>CM039650.1:4875906-5213635 GCA_022405125.1 Anthidium xuezhongi | reverse complement strand
ACAAATGTACGATGAACGCTGTGATTGAACTTAAAATGGCAAAAGGTTTCTCGAATCATATTAACCCTTTACACTTCGTTGTCCCCTCTGAGGGGACATGACAAATACAACTAATTTATTTTTATTTATTTTTCCAAATGTAATTTACGTAGAATAATTATTCCTATCTATATTGCTCACTATTTTGTAATTAAGTACTTTCAAAAGGGCTGCAAAGGGTTAAATAACAAAGGGCTACAAAGTCTAATACCAGTAATACTAGTAATCTTTTTCTAATACTAGTAATATAAAGATAATATTGTTTTTAGTAATCCAAGCATCTTACAAACGATAGCCCCTTGTTATTTCACAATTCGTGTACATTGATTAAATATCAATTAAAAGTGAATTATTATTTCTCGTTCAGAGCTGTAATTTGATGCACGTTATTTATTGATACAGAAGTTCTGAGATCGAACTATTTCCTCGCCGACTATATAAGGCAAATAGTTCCTTCGTCATCGTCGAAGGCAAAGTTCAAGCGCGTTGCGAACCGGAAGTCATCGAGCTGTGATTCACGGGATAGTTAACGTGTTTTTTCTCTGCCACGTGGTCCATCAGTGGTCCACGGAAAGTTTAATTCAAAGTTTAATTTCTTCTGTTACAATAAAAAAAACAATGTTGTATCAATATTTCTTCAGCTTTTTTGTAACCAATTATACTTTTAATTTTGAAATGAAAAAATCCATTAAAATAAACAGAAAAATCATTCGAAACAGTCGTGTAGAATGTTTTTTCTCTTTTTTACATAAGACAGTGGTTCTTGAACTTTGAGCTTGGTATTTTTATTCATGAATCCGGTAATCTTTTATTTCAATAAGTAATTACTCGTCTTTTTTTTTTTGACAATTATACGCATCTGTGTGTGCACCTGATTCATCATTCACGAGATACGTTTTTTGCAACATAATGGAACAAAAAGATTTGTCCTTTTCTCTTGCAATCGTCCCAGGGGAGGTGAAGGTCAGCGTTCTTCGGATTCTTTTCATGATCGGAGTTTAATTCCGTTCTGGGGTACCAGAAGTAGCCGACTGCTGTAATCTTTTTGAGAAACTTGTCCGACAAACAAGGAAGAAATATGGCGTATATACCGTGTGGTCTCCTTGACTCGGGTTCAAAGTAAGGTTGAAACTTAGCTTAATGTATCCATGTGTATCTAACCACAAGGTTTTACCGCTGCTTGTCATTTGAATATTGAAATGAGGTGGCAATAACAACTATAAATCGTATCTTCAACAGTATTACGTCTCATTTCAACTGTAGTAAAGTGTAAAAAAAGAGACTCTAAATATAAAATACAAAGGACTCTAAACATAATACCTATATGAGCAGAAATTGCATTCGAAGCAGACTATAAAGTTATTAAAATATTAATCTTGAGGAACTCTGTTCTTACACTTAATCGTACTCGAGTTGTTATCATAAATTTATAATTAAATTGATTAGAGAGAAGATGCAAATATTACTTTTTGTGAAATTGAATACTTTAACTTGGAATCAAAGTGTACGAAGGTGAAACAGATGAAACACGTGTGTTACCTAGAATTATAGAATTTAATTATCAACTTTACCTCTACGCGTTTGATTTGAATAACTGTTACGTATAATCTTCACAACCTGGTAAACTGATTCGCGTCCATTAGGTGTTATTAAACGTTTGACGTAGGCAGACAACTGGATCAGCATAGTTAGACGCATAAAACACAAACAAACGTTTAAAATGAACACAAAAAAGCCCTAATGGCGTAATTACAAAAAGGTTGATTGAAAAATTAAAGTTTGTGTGAAAATGGAAAAACCCAGTTTGGTAACAAACGTTGGCAAATCGTTGACCCGATTTCTATTCCAATTTCACTCGGGTATAATTGTTCGAAACACTTCCTAGATGCTCTTCCGTTTTGAAACTGTTCCGTTTTTTTTTTTCGATCGATGCCGGCGCGAAAACACGCTTCGAGCATCGCCCCGGTGATTTCAATGCTTCGCAAGACAACTGGACGCGTGTAACTACGATTTACACAATCGCGCGCTTCCTATGTTAATATAAATAATTCAAGAATTATGTATCCTGTGCGATAATCCTTCGCGATTATGCAAGATCGTACGTGAACAGGCTTCAACTTTTACGAACTTTTAGCTGCGACTCGTAACAGAACTCGAAGTTACAAAGTTCATTATCTTTATTAGAGATGAGATACCTCTGATAATACATTATTCAATGCTTCGATGATTAATGATCTATTGCAAGAGATTAATCGGTGTAATGGCTTTGATTGCAAACTGCTTCTCGTTGATTTAGGGTACCTGTTCAGTTGAGAGTAAAACTTGCAAGTGGACACTGCTGAGATGGATACTGATCCATTTACAAAAGGTGCTAGCGACACTTTCTCGCGCGAGTATCCCTCTCGAGTGGACATGTACCTGAATACTGTTTGTAATATGTACCATTCGAGTCAAGAGCCATCGAAGACCCATTGATCTCGTCGTTAAAGGAAACCGTCCAGTCATTCCCTGAAATCTTTCTGTACAGTCGCGATTATCGAGCTTGGTTAACCTCAGTCCATCAGAGAGAAAGCAGTCAGCTTTGTCCTGGCTGGTTCCATCAAAAGTACGCTTATAGAATCCTATTGACGACGGAGAAGCAAACGTAGCAAAACCGGTGTAATAATCCTGGCGAGGATCGGGTTCGACAGACACAAGGCATTCTGGTAGGCGTAGCTCCTGAGGAATTCCTGGCCCTTGCAAAAAATATTATCGTATCGATACAAGTTTGCTTAAAACCATGAAAATAAGATTTTCCACTCGTCCATCCACAGCTTAATTTACACTAACATACCATTCATCATGAACTTTAATTATCATCCATACCAGTGAATTGTTTGTTCTCGCCTCTTATCGTTTAACTATACCACGACACCTTCGTCATCCAACTTCAGACGCGTTTCCAATTAACACCAACGGAGCATTTCACGAACAATTGATTTTTGCAGAAGTATCACATCCAAGCCTCCACGTTACAAGCTGCATGTATCTGTAATGGCCCGGCCAGTTTTGCCCCCACCTGCGAACCTGGTCTCTGCCCGTTCTCGAGGCGGCTTCGACGAGTTGCACAAGCGTTTGATTCTCCATCCTGGGGCCGGCCGAGTCAGTTCACGGTGGAAACGCGACCACGCACCTGCGGTCGTCGCGAGGATACTTTCCTGATAACAGTTTCGCGACTCTGTCCCCGCGTTTCAACCGCGTCCTTTCGGGGAATCCTGACGAGACGCGTCTTCGAGAAGAGGTTCGCGGAATCCTGAAGAATCTTCCGTGGCGCAGCCTCTGAGAGAATCCTGGATGGTCCACGGAGGATGCTGAGAGTGTATTTTGGTTAATTGCGTCGAAATTTGCATGGTGAAATTTGATCGATAACTATGAATATAGAAATGTTGTCGGTGAACGATCGAACCGAACGATGTAATTGATCCACGGTAATCGAACTGGTGGATTCTTTGTGGATAATAGAGGAAGCTGAGAGGATCGTCGTTGGAACGCGGAGCAGGTTGGTGAATGTGTGGTTTCTTTGTGAATGTGTACGGCGAGAGATAGAAAGGGAAGGTGCTTAGAGGAAGCTGATGATTAGATGATGATGAATGAATTATTACTTTGGTGATAAGGATTTCTTTTCGTTTGAAAATCGACATAATTATTCTAATCGTTGTTTAATACATTAATGTATTATGGTATTATATGTAAATATTTATTATTCAGATATTGTACTTTTGTATGTAAAAGAAATTACTACTTTTTAATATCTGGCCATTAATGAATTAAATTTTAACTATCGTACATATTTGATCCTATGCCTCTTTGTAGGTTTTATTTTCACTCATTCGTTAAATTATTTAGAGATAACAAGCTGTTTTAGTATGGTCATTTGAAGCAATCAAGAATGCCCATCTAATTATCATGCTTCATTAGTCGTTAAGTTAACTTTGGAGGATTCTTTCTTCATCGATTCCTCGTATATTCATGGTCAAGAATTTCAGAAAGCTTTCTTAATTAATCTTCAACGCGAAAACTAATTAGAATAGAATAACTTCATTTTCAATTTCTTTTTAAATTTATTTATATCAAACGTTTCGATTAACTAACAAAAGACTTTACAATAAGTATTTAAAATTGAATTGAAATTATCGCTACTTTAGCTGGAAAGATTACGATCTGATTTATTCGATCATAACGATCGCAGATTTTCTACGATCATTGCGATTCTTACGTCGATCCGTCGCGAAGAATTTCAAGAACGTTGGAAATCAACGGAGAATCTCGTTTTGCGAACGATGCGTACAAAAGAGATCAAAGCGATCGCGATTAAACGGAATCGTTTAATCAAAGGTGGATCTGAATCACGTGGATAATAAAAACCGTGTTTACGCGATATGCATCTGTAAATGTAAATCGATTGAGACAATTTTTCCATCCGGAAACCGTAATTCTCCTTATTGATGATTCGAGAAACGTTCGTCCTCATGGTCAGTAAAAAGAAGAGACAGAATAATATTTTGCAAACGGTATAGTAATCTTAGAAAACGGTTTAATTCAAGGATGTTGTAATCCTTTTTTTTTAAACAAACATTCCTGTTTAAATCTTGTAAAGATCAACGTCCAATCGAATCATGGATCAACGAGAACTGAAAGATTTTCTAATAGAATAATAAATAAATATTGTGTATGATTAACACATTGTCTGCCACGTTGAAGCCGCTTAAATTTTTAAATTTTAGAAATTTAATTAAATATAGAAATTTTATTTTTATCAAATTTTGTCTGGGAGTTTCACAATATTTCCCTGATTCAGTGACTGAATAAATTTCCAAATAAACTTCTATAGAAATTCAAGTGTCACTCATATTTGGCCGACGTGGCAGTCAAATCGTTAATTTTTGGATCTTTCATAAAATTTCACTCTCGGTTTCACAAGGATTTCACCCGGTACCTTTTGTTCCTTCGTGGAAGCCGACCGATTGCGAAAGATGCGCCTATCTAAGGTTACTCACAGTCTAATCACTTTCCATTTCTTATGGACTTTCCCGCTTGCACCAATGAATCTGTGGCTTTTTCAGTGAACTTGTCCAACGTTCAAGGAAATCGAGTGTATTTGTCAACCCACTCTCGATCAACTCCTTCCCACTGCTATTTTACATTTTTATCAACCTCGAGTTTCCTATTAAACATAACTTTTGGTCGATGGATCTCTGAAACAACAATTAATTTAAATTAAATTAATACTTTAATATTTTCAAAACTGAAAGCATGTAAATTTATTCGCTGAATGATTTAAACGTTTCATTGAAAAACGACCGATTACAAAACCGAGCGAACGATCAATTTATCGAAATTGTTGCGCGATCACGGATCTACGGATCCATATTTCGAAATTTATGAATACTTAATCGATAGAAAAATACATTCGATTACACAAGGAAACGCATTACTCAAGTTACACGACCACAACGTTTCTCTTCGACCAAAAAAAAAAGGCAGGAAACCTAAAAGAATACAGAAGAGTTTGAAGATTTCGTAAAGCGTTTCCACTCGATCGATAACGATTTAATACGACAAATATATAACAACGATCGCAATAAGAGAAATATTGATATAATAAGTTCCTGTTGGCAAACACAGGGACCGGAATTGCAAAACTTGTTTAAATTTCGATGACTTAAACGAGGTCAGTTGTAACGTGTTACACGTCCATGCTGTTTCATTGTAATTCATTATTTTACGATTCGACGTGTACGAGAAATTTTCCAGATGAAAAACCATCGTAAATTGCGTAACATCTTGCCATAAATGTAAAAAATATTGATGGAAATATTCAGAAATTGTCTGACCATCTTAAACGCTATTAAATTCTTTGATATTCAAAGTATTTGATTATAATATTAATGAACGTTCGAAGTTATCCAAAGTATTTTATAGCTCCAGTTCTAATTACTTAACAAAACACAGATTATGAATGTAAACGCGATGGTGACCCAAATTCCATGAATCTTTAAAAAAAAAAACGACTGTGTCCCTGAAATGTTCATTCGACTGGACCGACACATATCGCGTGGCCGGTTCTTGGAGAAGTCGAAATTGCGCAACAAGGTCGGACAATCTTTTTTTTTTGTAAGAGAAAAGCAAAGGGTGAAAGGACAGGGAAAGAGTCGATTATTGGAGCATCAAAGACCTCGAGATACGTGAAGACAAATCTATACTTGAGAATCAAATTAATCCAAATTAATTTCAATGTGTTCTGAGTAAATCTTTGACTGAGTACTTTGATTAAAAAAGAAATTCTTTGTTTAATCCCTCGACGGCGGACCATGGAGAGAGTTAACAATCAAAACTGAATTTTGAACTATTTTCTGTGTTCATTTCTTAAATCTCAAACGTAAGGATCCTGTTTGACCCACTTCCTCGTTCAAGGATTAAAATACAGTATGCATAAAACTTTATAGTTATTATAAGATAAAGAAAGAACAGCAGAATGATGTATGAATATGATTCAATTATTTAAAAAATAGACTTGAATTAATGCGGTTCTCGGGTACAGAAATAACGTGATCGGAACGCAAAACCGACTGCACGTGTTCGAAACCACTTGCCCAGGTTGGCCTGGAGCAACTGGAGATAGGTGAGAGTTTGTTACAACGTTACATCACTGACGAATCACAAACGGCGCCGTCGATTACGTATGAACAACAATCCTCGAATCCTTTCATCGTTGGCTCAAACATTTCCTTTTTTTTCTTTCTCTCTCTCTTTATACGACACCGGATCCCTGAAACAGCGATCAAATACATTAGACACAACGAAGATATTTTTAGAAAATAACGACTGAGGTCTTTCGACAACTTAATATCCTTTCGACAAAAAAGAAAAATTCTAAAGACTCTCCGTCGTTCTTTTTATGTTGGATTCTTGGAAAGGTTGATTTATGGTAATGGCCGATGTAGGAAATTTATGCATGGTATTTTTAACAAAATTCGTGTCTTTTGCATGGTGTTCTTTTTATGTAATAATTTGTCAATCAACCTTACCTTTTTTAGTTGAATTTGCAAAAAACCGGATATACCTCTTGTCCTTTCCCTATAAAATTGTTGAAACAGTCAAATATCTTTGAAAAGAGTTAATATAATTCTTTTTGTACAAGATTTTTGGAAAAATCGATAGTTTCCTTGTCTTATGTCAAGAGTATTAATAGGAATGTAAAAAATTCGAGACTATGGACAACGTAATATCCTAAAACTATAATTTTCGAACATTCTCTGCGTAAATATACGCCGTAAAATCAAGTAATAGCTACGGTATGAGAACTTTTACCTCTTACTCTCCTGTCGTTCCAACAAGGAAGTCTCGAAAATTTCTACCGACGATTCTTACTTTCGACGAAACAAAGATCGTCCTTTTTCGAACAAACCCGGTAGCTCGAAGGAGATCAGTGATTAATCACTTTTATCGGAACGTAAGCAATGCTGCTTACGTTGCGTGTACGAGAATGAACAAAAAGTTGCAAAATATGTTTACGAACGTTACGTACGAGGATTTCCTTCTTTTCTTCATCGTTGCATTCGCAAAAACGAAGAAACGTTTCACGATCCTTGAAATGCGTATCACGTTAAATGGTTCGTCGGCTATGAATCACTTTCACAGAAATATGAACGTCTGTTTTTTCCCTTTTTCAGACATGGAGCCCGTCAGCAATCCGCCGGCAACGTCGCTGGAGCTGAAAACGCGAAGAGCACAGCTCCAGACGCAGGTCTCCACTTTGGATTCCAAACGAAGGCAAGCGGTGTACGTGAGGAGAGCCTTCAAAAAATATGGCCCTAAGAGCAACCCCAACGTCATCCTGGATGGATTGAATATGACCGTGCCGAAGGGCACGATGTAAGTTTCATTTTCAATACCTCTTCAAAAATTATTTACTCATAGTCCTTGCCAAGAGATCCACATACCTTATAACATCCTAAAATATAAAATTTATCAATGCTTTAGTGATACCTAGTCATCAGCATCGCAATCAATGCAATAACACTTACAACACAAAGTTTCCAGAAGCAGTATCACAAAATATAACAATTGATGTGGAATATTCTAAAAATCTTCAATGTAACTCCTGTAAAAAATTAGTTAATTCCTTTGGTTACAATTGATATTTATGAGTCAAGAGTTAACCTACTTAATATTTCCGTCAGATACGGTCTGCTCGGCGCGAGTGGTTGCGGGAAGACCACGCTGCTGTCCTGCATCGTGGGTCGAAGGCGTCTGAACGCCGGGGAGATCTGGGTGCTGGGTGGCAAGCCCGGGTCGAAGGGATCCGGTGTGCCTGGTCCACGAGTGGGTTACATGCCGCAGGAGATCGCGTTGTACGGGGAGTTCTCCATTAGAGAGACCTTCATCTATTTCGGCTGGTGTGCTGGAATGACGACGCAGCAAGCGGATGAAAAACTGGATTTTCTTATAAAGGTACACTGTGACGTTTGTAATATGATCAAGTTCCTGACATTATTCAAAATGGACGTCTGGAAACAGTTCTTACAGCTGCCATCGGAGAATCGTTTCGTGAAGAACCTGTCCGGCGGCCAACAGAGAAGAGTATCCTTCGCTGCGGCTCTCCTGGCAGATCCAGAGCTGTTGATCCTGGACGAACCCACCGTGGGCGTGGACCCGGTTCTACGCCAGAACATCTGGGATCACCTGGTCGAGGTGACGAAGACTGGCAACAAAACCATCATCATCACCACTCATTACATTGAAGAGACGAGGCAGGCTGGTATGATCGGTTTGATGAGGAGTGGCAAGCTGTTGGCTGAAGAGTCGCCGACGAAATTGATGGAGATGCATAACGTGGACACTCTGGAGGAAGTGTTCTTGAAGCTCAGCAGGCGACAGAACATGGGACTTCGGAGGAGGAGCAGTATCCTCAGCAGCGTCACTGGTGTTCCTCCGGAAGCTGTACGATAATTATCCTCCTCTTTCTATCAGCTTATGTTCTTGAAATCATGATATAAATATGATCAATCGTGTACAGGATGCCGATGACGAGATGAGCGGCGAGTTTGGTGACAACGTGAGTCTTTCTAGTCGAAGAAGAAGCATCGCCGTCGAGGAATCAAATGTAAACTTTCATTCTCTCTCTTCTCTTTAAATGCATCTCTTGTAAGTTGATGAATTCATGTGCAAGCATTTTAATGAACAGGTGCCAGACTTACCACCTGAAGACGAAGGTACCCACAAGTTCCAAATGCTCAATCCTCAACACATGAAGGCTCTAATATGGAAGAACTTCCTGTGGATGTGGCGAAACGTAGGGTATGTACAATTAAAATCAAACCATTATAAAATTAAGAGGTGATCGTGATCCTGTAGGATACTTAACTACATTCCTGCTACATGTTTGCTTTCTTTCAGAATAATGTTATTCATCATTGGTCTTCCGGTCGTCCAAATCATTCTGTTCTGTATCTCCATCGGCAAGGATCCTCAGGGTTTAAGGATAGGAATAGTGAACCACGAGCTGAACAACAGCATGCAGCCTTGCGTACCTACGGTTGGCTGCGACTGGTCCCGACTCAGCTGTCGATACTTGCAATTTTTGGAGAACCGGTCGATTGAGTTTTTAAGGTACGACAGCGACATGGATGCTAGACACGCCATCGAAAATGGCAGGGTCTGGGGTGCCATAACGTTCCCGTCCAATTACTCCGATTCCCTGCGGGCGAGGTTAGAAGAAGGCAACAACGCGGCCGACTGGGACATCGAGTACGCGAACATGAACATAGTGATGGACATGTCGAGTGAGTTTATCGAAAATCCTTAATCTTCGACGATACACAAAGCGTTACGTCCTTTAAATATCTTTCTTCAGACCAGCAGATCGGTCAGCTCCTTCAAAGAGACTTTTACACGTCGTACGAGAAGTTCGCGCAAGAGGTGACGACGGCTTGCAATTACAGCAAGAAATTCGCAACCATACCTGTGAACGTAAGTCAGATAATCGTACGAAGTGATCGTCTAACGAAAATGTATAGTAAACAGTGTACTCTTTATAGTTCCAAACGCCGATCTACGGTCCCAAGGAGCCTAACTTCACGGACTTCGCGGCACCTGGAATCATTTTAACGTAAGCGTTTGATCGAGTGAAAAATGTGATTGGTATAATAAGAAGAATTCCTGTTACAGAATACTTTTCTTCCTTTCGGTCGCTCTAACGTCCGGCGCCATGTTGTTGGAGAGGAATGAGGGTCTCCTCGAGAGGAGTTTAGTCTCTGGTACGTGAAGACTATGATTAACACGTTCACGCTGGCGTGTATTACCCGATGGGTCACACTTGAATCGAAAATTCAGTAGTAAAAATGTTAATAAGCGATAGTATAATACCACGCCGCCAGATGAAGCAAAATATGAATTCGAGCGTGAACGTGTTAAATAAAGACTTCTAATCGAAACATCTATATACTGATTAACGTTCTATCGTTAGGTCTCACTGGACCAGAAATCCTCTTCGCTCAAGTCGTAACTCAATTCGTAGTGATGATAGGTCAAACAGTGATGGTTCTGATATTCGCCTTCGTGGTCTTCGACATCACCTGCGAGGGTAACATCGGTTGGGTCACCATATTGACTATTCTTACTGGACTGTGTGGAATGTGTTTCGGTAAGAACAATTATTGTCTCGTTATTTTAATAAAAAGAAGACCGATTATTAATTAATTTTCATAGGGTTCGTTATTGCTTGCGCCTGCGACACCGAAAGAAGCGCCACTTACTTGGCGATGGGTTCTTTCCTGCCCATCGTGATGCTATGCGGAATAATCTGGCCCGTTCAAGGGATGCACGAGATATTGAAGTACATCAGCATCATCCTACCCCTCACTATGAGCACAGAGTCGATGAGAGTCATGCTGGCTAGGGGATGGTCAATATCGAATGCCACCGTTTACAATGGTTTCATCTCCACCTTGATCTGGATATGCATCTTCATGAGCATCTCGATACTGCTGCTTAAATTTAAGAAGGGATAAAACCTGTTCTGCATAATTAACTGTTACTTGAATAAATTATACCTTCGTGATACAAGGATTCACTACACATTGGAAAGACGAGCGAATGAAAAATGAATTATGAATGTGACATACGTTTTTTGCTCAACATATTTGTATATTAACGTCCGTGGTACCATGGAACCGTGATGGTATGCTTTGTACACTACAGACACCAATTAAATAATCTCTGTGTAACAGTTGAACTTTCAACATAGAATAGTCACTGATCCCATGTATTTATATCTTCTTTTTTTATTAGTACTGTATTATAAATAGAAGTATTTTCTTTTTATAAATTTATAATAGAATAAATAACTGTATATACAAGTGTATAAAAAGCACTTATCACTAGTTTATTGTTTGTATATGTAAATGGAAAAAAGGAAAAATAGGATCAAGATGCTTTAATAAATAGAAGTTTATAAGCAAAAGTATAAAAATTGTATTTATTGTTTTAACTTATTATTTTATATAAATTATATTATTCGTATACTAGTTATAGTTATTATTTTACTGACTTTGAAGAGCATAAAAATGGTTCATGTAATACCTTATAAATACGTTCAGCTTTCTGTAATCCAATACCAGGACAAAGAGCTAATGTGTTTGGTTGTGTTTTTATCAGATTACTTAAGGTACCGAAAGTCGATAAAAGAGTTGTGGCGTCCGTTTTATTAACCGATCGAATCGTTGTCAAAGCATTGACCAACTAAAAAATGATGAACAAATTTTTAACTTTTAAACGATTAAAAAAGTAATTATAATATTATAAGCAATGTAATGAGTATATACTTTCTGATAGGGAGCTGTATCACTACGTTCCATAATCACATCAGGTGGTTTATTCTCATAAATCTTGTATGTTTCAATAATTCTTCCAGCATCTTCTGCATTCCATGCTAACATTAACGTCAAATCAGCAAGAATACAAACTCTTGTTAGATGTTTTAAAGCATGATGAGGATCTGCCACATCTACCTATAATAAATATATTTTACAATTATAACTTGAATCATAATTTAAATTGCATAAAAAATGACTAAAGTGACCTGAACTAAAAGGACTCTCAGAGTATACATGTTTCCCAAAGATTTCAAACGTTCATGGATGTAGTCTGGATTAAGTTGATGATATCTTATTGATAAGAAAAGAGCACAACTGGTTTTACCCAGTACATAGTCTGGTACAATTTCTGAGAACTCCCAGGGTACATTTGTTACATATTTCAATAATGGATTTCCTTTCTGGCAAATAATTTCCATTTGTAAAAAAGAATTAATAACAAACAAATAATTATAAATTAGAATATTTTTCTTAGAATACTTGTTTTAAATTGACTAAAAGTGTGTTAAACTTCGAAGAGGAGCCCTTGATGTTAGAAGGTCCAGGAATTCCCTCTTTAAAAAATTCTGTCTCCTTTAATATATTGGTCGTAGCTATACAAAAAAATATTAATAAATTAAATTCTAATATACATAAGTAGTAACATAGTTGTAATATTAATATGCAATTTACATTGGAAAGAATCAGTTTTTGGTTGTTTAGGTGGAGAAACATCATCATCATTTTTTTCATCCATTGTATTTATGTTTAAATTATTCTAAATACAGTATATTACTAACAATTTTATCTTATGACAGTATAATTTTTATAACAGAATGACCACGGATCCTGAAACTGAATAAATTATGATAAATTCTAATACATCATACAAAATACACTTTGATAATAAAGAAACAAATATTGTACTAGGTTAAACTAATTACCACAGGACAATGATAACTGTACAGTAATCGCAACTATATCATATATAAATATACTAAATTTTATATTTCTAATTTTTCTGCTTTAATCTTTGATCTGATCAGTAATCATAAGAGCTGGTTTATCAATAAATGTTGCTTCAAGTACATCAACAGTAGTATCCAACGTAGTTACACTGACAATTGGTAACACTGACAATTGACAACATTTGATGACACATTGGCTTGATACATTTTTATAATCAAGTACATTGCTATTTTTATTGTATATTTTTGAAAGTATGTCGTAGTCAAGATGGGATAAATATTTATGTGTATTTAAAAACTTACACAAATCAACAATGGTAAATCATCGTAAATGTAATTAAACATTAATATATTCCTAAATCATAACCTGAAATTTTTTAATGAACAAGGAAAAATTAGATACCAAAACTAAGAAACAACCTCCTTGGAAGGATGTTGGCATAACAGATCCACAAACAAGGCTGAGGTCTCTTTCTGATCATGCTTCCACTGTAGAAATAGACCGTAACATTCCACCACAAAGGTATTCAATTTTGTGAAAATCATTTTATACAAATTCCTATCATTTAATTTTTTATCGTTGTATTTATGATGTTCTTGATATCTTAATAAAATTTCCTTTATTCCTAGGTATTACCGCTCTGGAATAGAGATGATTAGAATGGCAGACATGTATGTGAAAGACAATGGTCTTGAGCATGCATACGTTTTGTATGTTAAATTCATAACGTAAGATATATTTATACTTTTCCTGTACAGCAGCTAATCTGAATAAATTTAATAAAAAATTTATTCAAAAAAATCTATCACAACAGGATTTTCCTTGAAAAAATAAGAACCCATCCACAATATCATACAGTATCATTAAAAGACAAGGAACAAAATCGCCAAACTTTACGCAAAGTAATTCCCAAAGCTGAAGATTTGAAGAAACAATTGTTAGAGCAGTATCAAGCAGACTTGAATAAATATATAGCAGATGTGAAGGAAAGAGAAAGAATTGAAAAAGAGAGATTAAAACAAGAGGAGCTGGAAAAGTATTTCATAACATTTGAAAAATAGGTATATAATATTTCTATAGTATCTACATGTATAAATTGTTTATTTAGGTTGAAAGAAGAAGAAGAGAAAAAGAACAAACAGGCTGCTTTGGCGGCTGTTCAAGCAGCGAAAGCTGTTATGAAAACAATTGTACCATCTCCTGAAGAGAACAAATTTAAATCAACTAATATATTACCAAAACCTGTTGATAAAGTTGGGGACATATCCAAGGGAAGGTTGGTATCAACAATATATTACGTTTTTATCCAACTTTTTTAACAGTCATTTAATTATAAAACTATATTTTGCAGAAGTACGCCTACTATAGATCGTTCAACGAAGCCATCCATGCTTATGATCGATAATTTCACCTTAAGAGATGTCGTACTGCCCACTAAATTGATGCACAATTTTCTGTTGTTGGCTTTCCCTAACACGACAAATAACAAAGAAACCTGCGGTATTCTGGCAGGGAAATTAGAACGTAATAAATTAGTAGTCACGCATTTGTTAATCCCTGAACAAACCGGATCTCCGGATTCTTGTCAAACTCATAACGAAGAAGACATATTCGATTACCAGGATCAATATAACTTAATCACCCTTGGTTGGATACATGTATGTAATTTATGTGTTATTAAAGGGGGAAAATTGCAAGAAATTTGAATTAATAGAATTTGTATTTTACAGACGCATCCAACGCAAACTGCATTTTTATCGAGTGTTGATCTCCACACCCATTGTGCATATCAACTTATGATGGCGGAAGCGATTGCCATCGTTTGCGCGCCTAAGTATAACGAGTAAGTTGAAAAATATAAATATCTTTCTACCTAGAAGATTAATATCTGTTATCTTTGTTATGTTAGGACAGGACTTTTCGTCTTAACTCCAGAATATGGACTAGATTTTATTGCTAATTGTAGAGAAACCGGATTTCATCCCCATCCAACCGAACCGCCATTATACTCGGTAATTATTATAAAAAAAAGGTATGGTATGCGTTACCCGTTATATACATTGAAAAGTACTTTCCTTTCAGAAAGCAAAGCACTGTAAATTAGATGAAACAGCAGCCTTAGAAGTAGTGGACTTAAGAAGAAAATGACATCTTTCAGACACATGCATGTATACGTGTATACATACATATGTATACTTTGTACAGCAAATTATACATGTAACTGTGCAATACAAAAATTTTAGCGAAAAGAGTAAAAGATTACAAAACACTTTTGCTTGAGTATCACGTGAGAAGAAGGTGAATGTAATTTAACATTTTTTCCAGTTTTCGATACTTTCCTGATAAAGCATTTAAGAAGATCGAGGCATTTCTAACTAGAACTGTGCAATCTAAATTAAAACGATAATTTGATAGAAGAAAAAAAAGAAACGTTTGTTAATCGCAAATAAAATAATTAAATATTTAAATGGTAGATTATAGCAATGGAAAAAAACGATTTTTTACATAATTAAAAAAAAATATGTTATTTAATCGACTAAATAGAAGACGAAATTATCAAAGGATAGTATTAACGTTTCCATTTCGTGAACGTCAACGATTATTTATAGAAAAGTAGATGTATTTAAAACATATTCTCGTAAACTTGAAATTTATTTATTACCGATTCAGTTAGCCGTGCTACCAGAGACTAAAAGTGCAACTTTTGATCAGATGTATTTGTATAAACGCGATGGTGTGTAAAATCTGTCTATTTGTACGTTTACGTGCCTTTCGTCGAAAGAAAAAAACGATAATAGTGTTCATAACGTCATGCCGATTATACACAGTGTGTGCAACCAATGGTTGTAGCTATTTGCACGACATCTTTTAAGTACCGTTAATTATAGTCGGATCGTTCGATTACGTAAGATCGTAATTGAAAAATCAATAAACGCATTGATATACCGTGCTAGTCATAACTTAATAATAACAGAGCTTGTTAAGAAATTTATTGATACGTGAAAAAATCGATGTCATCATGCTGTGCTATGCTTTTCGTTGTGTCCTCCCCCTGTCTATACAATACAATTGGATGCTGTGTGTTAATACCAATGTAAAAGGTTTTTTACCTGTAGGTACCTGATGCAGCTTTCGTAGGCTTATCGATTCGGTTTTAAGCGCGTTTTGTTTGTAAGATTCGTGTTTATTCTAAATGTGCAATATATTGTATGTGTAATCCTGGCATTTCAAACGTTAACTTTCTACGATTTGATATATGACAAATCGGCTTTCGTTGTAATTAAAAGGAACATTTTAAACGCCAAGCAATTCGAGGACAATTTAGTACAACGTTAGGCTACTCCACGTTCGTACAAACGCGACGCTATAATTTATAATTAACAAACGAACGAATAAGCGAACGATTTATATATATATATATATATTTCGCGAAAGAACGAATAAATTATCGACTAATTTATCAAGAAATGTCTTCTGTTATTTATATTATAAACGTTTTACAACAATGTACCCACTGTTCCTTTTTCTGCGATTGCTGGACGTCGTACATTGTACGGAAACCATTATTCACCGAGCGAGGGTATAATAAAATGAAGTCGTTTACAAAAGAAGAAAAAAAAAGAGAGAAAGAAGAAGAAACTATTCAGGCTCGGTACACGGAATTCAAAAGAGAATCCATTGTAAGTACACGCGAGTACCTCGTGAGAATGCTTCTCGCCATTCACCTCTCTTCGCGTATATCGAATTACCTTCGTTGAAGGGTTTCGCGCTTTGCAGGGTTTTATCGACGGCAGGGTCAATCTATTTTTACGTGACGGCTTATGTGTTCTTCGTTTCAGTGCTTGCTGGCCAAGCATAAATCACGCTACGCGTAAGCATTCTCTTTGTACATACACGATCCTTCCAGCCATCCAACTTTTCGCTTCCTCTTTATTCGTTGCTTTTCGTTCGTCGAACGTTCGAACAAATTTTCTACACACATACTTTAGGTACGCCATATTAATAATTTTCATGGCAAATCATATACTCACTGAAAGTTGTTAAACTTATTACTTTGAATTGTGTATACAATTCCTCCTATAACACGGTAGATAGGTTTCTAGAAAATGCCGTGTTGCGTGAAACAGTGTTATAGGAGAGTTTCCTGCAATTTATGAATCGTGTTATAGCGAGGGCTACCTGTAATTGAATAAATAGTCAGAGAAGCTGACTCTGACTTGAAAAAATTAAGTAACGAAATTTTGAAAAATATTAAAAGGAATGTTTTGAAATTTTAAAAAATGAAAATTCCTTCTAATAAAATTGTTGGTACTCAATAATTAATGGTACGAAGTGAAAAATTGAAAAGCAATCGATCGTGTCCTTAATAGTTAGGGTAACAATCGTGCCACGCTAAAGGCGATAGTCACGGCTTGAAAGACGTATTATCGGTTCAAAGCAACATCGAAAACATAAATTCTTTTCGAAAAGCGGATAAAATCTGGCGTTTAGAATAAGAAAAGAAAAGGTGCCTCAATTGGCGTTCATTCGAATAATGTTTATGTAACACGAGGCATTTATCTTAAAGCATTCGAGTTTTCCTTCATGTATATTAATTAAGTAACAAGGTAATCTAGGATATCCAGTATGGCCCTCGATTATTCGCACTTTAGCAAAAAGTGCGAATTATTTCGAATAGTTAACACTCTCACGACTCCGTATCGTTCGTAAAATTGTGTAATCGGATCTTGAAAAATCTTCCATACATCAAGATCTAATCAGTTTACGGAGAAAGTAAACTAAATATATATATATATATATATATATATATATATATGTATATATAAGTATATATATGTCCCCTACCTTTCAAACGTGTTCGATGACGCAGTACATTAGGTAAAAAGTCTGTGAAGTACGATTCCTCTGGTTACGTTGCCTTTAATCTTGTTGTTACCGGTTTTTGCTGTCCGATATTGATCAGAATACCAGCTAGCCAATGGGAATTTTTCAGCATACGCGACTTCATTCGGAGTACCGTGGCTAAACACAGTGTGATTAACGTGTGATTACCCTAATGGCTGTGCGTTCATTGAGGAGCCAGAAATTATGCAATGAAATACCGCGTTAATTAAACGATTCCAGAAACCCGATACTCACAAGGTAAACAATAGCTTCAGATGATAAGCGGTACAGCATTCGAGTGCCTGTAACATTTTACATTTTCTTCAAGTATAATTGGGTAGGATTTAAAATGTGAGGATAATGTTGCTTTACCTCGTTTTACGACAATCATCAAATTACGCTCAAGTCAACAAATTCCATAGCTTATGATTAAATTTGCGATTTAGTTCAAGTTGAAATATAATTTAAACCGTCGTCGTGGCTGTTGCAGGAAAGCAGGAGAACAGAAGGAACAGAAATAATTCCGAGGTGTTTATGTTCTCCTTGTACCTCAAAAAGCGTTTACTTTGTTCTCGTTCCTCTTTGACTATTATTCAAAGCAGCGTTTTAAAAATAGTTAGGAACGGTACTCTCGACGTGAGATGGAATTGTTTTCCAAAGATCAAGCCCCAAGTTTGTTTCGGCTACCAAATTGTTGATCGGTCTTATCTGTAGGACATTAACACTTATACAAATAACGCATCACCTAAGTCAACTGATAAGTGGCTAAGGAAACGAATTACTTTCAAAAACTGTCCGCTCCGTTCCCTGAGTCGCATTTGCGAATGCCACGCGTTGTTCTAGCCCTCTCTTCGCCGCTTCTTCGACGCTATACCGTATGTGCTTCTCGAACGCGCGTGGAACTTACAGTGCGCTGTTGCTCTCAAGGGAAGAAACAACCGATGGGAACGGATCCGTTCGTCTCCTCTTGCGCGTTGCACAACATCAATTAAAGGCAATAAACACGTGTACCGAACGCGCAGAAAAGTTACGTCTCGCTCGTCCATCGAGAATCCGCATTCTATTATTAAAACGGCAACGCGCACCTGAAATATCATTGCAAATAAAATTTTCTACAGTGATTTGTAAAAGGTAAAGGATTACCTGAAAAAGTGTAACTTTTGATGACGCAGATTCATGGTTATCGCGTAAATATAAATTAATGTGATCGATCGTTGTCGTGTACCGTCACGGTAAGGATTGTGTAACCGTTGGTGTTTGTTTCTGCAAACTTGTGCGTCAAACGAAATGC
Source organism: Anthidium xuezhongi (assembly GCA_022405125.1). Classification (NCBI taxonomy): domain Eukaryota; kingdom Metazoa; phylum Arthropoda; class Insecta; order Hymenoptera; family Megachilidae; genus Anthidium; species Anthidium xuezhongi. The sequence goes on along the minus strand of CM039650.1, from coordinate 5,194,558 downwards.
ACCAAAGCACGTTGTACGTATATCGAGGCTTCGCAATCGGTTCTCGAAGTAGCGCGTAAACGCGGCTGAACGTTCAAAAGTGAACGGCAAATGAGACAATTTGTGTGTACGGAACATTTTCTCTCGCCCTGAACTGGGATAAGGTGTAATTGTAATGCAATTGACCGTGGGATGCTGTAATTGCGTGGAATATCGGTGCGATCGTGGTCGAGAATCGTTGGTTCGCGTGTGTGTCACCGTGGATCGATCGTTGTTCGATTTTTTAACGCTTGTCTCAATTTTCCCGGTCCCTCGAACGACCGTGTAGCGGCTCTTCACCGAAACGGTTACAACAAATAGGGAAAAAGTGGAACGTTCTCAGCTTTCACGTTCGACGAAGGTATGCACATTTAGAGCGTATACCATGCATCGAAGAAATAGGTTAATCCTTCGCTCTGTGTCGACCAAGATCCTGCATGTGCTTTTCCAATCGACGAACAACGATTGTGACTGCAAAATGTAAACGCTTCGCTTAGAATGTAATTCCATGAAAGATACCTTGGTGTGCATTTTTACCTGTTTTGTTGGCTTGATCGTTTAACACGTGGTAATCGACGATCATCGTCAGGTGATTCTGTGTGCTGTTAAAGTAGTTTCTTTTTTTTTTTGCTTTTCAAGAGGAACATTACGCAAAATTAGTTTTCTGGTTTATCTTATCTTCTTTTTATTTTCGCATTGAAAAATTATTATCATGTTAGAAATTGTTCAAATTACTGTCTGAGTGTTTTACGAGTGTCATGTCGCTGTGATGGTAATAAATGTATATACGTACTTGGTAATTATACAAATTTCTCACTGCATTACGAATGAGGTTTCGAGGGAATGAATGGCGTTTATCGACGTTACGAGAATTCCTGTAATAAATAATTGTTTCTTGACTGGTAATCGTTGAATCTTCGGAAAAATTCAACCGGTATTTCTTATAAGAGTATGGGCAATCGTTTTCGTGGAAACCGGATACCTGGACAGTTTTTTGCAGTTCGTAGAATCTTTGTAACTGTGCTCAAAGTTACAAATCACTTCTAAAAACTTAGAAAAGGAATTTTAAAACATTGCCATGGTGTGTTAGATTCTTAAACGTAAATTAGAATTACCTGAAGATTGCAGCCATTTTGGCTTCGAAATTCAAAAAGAAAATTTCAACAATAGGCTAAATAATTCAGTTATTACACTAATTCTTCGATAATTAACAAGCTTTAAATTTAAGTTGCGATAGAATTATTAACTGGTTCACTTTTTACACTTTTCTTTTTATAAACGAAGCACAGTTTCTTTTATATTTAAATTTTACGGTATTTGAGTTTGACATGTTAACCGAGGAAGGCCATCTTTTTGTTGAACTAATCGTAATTTTGATAGATGGCACCCTTTTTCAGACCTTAAACGATTCGAGTTTGATTTTCTATCGATTTATCGATCGATTCTTTCTACTTTAAAACTGAAAGAACCGTTACTGTTAGTTTTTTGACACTGTTAATATCAGCAACGATAATTGCGACTTGTGTATTTGTCATTCGCCTAGTTTATCTAAGATAACAGATAAAAGAAACAATGGTGGGGAGCGTTCGAAAATTGATAATTATGATCTTGATTTCAGGATTGATAATTTCGCTGCGCGATTCAAGTGCGAGGCGATAATAATATTGAAACAACGAAACGCGTGCAAAAGCGCGGAACGAAGAATTTCTGCGGTGCGAAAAGCAAAGGAACGGGATAAAAGATGTTTCAGTGGCCACTGATCGCCGTATTGGTGGTTTCGATGTTCGGTAAGGAGGAAGTCCATGAATATTTATTATCGAGGATAAAATGAACGTACATTTAAATGTGATTAAAAAGATAGTGTATCGTGGGTTTCATTTTTTCAACACAGGAAATCAACCATCCAAAGTACTATTTTTAACATTGTCGCGTTTCACTTTTATTTTTATGGTTTCGAAAAATTATTTTATAAATCGTTGACGTTAGTTGGCAGAGTGTGTCCGGTATTGCAAAAAGGACACCACGACAGCGGAGAGGACGTCGTCGCCAAAGAGACTAAACCCAGCAGCGTTTTAAATAACAATGCCAATAAAGGAATCGATTCCTCGATCAAGATGGCGGATGATAAAAAGGGTGAGCAAGATCAAATTTTCTTAACCCTTAATTACCATGGCTTTAAAATTTAAAATTGACTCCGTACTTTTTTGATAGATAACACAATTTTATGTATCATTTTTATTTAAGTTAAACGGGGTCAGGTGTGACCCTGCCATGGTACTTAAGGGTTAATGCTTCGACCTTTTGTGTTCGCATCAACACGGTCGGCACTTTGAATGCACAAAGGGTCAATATTCTTTGTATCGATCTCAATGCCGGCGTGAATTATTACCGTGAGAATGTAACGAACGTTTCATAATTCTTTAAAATGTCCAGGGAACCAGAATGAAACCGTGAGCCCGGTACCGTTGGAAAATTCTACGAAGGTGGACTCAGCTTACGTGAACCAAACGATCGACGATCGTAAACACAACTGCAATTCGACAAAAGAACCCGTTGACATGCTCAACTGCTACGTCACGCCAGTGGATGACGACAAATTGATTGAACAAAACTCGAGTACAACAGGTGCGCGCATAAAACCGATAAATCGAAGATAACGCTTGTGTGAATATTGAATTATATTAATTTTTTGTTGCATTTTAAAAAGAGCCTACAACTATCACGAGTGCCACGACCAACAAGACTGAAGCGACCACTGAATCTCATAAAGGTACACCTCAACAGAGCAATGAGAAAGAAAATGGGAATAAAACTATGGAAACCATGGTGCCGTTAAATCAGTCGGAAACTACGGATAAAATATCCTATGATGTATCGTCCACCGAGGCAGATCATTCTAATCATACCAATAAGACAGGTACAAACTATTATTGATGTTAACTTGATGAAACTTGTTTAACCAATCTATGCAACATCACCTATAAATTGAATCTGTATTAGGTAAAGTTAATTTTATGTAATACGTAAGTAGTGTATACTATAGAAGTTTCAGGTACCGATCCAAAACACGAATCCAACACTACTGAATCGACGATTGGTTCAATAGCACCTTTACTGACGGACGATGCCGCAGCAAATACAGAGTCGAAAGATATTGTTGGAGCGGTGAAGTCTGTTGATCAGGGAGGTAAAAGTAAACAAATGCCTTCAGGACTCATAGCGTTGGTTACAGCGATAAGTTTCGCCGTGGCAATCGCGATCGTATACATTGGCATGATCATCTGGAGACGATATATCGAGTGAGTGGCGAAGTACAATCTGTCACATTTATTATCGCCCGAGGTCAATTATTTTATTAAATGTTTTGATCCAGGTATAGATACGGACACCGGGAGCTACTTGTGAATGAACTAGAATTCGATACTAATGATTTGCGTCATTTTGAGGTAAGTATGTTGTAGATTAATGTTAAATTGTAACGTCTAATCTTATTTTACACCGTTTGCAGCTGTGATTCCAAAACGGCTGTAATCTGCAGAGGAAAAAAAGAAATGATTGATTCATGGTCAGCCATTGCTGATGTAAACTATAATTATTAAAGATTCATTGATCTGTGATACTAAGGACACGCATTGCGCCTGACAGTCAACAAACCAAATCTATTTGAATAATGTTATACATTTCTTGTAATGTAATCGTTTTATATACATTATGTATACAATCCAATATTTTCAAGATATCGATCGTTTTCCCTTCTCCTGTTAGAAATTAATATAGCATTACTGTGCTGTTATTTATATTTTTTCATAATAATTATAATGCGCAGATCGTTGAATAAATTACCTAGTATTTATAAGTATTAACTGAACATTTTAGGAAGCAACGCGGGTGCTAGACGAATGTTACTGAATCCATGTTTCTTAATTGTTTTGTAGTATTTCAGAACTGCTGAAAAATGTGTACGATGTTTGTTTTTCATTTTTCTTTTTTGTTTGTTTTGTATTACATATAACAAGTATGTAAATATCACTAGTTAAATAAATCAATGGATTATTTTTTTAACCAAACTGGTTTTATTCTAAAATGTAAATAAGTCTGATTAAGATAATGAAAACAATATACACCTTTGCAGTGAGCTACATTAATTATTCATAAAAAGTATGCATATAAAAAGTAATATCAGTTACATACATTTCATTATATCACAACTCACGTCGTTATTAACGATAAAATATTTCCGTAACGTTTATATTTATTTATAGATCTGTGAAGTCAGTCTAATAAATAATTACAAGTAATAAACATACGTTTTGTATCCTGCATTTTATATTATTCTCTTTTCAGTTTTCAATATTTATCTACATTAACATTTATTGTATATCTTTGCTTTCTATAAAATATCTACATTGCTGGTTGCAGAAACACGTTTTTCATGATTATTAAGGGAATTGTACATGGCAAGTTTTTATAAAATGACATCTTTATGACAGTTTCCATTAATCTTTCTTTTTTGTAACTATAAGAGGTCCCACATTATCATTTGTTTGTTCATTATGAGGTCCATGAGAGCCATCACAATATGGCCACTGAAAGAACAAAATATTTATATTAGTGACTGATTGTATCATAACATTTAATTTTTTGCTTTATTACTACTTCCAATGTATGTAAATGCAGTTGCTTAGACAGGATTATCTGATTGCATAACATATGTCTCAAACTTATTCTTGGATATAGTTAATGTAGGTCAGTTATAAGTTCATTCAAATCATCTGATATTGAATACTTTATAAATAAATTATACAACTTACATTTTTAGATTTCCAGCAACGGCAAAATACAGCCTTTTCTGTTATATCCTCTACATCAACAGAATCTACTACCTTATTTACATCTTTCTTTATACAACGATTTACACGCCCACAAGACTGAAAATATAATTTATACATTCATTTATATACATATTAAAAAATATATAATTTTATTACAAAATGACGGTCACATTTGTAGGAACAGCAATAATCATCACATAAGAATTTGAATCAACAATGTTACGTAATCAACAAATAAAAAAGTAAAAACCATCGTATTATGCTATCTCAGCGGCCTTGATCATTTGGTAACAGGTATTATACTTACTGAATCTTTAGCCAACGGGCAAAATGCTTTATAAGACATGTAACCAATGCCAGCTAATAGTGCAGATGGTGGAATTAAGGCGAACCAGTCTCGTACTAAACGAAAATAATAAATAATAAGATTATGGTAATCTTGTACTATTCGTTACATTCTTCGATAGAAAGCGGCACTGTATCAATTTGCAGTGTCATGTTTCAAACTTTATTTTTGAAAAACATTTCGTGTAATTGTCTTTGATTAGTAAAGATAATGAAAATACATTATTTAATTTCTTACTCCCAAGTCGAAACCATCCTCCTATAGAATCCGGAATAGGTAATCCAGCTAAATAATTAGGAATAGACACTTTAATAACGTGTGCGAGCGGCTCCATGTTCGCTGTAACTACTGCACTAGTCAAGTAACAAACTAGAGACTTTCGAACGAAAACCACCTTGAGCTCTGCATTCCAGCAGTTGATTACTTTTACAAATCATGAAAGAGAATTTGAAATTCAAACACATTCGTACGTACATCTTCATAATCATATTTGAAATGAGAAGTATGACCGAAATTAACATATTAATTTTTATGTTCATTGCCTATTATAAAATGATCATAATTTTAAAAGAAAAATTATCGGTTATACACTATTTTATTCGAAAGTTCCTTTAACATGACATTATTTCTTATTTGCATAATATATCCATTTCATTTGTAACTGTTTAATTTTTTATATCCAGAAAATGCACATATTTATGCACAGTGCATTCTAAAACAATGTATACAAATATTTAAAATTCATATGAGTATTGTATTTTGCAAATATTATTATACAATATTTATTTTGCAATTATTAGTCGTTATATAATTTTGAATGTTGCTGTTATGCATTTTTTCGTTTGTATATTTCCAATTGCATTGTTGCCGGCAGATTTTGATTCGCGTAGTAGGAAAGGTGAAGGACCGGTGGGGTTCGAGCGACGTCTTGTAAGTGGCGCCATCCAGTCGCGAGGCGTTCGCCGGGCAGGGAGGAGGTGGCTGCGTCGTCCGCAAGGATACGTCGTCGGTTACCGCGACGCCGCCGCGGTTCGCGCAGGCACAGGTACGAAGTGCGCGCGTTTTCGAGGCGGTATCACGAGAAGCGCAGGAGTGGCGTTTCTACGTATGTATCGTTCAGATATCGCAGCTACACACCGTCGTTGACGTGCAAGAGGTTCGTGGCATCGAAGGGAAAAGGGAAGACTACGAAAGAGGCGTATATAGAAGAGGAAGAAGAAGAGGAGGGAAGGAGATAGAGAAGCGGTTGTATCGCGCGGTGCAGTGCGAAAAGTGTTCGCGAAAGGGGCCCTTGGCTTACTCCTTGTGTGTGGGTGTGCATGCGTGTGCCGAACGTAGCACGGAGAAAACGTTGACCAGTGACACACACGGTGTTCGTAAAGGGGATACAGAAAGACGAATAAACCACGGGCTGCCGGATGATAATCCTTGTGCACGGTGTGCGGGTTTTGTAAAAGGTGCGTCAAATGACAGTGAGGTGATCAATGTGCTTGAAACATGGCTGAGGAGCTGGTGGTCACCCTGAACCGCGGCGACTCATCCGGATTTGGGTTCTCGTTGCTCGGTACCGCGGGTTTACCGCACGTCATCTACGACATCGTCGAGAATTCACCGGCAGCGACCAGCGGCAAGGTGAGTACAGCTTCGATCGTTTTTTTTTTCTTCTCTTTATACGTCACAAGTATCGCTTGGTACCAGAAGTTCGAGGACGGTCAAAGGTAGAGTTAGAGAGAGCAACCCTGAGAGATAGACGTATGTGTATATAGGTGTACGGTTATCGTACACGATACATGGTTCGTTGAGAATATCCTGCAAATGCACAAGCCTCAAAATAACGCCCGGTGTATATCGACCCGTGTTATTATCGCGAGCACCCTCTGTCGCCCCCGTCTGTTTCTTGACCTCTGATTACTTTTTATTCTCACACTTTTGCGAGCCGTGCTAGCGCTTCTTGTGTATATACACTCGTTTTAACGTCGACGGTACAGGGATGCTGATTGGCTGGGTGGGATCGGTTTAACGGCCACATTCCAGTCTGTCGGTCGGTCCCTCTGTCCGTGTTGCTCTCTCCCTCCTTTTCCTTTTTCTCTATCTCTGTCTTTTTCTCTTTCCTGTTTCCTGAGGAACATACCCCATCTCCACGATCATACGAGGTGGAAAATTTGAATCGGGTAGACAGGGCCCTTTGTGCATTCATTGAATAACTTTATACGTAGCCATATTTATACGTTAGCTTAGAGGAAGTCGTTGCTTTGCCTGATTTTACCGTGATTGTTTACATATCGTTGCCATCTGTCAATCATCTATTGCGATACTTTTATTTTTAAGACTATAAATGATAATACTGTGCATTAGTTTTTGATGATTGTTTTACAGTACTCAGTACTATACGCATTTGTATTTTAGATTAACGAACGTTCGATAGGTCGATTTCGAACCATCGAAATTTTTTTTGTTTTACGCAAGCGCATCGTTACGTGACTGCCAATTTTTTTTTTCGCGGTACCTCGTAATCTTCCAAATTGAAGGTGCCCCTCTCATCCCTAGTTTAACGTAGAATAGATCGATTGCTTTGTCGGAAACTGGTTTTCGATTGCAACCGTATGAATGATGTGAATTTCAAATAGAGGATGCGGAATAGATTATTAACCGTTGTACGGATCAGTTTCTAACAGGTTATGCATACACGTACAGAGACAGGGAACCTTTGAGGAAACGTCTGAAATGCTACGTCTTTCTCTAATTATTGAACGACATAGCTGAATGTCGTCTGTAGTCTAGATTGACCGTCATTTAGATATATGTATTTGTAGGTTAGTATCTTTCGATTGCACACAGATTTCCTTATGTTTGTAACGTGCCAGAGTCAAGTAATCAAAGCGAATATGTCAAAAACTACTTATCGCGCATGCGCGCAACTTTTTGTGTCCTGCATAACTGTCATTCGCGAGAAGAATGCGCGTAACAAAGGAGCGGCCAGTCATTACGCGTGATTGGAATGTGTCAGTGAGTGCATCATCCTTTTTTTCTCCTTTATCTTTTACGTTCTTAGGGTTTCATTATGCAAGTGGTCGTCCCGAAACCCATAACTCGAACGATTAATAATAGTCCTTTCAATTCTGTTCTGCCTTCTCACTTTGTGTTTTTGGTGAAATAGGTTAGGTCGATCATTCAAGTTCCTATAAAGTTTTACCCTCGCTTGCATAATTCTTAGAAATTGTACATTACATTGTTCACGGTACGCGATATATCGCTACATTAACAAGATAAAAGCTAGATCCGTGATTACTTGGCCGGGTGTAATTATCGTTAACACTCGCATGCGATCCATTCGATATTTTCGCAGAGCGTATTTTCGAGATACGTTATCGATTGGTACCACTTACATGTTCTGTTTAACCAGCGAAAAACGAAATCCGGTGTGTTGAATTATTTCCTTTTAATTAATATGGTAGCACCGTGATTCTCGAAAGCAGGTTAGGTCACTGTATCGGTAGCCACTCAAGGATTCATTGTTCGACTAGTACAAAGAACGCGTAATACATTTTGCATTGTTTCCAACGGGCTGCATCGACTGCGATTGGATTTTTAAAATTGTTTTTCTTGTTTCTCGCGAAATTGCTGATGAAACTGACATTCGAACGACGCGGAAGTGTTTAAAAAATGTACAAAAGACTTACCGACCTATGTCGTATGCTTTCTACAATTTTATTTCATTTTATGCTCATTTTTGTCACCAGTTTGAGCGATTACACACTTTAATTTACAACAACGCTTGTTTATTCGATAATTGACACGTTCTTTCGATTTTAAATCTCTCGAAGTTCGTTCGATCGATTTACGCGCGCGAAATTTAAACGCTGCGCAAGTACGCGCAATCGTTTTGTCGAACGCACTTGTGAAAACAGATCGAACCAAACACGGTCTGATTCATATATGCTTTCGTTTGATTTATTCACTCGTTGTATTGTCCTCGTTCATTTCTTTTTCTGTCTGTCACGACGATTAGCTCGTTTCAATAATTGTCCGGCTGTGTACGACGTTATGCAACGGTGTTGCGTGACAACGAACAGAAGAAACTCGCAGTTTCTTGACGGTTTAAGGAACACGCGAACCCGACAATTAGCCGAACTGCGAATTTCTTCAATTTATCGATCGATCGCGCCTTCTTGATAAACCGTAAGACGAATGTACCTCCTTCCTTACGTTAATTAAAGCCCTCGGGCGTGGATATCCTCCTCTCGTAATCTCCGCGATCTTCGTGACTAACGCTCGAAAAACGAACAGGACGACTTGAACATGACTGATGGGACTGTAAAATGAGTATTTTCGGATGCGTGTCCTGGCGAATTCAGAATTTCACTTCGAACAAGGAAATCTTCATCGATTTGATAATTGGATGAGCAGTAGTCTTAAAATTTGAATAAAATTGTTAAGGTTGAAATTTAAATTTCAAATTTTCGCACCAAAGAGAGAATCCTGAAAATCTACGAATATAGAAAATGGAATCAAGAGTCGATACCATACAGCCGGTACCGTGTGGTGTATTTATTTATAATAAGGACCAATAAAGTGGGTCAAGGGTTAAATTGAATTTTTCTGTTATTATTAGATAGAGTCGTTGCGCCAGACAACCAGCGAAATCGAATCTGAGACTGGCGTCCGACTTAACCGTTGTTTCTGCAATATCAGATTGATGTTACATCAATGCTATCTTACACGATACCACGGTTCCTATCTGATGTATTAATTCGCGTGGAATTTCCACCTGGTAATACGATCTGAATCGATCACGATCGAAAGTAGACCTCCGTCTATTACTTCTTGTAACGTGCTCTTAAGATACACTAAATCTTATTATTAATAACATTTCCTAAATATTTAACTCTTTTCAAGTTAAAAGTAAAGGAATCGTAAAAATTGCATAATTGCAGAAGTGTCGTGCTTCGAAAATATCCTCGGGGGTTCTTGTACCACCAATTGCGATCGTGATAATTCAATTCAACATCAAAGCCGATTCGCGGATTAATTATTTCGCGGTTCGTTCGTGTCGGTCGCGGATCGATTTTATCGCGCTCACGTTCCCCGTTTAATTTCTCATCCTTGACATTTAAAAGCGTCGATGCTGCGTGCAAGTATCATCGTCATCGAGTAATCGCGAACGGTGTCGTATCGGGATAATTACGATAATTTAATGAGTCGTTCGATTATAGAGAGATCACGGATTTCTATTACAAGAAACGTAATTAAATAATTATCGAACCCTGTTACGCATTCGACCCTTAACAATTAAATGTTAAATTTAAAGTAAACATGACTGATTTTAAATCGTAGCAATGGGTAGAGTGAAGGATTGATCAGTTGAAATTAAGATCTTGTAGGGTAATTAAGGATGTTTGAAATTTCAATGAATTTAGCACAGACATACTGTTAGAATGTTGCTTTTTAACAGCGGAATGTCGGAATTCTGGCCACGGCGAGTGCCACCCTTAAATCGTTAAACAAGTAACTGCACGCAAAATAGGCCATTACCTACATGCTTTACTGTTTCCCTCTCTGTTCGTGGATAAACGTGATATTTTTAGCCCGTTAAGCACTTACTTCGCCGACAACTTTGCAAATCTTTAATCGTGCAGCACTCGAAGAAATCGTTCCACTGTTTTGTCATTTGAAAAACTCTGTGCTAGATACAAGCTAATTAACACCTCGACTGCCACGTCACCAGAATTTCCATTAGAAACCATCGTCCATATTATTAGGAATTCTTTGATTTATTCACTTGAAAATTTTCTCATTAAAAATAAAATTACCCACAAATGGAATTTTTAATAGCTGCAACGTGACAGTCAAAGTGTTAAACGGTTAATTGACTCTTGGAGGACGGATCACTAAGGCAGCGACAGTAATTATAAATCCCCCATTCTGTTTCCATCCTTCTTATCTTTCCATTTTTAAATTTTGCTATGCTTTATTATAATTCTTAAAGTATTAAAATACGACATTTCTTTTTACACCCTTTACGAGGGAATTAATTATCCAAATACTTGGAGCCATAAAACGGGTAGAAATCGTTCACGGTGGGTTTTATCGAAAAAAACTTTACGAGTTCCCGAGGGGTTATTAAATTGATCCTCCGACGCGTACGAAGCAAGAAAGAAAACAATCGAGAACGAGTAGTTACGGATTGAAACGTGTTAGCCGGTCGGGTACAGCTTCTGCAACTCTTTGTGTAAACTGCTTTTTCGCCCCGAAGGCACGGAACGATTCTCGAGGAACGGTCGAAAAAGAAAAAAAGAAAAAATAAAGGGGGTTGTTTGTACGGCGGAAAGAAACGGAACAAAATATAGCTCGTTCTGTTCTCTTGCGCTCTCGCTACACGTATCCTCGTCGGTTTGGCACGAGACCGAGGTGAATAACAAGCGAACGACATTTGAAAAACGCAACGGGACGGCGTTGCTCTGCATTCTGAGCGCGACCAGCGTAACAGACCTCGAAACACACCGGATGCCTCAGGAAAGATGTGCGCGTCGCAAAAACTATACTCTTCGTGGTAAGATGGATCGAAAAGTTGTTTACCGTTTCGCGATATGAGCTCGCGTTTTCGAGATACGAGCGATCGAAGATTGGGATCCTCCACTTCCGGGGTGCCCTGCTTAAACCTTACCCTACCAAACGAACCGTGGAAGATTATCTACACTATAATATTGTTTTATTATGAGAAAGACGAGAAGTGACACTACTGTCAATCGTTTATTTGGTACTGGAAGTCGAGGCTTTAAAGATTAAATATTCTACTTCCGGGGTGCCTTGTTACCTCAGATAATTTAATAAACAACTAGACTTTGTTGCATTACAATCAAAAATAAAGATAGAAGGTACATGGCCGTTGTAGGTTTATGCAGAGCACCCCGGAAGTCGAGGATTCAATCTTCAATCATTCTTATCTCGAACACGGGACTTCAGGTTGCAAAATGGTAAAGGAACTTTCGATTCCTCTTGGTACGTTTATTTTGAGTCACTCTGTATACCGCTATTTCAAGGTAAAGAATCACTGAGGTATCGTCTTATCTGCGATGCCGTGAATAGAAACGGCATTTCGATAACTCCGGCTTGGATACGTGCAACCGTTCGCGGCATGTTTCCGATTTCGTTTCGCCGTGGAACCGTTAATCTTCGGCTCCTTGTGCTCCAGGCTCTGCTTCTTTTTTAATGCAAACGGCTATAAATATATAAAAGAGCAACACTCGCGTTGCCAGAGAATTTTCTTTTTAATGGACGCACGTAATTCACCTCGCGAGTAGCTGCTGCTTTTCTAAAAACACTTTAAAAAGAATTATTAGAAACTATTAAGCTTTTTTCTTTAGCTATTTTGTAGTATTAGCAAGGTGTTTTGTTTTTTGCTTTATAAATCAAATTTCTGGTAATAGGAAGTCAATTTTCTTGTTGACTCTAAGGTGGCAAATTCAAAAATATGGAATATTTGCAATATTTTATTTTGACGAGATTTAATTTATTAATAGTAATAGTAATATTTATTAATAGCGTATGGATCTATATATAATCTATATCTAAAGATGTTAAGAGCGATTACGATCGACTAAACGCCATCGAATTACTTCAAGTGACTGTTAACATCCTGAATCGTACATACCAATTCAAATATAATTGGATATATATGTTAAACAACCTTTGCTGCTGTATAAATCTTATTCGAGTCGAGTTTGTCTCATTAATTGCAAACAAATAAACGAACAAGCGATCCAGCAGATTTTATTAATAATTTATACACCATCCTTCGATCGAATCTCGTGCGAATTCCTGGCAATCGATTAAAATCGTAAATCAAGCATAATTTAAACTACGATGAAGTTTCGTTAAAAATTGTCACGATTTAATTAAAATCACATTGAATTTAATTAAAACGTTCGCACAATCGTAATTGTTACTCAATTTGTCCTTCGTATTGTTTCTCCAATGCGGTAAATGAAACATCGTCTAATTGAATTTAACACTTTTTTTATCGTCTGTTTGCTTTGATTTTCATTCGTTATCATTAATTAACATCCGATCGTACAAATCAATACCGTATTCAATCGTTCGTTGTGTTCCGTACGCGAACTTTATTCAACAGCGGCATTCTTACCGCGTGGACTGTTGTTCACGAAATAACACCTTTACAGATTACAACACACGATATTACGTAGAACATTGTAAACACGCTTATTAGATTTCGCTAAACGTTTGTGTAATATACGGTGTAATGGTTGGTCGGTTCACTGATGTCGGTAAACACAATCATTCAAATGTTATCAGGACCGTGGCTCGGTCGCTCGAGGCCCCTTGCCCTCAATAATTCACGATCCAATTTTCTCTGATTAATTTTCATGGATTCGGGGATACGGAAAATCGTAACATAAAAGTATCCCGGAACGGCACTTATGGTACATCGATTTAGAGTTCGAAGGTTCAGGAGAACGGTTGTGTTAAGGTTTCATGGATGTTTTTGATAAAAGGTTGCAAATTTATTCATTAAAATTGGTAGTTATAGCTAATTATGAGCGATTTTGAAGTATGGATTGTCTGATACGATTTCATGACATAAAAGTAACTTAAAATGGTACTTATGGTACATCAAATTAAAGTTTAAAGTGTGAAAAAATAAGATGTTTAAGTGTTAAACATCTTAGACCCATACGATCGCGTTACTTCTCGCCACGAAAGTGGCACGAAACTTTTCTGCATAAACATTCTTCCATTTTCTCGAGGCGGGAAAGCAAGCAGGCCCCGAGTATTTGCACGGAAAAATATGGTCCTGGGCAACGTTCGCGTGATACCTGCAAGAAGCACCGCGCCCATTTCCGTGGCGAGCTAAGAGCTTTTGTCCTAAGGAAACACCGACCCTCGGCAAAATTAATACTATCCTCCAACAGCGCTCCATCGTGTACTCCGTTCCTCGGCATCGACTTATCGAACATCTGAACGCCTTATTTAACAAGGAATTTTGCCCGATGCTATCAGCGAACGTTGCCGGATGAATTTGTAGCTCGATCGGGACGGAGATTAAAATCTTAATTCAAGATTAATGCCGTTTTACACGTTCAGCGGTGTATTAAAATCTTCGAGAATTCCTCGAATTTACAATTAGTGTAATAAAGATATTTTTATGATATTTTGTTCTTTGTGAAAGAATTTCTTCGATTTTGAAAGAAAAATTAATTTTGTTGAAAATATTAAGCATCGAATGGGTTGAGAAATAAAATTATTTTTCTAAGTTTTGCTTAAACGTTGGATAGAATATTGTAATTAAAGAGGACAGAACTGGTATACATTTGAATAATGTATGAACGGCATGGAACGTGATACTAGGGGACCAGAAACTGTATCTAGGCCCTATTTCAACAGTTAAGAGTTAATAAGGAAGACACGGCATACTTTGTTCCCGCCATATTTGCAGAAAGTATCGTATCGTTCAAAAATGTTTTTCTGATAACGAACGATAACTGTAAACTCAGATTATTCGCTCGTAAACCACGCTATAGCCGCATTCCTTTTCAAAGTTAATCATTAATCGGTTTGAGGGTTATAGTAAAGGAAAATAAAAAATTGATGGCACAAAATCCATAACAAAATTTGGAGTGTAAAACTAATTATTATATATTAATTAACTCAAGAATTGAAGCAAATATTTCCAGTAAAAATCTGAAAGAATTGGCACAAAATTCATAGCAAAATGTTGGGTGTAACCAGTCTTAATTTTTCAAAGTTAATTATTGTAAATAAATTAATTAATGATCCAAAATCCAAATCGTCCACAAAAAAAAAAAAATGATTTTCCAATTCATAAAATGGAGGGGTACGAAGATTAGTCGCATCCTAGGGAACAATCGATTCTTATCGATAAGAATGGAGAAGGCTCGAGGTTGCTAAGACGCCAGACGACGCCGAGGAGACGCTTATCGTCGCACGATGTTCCTCAGGTGCCAAAGTACCCTTCATCCTTCCCTTCTTACGGATAGAAGTTGTATAAATCGGCTTGGATGGCCGGAATCGATGCTCTACTTTGGATAAGAAAATAAAGCGGCCGCTACTCTCTTCCCGGTGTCTGCGGATCAAAGTAACTTCCGGTGGAATGGTTCTCTGAAAACCCAGCGAATAATTCAACAGCGAACGATCTCGCCGTCGACGTAAATCAATGGAAAAACCCGGAGAAGTATTTTTCCTTTCGCGAGTCTTTGCTTTAACCTCGACTCGGATCAAAAAGTCGTAAAAATCTCATAAAGGGATGAAAAAACACACTTAAATCTCGATCTTTGTTGGTATAATAATACTCAATTTATACAAAAATGAGTCTCCGCGTTGAGGTACACTAATTTAGAAATATTAACTTAGTTTTTTTAAAATATTATCCAGAAATTATGTGATATTCACAGAATAATTGATGAAAAGACTGGAAAGGGTTAAACATTTTCTTCCTGTGATTTTCGAGGCAAAATTATCGCTTCGATAATTTCTTCCATAAAAAAAATAAGAATTTTCTGTATACAATTCATCGAAGTACCATTCGACGGGAAATCCACGGACAAAGATCGCGAAAGGAGCGTTAGGATGTTGAATAAAAAAAAAGAAAATGTCGAAACGAAATTATATCCAACGTTAAACAGGGTCTCGACTTCAGCCCGTAAATGGAAACACTCTGCTTTATTTTTCTGGGCCAAGAGAGGAGAAGAGGTTGTGCGCCGCGAAGTTCGCAAACGGCGTTATATTCCGACCCAAATTGGAATCGATTCAACCTCGTAAAGCAGCCATCGGGGTAACACGAAAAGAAGGGCTGAAGATACGAATTTATGCGGCTTGTCACCCGTGCCTCGAGTTTCTTTATTCTCGATCGACTCGCAAAAACCTTTTTGGAAAGACGATTTATCAAATTCTCTGCCCCTTGTTGTAATTCAACGCTGGAACGCTTTCTTTTAAATTGAAAAGAAAATAAATGATGAAAACGGAATGAATTTTTATTTTGGTTAAAGCCGTGGGAGCTTCTTGTTCAGTTTGGTAGTTTTGACCGTTTCGAAACGAACAAATTTATTACTATTTATTATATTTTATGATACCCTGAGGCAACAATTTTTGTTAGAATATAGAAAATTATCAAAAGGGAGCATTTCAAGGAATAATTTTAGTTGCAGTGATTAATCTGTACTCAAAGTTTTGGTATAGATTTAAGAAGGAAGAAATATTAATTCACCCCTTGTATGGCTTGGCAACAATTAAAATTGAATATGTTACTTAATTTCTAATTAAAAAACGTGTTCAGATTATTTACCAGAAATTTAAAACTACGTAGTTACAAAGTAGTGAACAACATACCATTACAGATAAGATAACACAGTACTAGGAATAATTATTCTATTTAAGTCATACTTGGAGGGAAATAAACGAGCAATGTTTGCACCCTTCTCGAGTCCCCTCAGAGGAGACAATCTATCAAAAAGGATTAATATTTCCAAATACCATTCCAAATATTTCATTTTTCTAACTTCGAGTCCTATTAATTTTTATATTTTTGTTATCTCGCCTCTATCACCCGCGATCCACGGCAATTAATGCGACCGTTTCTAATTAGATAAGCGAAAGAATGTTCTATTTCGATGTCGTCCTAGAATGCGTCGATCTACTACACCGTCGGCGCGGGACGCGTTAAAAGAGGGCATCGTTAACGTTCCACCGCGATTTGACGAATCTCGTGCAGATTGTAGGGAGAGGGAGAGGGTGGAAATAAAAAAAAAAAATTGCGAGAGAGAGAAAGAGGAAACGAGGAAGCTAAACCATTATGTTGCGTTAACGTAACGCTGCCGGGAAATGGGTTAAGGACGTTAAGACCAACCCTCGTCGCTGGTCGGTATAAAGAGTGGGGGGAGGCAGACGAAGAGGAGGGTATACCCTATGGCGATGTTCTAGTAAAGAGAGGACTCTGTAGACCCGGGGCTTTGTGCCGCAATTACCTGTGGTTAGGCTGTTTTTTTTTTCTTCTACCTTTCATCTTTGACGAAATTCCGTAGGCCGGTCACGTTCTCGATACGCCTGAACATTTTCCTAAATAATGCCATTATTTACCTTGGACATACTAAAACGGTCGATAAAGTATCTTTTGCATTATATTTTTTAAATGACATGTAAATTAAATTTTGAATAATCGAATAATTAACCCTTCGCGGTCGTATGTCTACTCTAAAACGGTAAAATGAAATTGAAAGTAACGATGACTAATTTTATTTTGATCCTTTGAACGCTGACTTTGATATAGAAAGTGGTAAGGGTTGTTTTGAAAATATTTATGCCAGTGATTACGAGTGATTCAATTAGAAATTAGAAAATTAGTTAGTCTCTCTCTTTATCCTGTTACAAGATAGCATGCTTCCAAATCATTATATCATTAAAATTCGAATAAACGCAAAAGCCCTTCAGGAAACGATATTACTTATACATCTATGGCGAACAGTCTATGGTCTAACGTCGATGGAACGAGTCGTGATTCGAAACTTTTCCTCCGTTCGTTTCGTGCAAGATCCTGCGAGATTAGCAGGTCGATATTTATGAAATTTACGTGGTACATCGGAAAAATTGGGTTCACGGAACTGGAACGAATCGCAGCCCGTGGATTATGGCGTACACGAGAACGTAGATGCATCGGCGGTGCGCACGGGTGTGCAGGCCTTCGTATGAATATGCATATATACTTATGCACGAGGTGCACGGCACCGAGCAAATTCGTGCTCGTTAGTTTCAACCAGCTGGTACCGTGGTCGGCTGTTGCCACGTACGCTACAATTAGATTAAATCGTACAAAAAAAATAACAGGTACAATTTCAATTGGTTGAGCTTTACCTGTTCACACCTGGTTGAGCTTTCATGGAAAAAACGAGCGAGACTTCAGTCAGTGTGGATTTATGATTCTGTTCGTGATTGAAAACTGAAATTTTTCTAGTTATTATTTTGCTGTGCACTTAATTTCTTCGAACGTTTAAAAATTATATTTAAAATCCTTTTGATATCTTTGGTGGTGGCATCGAATTAATATTATTTTATTTATTTTTTTAACGAAGAGACTTAAAATTATGACTATTTTTTATGTTTGACATTTCAAAGCATTTCTTTAAATATTTTAGTGTCAAATATTTCTTAACCCTTCCTTTGTGGTATGTATGATAGACATTAAACTTGCAACAATGTAACGCATATTATCTGATAAATAATACAATAATTATTGGTTGCGAGTAGGAAGGATACAACATCATTAATTTCGCAATTAGTGAAATTAATTAATGCTTACCATCACTGATTTGAACTATTCAAATATTCCTTTTACTACTTTAAAAACATAAAGGCCTAATAATATTCCTAATAATAATATACCCAATAATTAAAATAATTAAATATTAATAATAATATCCCTTAATATGGCGATCAAGGTGTTAACCAAAAATGCTTCGAGCACAAAAGGTTAAACTACTCCAATCTTCGACCATGACTGCTGTGCGCCCTGTTTCGTTTTCTGTTCAGGTAATCCAACAATTGACGTATCTGTCTGACGCGATCGTTCTTCGCTCCGAGGAAAATGTTCAGTTTCCTGAGGTCGTTAGGGGGTTCCCCGCAGATGGACGGATTAGGGCAGACGGTCCAAACGGGGCCGTCGTTCCAAAGCAGATCGTAACCGCCGATTCTGATCTCCAGACCGGTGAAACGAGCCTCGAAATCGAGGACGTTCAGGGTGTCGTCGAGCAGGTCGAACTTTAACCGATAATCCTCGCTGTCCGTGCCGGTGAGAGCCGGCGAGGCGTTCACCTCGAGCAACCACGGGGTCAGATCGTCGTCGAGGAGCACGTCGTAGCCGTATAACTCGAACGAATTCTTCCCTTGCATTATCACCGGTTGCACCGCCAGCAGACTGGCCATTATCACTCCTGTTGGTATTTTCATGGAAATACATTAATACATTTTCAGAAATCGAAAGGTTGTTGGTTCTAGTATGTCCTAATCGCGTTTTACTTTAAATTATTGGACTAGTTTCAGATTTTTTAAATTAACCCCTTAAGCTATGATTTTTTTAACTAGTGCGTCAGCTAGAGTTAAATATGTATTGCTCCAATGTTAAAATAAATTAAGAAAATTGACCTTGGCTATATAAATTGCAATTAGAATTAAATTTTAAGTAGAGATTTAATTAAAATATAAAGGATAGGGGTGCGTCACGAGTGTTCATGTTGTAAGGTCTTTTGTAACACTAGAATTATCAGAATAATTATCTTCAGAATAATTTTCCAAATAACAAGAATTAGTCCAGGGAATAAAACTAACCCGCGATTCGTTGGAACAATATTTCAACATTGTCCACTCCATGTCGAGCAGTCAGGTACTCCCTGAATTTGATCAAGACCCATTTGCAACCCTTCTTCAGTTCTTCCTTACTTTCGTTCCCCTGAATCTTCAATTGTATCGCCATGTTGGTCAGATGCACCCTACTGTCGTCGATGTTCTCCAAATCGAACAGTTCCGCGGATAAACGAGCGAAACCCTCCCTGGCCAGCCATACCTTCAAAGGGTGGAACGAGGTGACCAGGACGTAAATACGTAGATCAAATTTCCTTCCTGGAACCAACATTTTTTCTATATTTAGAAAATCAAAAATAGATTTTTCATTGCAAACTGGCGAAGAGAATAGCAAATTGGGGTGTCTGAGGGTTTTGGAGATAGTTCTATAGATAACAAATGTATATATTTGCACGTTGACAATTACACAGCTTAAGGTCCTTAATCTTTTCTCTCAAAACTTAATCTTCCGATTCTCATGTGTACTTTTAGTTTAAGTTTGTCCAATTTTGCTTTGAAACTTTGGGAAAACATTCTACAAATGTAGCTCTATCGTTAAAAAAAACAATCGTATAGGCCCCAGGTCACTGTCCCTAACGGCTCATCATCGACCATGCGGGCTCAAAATCTCCTAATTATAATACTTTGTCTACATCATATATTTATAATAACACTTCGCACCATAGACAATTGAAAATAGGGGGTGGTTTCCTATTGGTCATAAAATTGAATTAACATCGCGTGTCTCATAATCTCCCTCGCGAGGGAATTCGCCTAATCCAGTCAGAGTCGGAGCAGTTTACAAACTTTCGGCTTGTTTGTTGTCGAACAAAGCGAACAAGAGTCTTCTGGGCCGGTATCCACAGCCGTGTAAGACCATTGAGGAGAAAGTGGCCTCTGAATGGCAGTGCGACGTTCAAGCTTTTCTCCTTTTCGTCGGGGTTTGTGTCACAGAGATTCGCGGATTTCAGCCCCCGGGGCTGCCACCCAACCCCATTTCAAAGGGTATATATCGAGGCATCCTCGACAACGCGGCCGTTCTTCAACGGCGATAAGCGGCTGAAAGCGCCGTATCGTTGTTGAAGCGAGGCAACAACGCCACACCTGCCAGTAGGTAAGGATTCTCCACGTATTTCTGAACGATGAAAGTTTCGACCGCAGCTTGCTCCCGACTCGCGTCCACTGGATGCGGACCGTACTCCTTGCTCCTCCATTCGGCTAAGTCCTTCAGCTTTCTGAACAGGAAGATACCTGTTAGGATCGTAAACAAGGAACACCAGGACAATTCGAAACAGTTTAGATGTATAGTTCAGGCACAATTTTGGATTTTTGAGAAATTATACAAGATACAAAAATAAAAGTCAAATTAAAAGGTTGCAGTAGTCTACACTGTATTTGTAACATTTTAAAGTTTTTGAAGACCCTCAAGATAAGAATAGTTTATTCCAATTATGATTATTGTTAAAATTATCTGATGTTTCATTTATTATTTATTACAAATAAAAAATTATAGCATCTAGGTACTGGTACTAGAACAAAAATTTGCCATCCCTGTAAATCACTGTAATTTGTAATTGAATTCTTTTTCTGTATCTTGTACAATTTTTTAAACATTCATGATAATATGAAAAGTCAAGATTTGTAAAAGTATTTTGATTGTGATGGTACCTCTACCCTGCGATCTTCCAGCTGGTTTCACAATCCACGTGGCGCCAGGTTGCTTGTAATATTCCTCGGCGAACAACCTGTAATCGTTGGGCAGCTCAAAAGTCAGGGGCATGGAATCGCAAAGGTTAGCCTCGTCGATTTTATTCGACTTCAGCAACGTTTTCTTGTATCGTTTCAAGTTTCTATAGAGAAAATTTTTTCGCGTCAGCTCGTAATGATTACGAAAATGGGGTATCTTCTGGTGAGGGGCGAGTTTCGAGTCCAATGCTTGTCGCACGTCGTTGATCTCGCACCACCACAGGTGCCAGTCGGTGCTCTCAGGATCTGTTATCTTAAAAAAAATTGGATATAAATTTGATTGTAGCGTTCTCCAATTATCGTGAAATAATTTTTAAGACAATTTTCCATACCGAAATTTATGAGTTTCATGAATAAAAGACATTACCTGGACCCACCCTCTGGCCAACATCACCTTAACCTGCGTGGAGGGGAAATCGCAACGAAATTTGAAATTCTCATCCCCGATCTGTCTTCTTTTAGGATTCGAGATTTTTCTCTCTCGTTGAACGAACGACGCAACGTCCTCTGATTCGATATCGCAGCCAGCTTCCGTATTCTTGGACATTGCTCGAAGGCTTCTTTTGAGAAAATTGTTTGCAAAGTTTGATTTTGTTACGTCAGGTAACTTGCGAGCAAGTTCAGTTCCTTCTGTCGTGTCTGGTGTTTAGTATTCTGTATTTTATTTTTTGCGTAGTCCTCTCAAAATTTCCTCTCGGATATCGCATTAGACTGGTGATGGAACGGTAAAGCGAGGATGAAACGAGATTGAAACAATGTAAGCTTCTTTTCTGTTCCGTTGTGCAACGGAAGAGGAACATCCAGGCCCGCGAGCGACAAGACACGCCAATTGACGGATTAATTTCGAAAGCATCGCGAACGCCTTTTGTGGCTGTGAAACGAATAAAGAGACGCCTGAAAATGCTCGCTTGAATCGTTCTTTTTAATCGGATAACTTCTCGAAGTGTTTCCAAGTGCTGGGAAAAAGAAGAGACCGGGCGACAACTTTGAATATCAAATTGTATTCGAACGATGCGACCCTTAAATCTTTCTTGAATTTACAGATATGCAGAAAATTGCTTTTAATAATATTTAAAGCTTCCCCGATATGATATCAAGTTGGTAATAATTTTTGGAAATTTAGCAAATAATAATTTGGTACAAAACTTATGGAAAATTATTGCTATTAAATTATTAATTTATCAATTGTATATACTTTAGAATGATGCAGTCTGAGTCACTTAATTAAGTCCTTTAATTATACCAATCAGGTTACATGATTCACTCTGTGCAGTATGATAATACATTTCTTCCAGTTTTATTTAATTAATGAATGAATTAACAACCCAATCGGCGAAGCTCCAGGAAGCTAATTAGGATCGGTTTTAGGCCCATTTAAAATTTCTTTGAGCCCCAAATCGAGCACACAAGACGGCTAAAGGCCAACGAAAGCCGTTTCGGTTCGGTTGTTGTTGCTCGTGATAATTGATACAGCCACGTGTCAATGTTGGCCGTTCCGTACACGCGATGCAACCCGGCGTATCATTCTCGTCACGCAGGGGCCACCGACCGAACACGGCTCGCGTAATACACGCGTGTGTCGGCGTCGACAGATCGGCGTTCGAGTCACGCTGTCCACTGCGAAAGGGTTGGTCTCTTATTTCCTTTATACCCGGTGTCTTACAGTGAACCGTATAGGTAAGAACAGGTGATAGAGTTATAAGTACAATTTTAAATATGGGGTCTTTGATCGTGATTTCATGACATAAAAGTGTCGCAGAATGGCACTTACGGTACATCAATTTAAAGATTAAAGTGTGAAGAAACAGATACATTAAGGGGCTCTTGGATATTCTTAACGCAAAACGACCAGTATTACAATCAAGTTACGGATTAGTATTGCACCCAAGTAATATGCATTGTACGTTCCAGCGAAGAACTAGCCATTTTGTGTTAAGAATATTGATGATGCACTTACATAACCGTGTTTATTAAACCTTGTGCTTTAAATTGATGTGTCATAGGTGTTATTTCGTAATACTTTTATGTCATGAAATCGTTGTAAATTTGACAACGAAGAAAAAGGAAATAAAGTAAAACAGATGATAAAGAATTAAATATTAAAGATAGTGCATAAAAATTAAAGATGGTACAAAAATAAATTAAACAAAACAATAAAAAGTGTACTACCTCAGGTACCCTAGTTTTTCATTTTGCAATTAATTACTTCATTATTTGAAACAAATACAATGACGAAAGAAAGTGTACATTAAGCATCGTTGGTTTTAGCGTTAATCGCGAGGATGTAAGGAAGAGGTGCGCGGTGACCGCGTGCTGACAGAGAAACCGTGACAACACAGGCAATCGTCACGTCACGCTATAGAAAGGCCACGTGGGTGTAAAATAATAGCTATTTATATATCAGCTTTATCGTCCACCGCTCGTTTCCGCCTGACGCTCTTTAAACGTTATCCGTGTCTCTGTTTCGCCGCTTGGCCAGCATACTCTTCCGGTTGATGCTCTTCGTGTGCTCGCTGCCGGATAAGGGTTATCTGATTTCTCGGAAGATGCACGAGCACGCTCGATGATGCAGTGTCAATGTCAATGGGTTGACACGCGATCTTTCTTCAACGTCTAAATTCGTGGGAGGCGCGGGTCACCCATGCACCCTTCAAAATTAACCTTTGAACGTCGAAGTCGAAAAATGTAAAAATATTAATATTAATAATACACACTCTATGGTATTTCGATCAATATTCATAATTGGGAGCAGATTTGGGGTAGCATGGAGGTTTGAAAACTAACTTTATTGACAATTGTTCAAACTTGACGCGCGTGTGATGGAACAGAGGGTGGATGGAAATTGCAATGTGAGGCTATTTAATGTAATTTAGGAAAATGACTTTTGGACTATGAGCAAGTAGGAGAGCTGGGGGAGGAGTTGGAAGATGAAGGGTGAGTAACTGAAAGTTGGTGGCTGACTAGAAAGAACGTGAAAAAATAATGAAAATTTAATTGAAATTGTTGGCCACGTCTTCGCGGTCCGTTCTCTTCGAGATACTCGGCCTTCCATCGACCGTGTACGAGGAATACACGTATTCCGGCGATTAGAGCCGCTCGAGCGTACGAGTAAAACGAATCACGAATTCCAGGCATCATCGTGCAATTCTAGCTGACTCAGAGTCCGCTTGATTCGTCATCGAGCGAGCCAGAAGTCGCTATCGTTCCTTCTCCATCTTTTGCGCGTGAAATTAATTCCGACCCGTGCCTCCCACCCCCTGGGTATCGAATTTACATTATTTCTTACGACCGTCTAGCCACGTCGAATTTCCATACTTCCTTGCCAACCCCCCTATCGATACAAAGTGCACGGGCTTCGCTTTGAGCATCGAACGACAGACATCTCCGATTCTGTTCCTTTCGGTACATCAAAATTGATCCTGTAATAAAGGAAGAGGACAAATACTCTGTTATTCTCGTCGGCGTTTTATCTTCGTTCCGGTTGTTCTTCCTCTTTGAATCCTCGAGAAGACTCGATATCGAGTGGCTTCGACCGTGATTCGTCTGCTTCCTCAAGGGTTTATCGAACATTTTTAGCTTGCGATATTCTGCCTTTATTTTATTATTTTGATTACTCCCACAATCTTCAGGAACGAAAGGGTGATTCTTAGTCGCTTCAAGGTTTCTTCTTTTAGAAATTGGGGGTTGTTGATGAGCAGAAATTCGTTGTTGACCATAAATTTTGATTAACATACCGATTTTCAAGTAATGACCGAAAATAAGTTTATTCGTGGATCGAAATGGGTCACCTTGCGAATCGTTGACGTCGCGGGCGAGATACGAGGCAAGAGACGTGCTGTTTCGATTTTAATTCCAGAGTCCTCGACTGAAAATGAAAGTGAACATCGGTTTGAAACCTTGAAGCAGCAGTTCGTGACGTTTCCAGTGCCCTGCATTTATTTTTACTTTGGTCCTCTTCAGGCTCGATCGTTTCTCAGAGGCTCGTCAATTTATCTGATCCAATTAGAGCGATATTTATATAGAAAATTTTAATCAGATTAAAAATAACCTTAATTTCTCATTTGAAAATAAACTAAGCTTTCGCAATTTTAATATTTTTTTACATAAACATAGAAATTGAAAATATTATTGTATCCCTCGCCGCTCGAAAATATAATTTAAATGGAATAATTATTCTCAATACTCAATTTTTGAGTTACTGGCAAATAATCTGAACAAAATTTCGGTATAATTGCAAAGGGGTATAAATATTTTCAAAGCATTCAGTCGTAGGATCGATGAACGAAGGCCGTTGTTGAAGGAAGACTAATAGTAAAATTAGACCTAGGCTACATTAGTAAAGTAATTGATATAGTATCCTATTGTTAGGACAATGGGGTGTCAGGTGAAGGCTGCTGATAGAAGGCAATTTCAGGTAGTATTCGTAAATCAAGCGATAAGGTGCAAGATTAAACTCGAATAGAACGTAGTGTGTTACCATATTTAACATTTTAGAAATTACAGATAATAGAAATAAAATATTGTGAGATTAGAATATAAAATTTATCAGAAATAAGATTACTATCAAATGGAATTTTTAGTAGCTGCAACGTGGCAGTCAAAGGCACTAATTGCGAAATTAATGATGTTGCTTTTTCCCTCCTCGCAACCAATAATTGTATTAAAAGATCCTCCACGATTTCTGAAAAATTGCAAATACCATTACCATAATAATACTGTTAAATTAAAAAGTTAAACTCGAAATTTTTTACCAAAAAGAAAAGGGAGCAAAACGAACGATTAAAAGTACAACATTGTAAGCAACACTATTTTTTTCTTATAATATTTATTCACGGGATACACTGTGAAAACACCTCGCACACTCGAAGACGCATTGCCACATGACCAGATGTTAAGCATTCCGTTTGATGTGACCGGCGCCCGTTGATACACAAGATCGTCATTTAAATTCGGAGCCTGAAGCTCGAAGGGGGAGTGCACGATGACGGACGACCTTGCGCCAAGCCAAACAGTGGGAGATGGCATGGTTATTCAATGGTCGGAAATGGTTCGTCAATGACGATCAGGCCTAACGGGTCTCTCTCGTTACGCAAAACGGCGTCTCTGTTACGTACGAAAAATCTCCTCCCGTTAGACGTTTTATTTATAAACGTTGCATCATAGGATGCGCTCCTGTGAATCGCCGCGGGTCAATTATGCATCATTGTAACGAGATTATCAACGCGGCCCCGCGAGGCATAATGAAATTTCAACGCGTCCATTGTTCTACGAACGGCGGACGATTTCATTGATTCCCTTTGTAATCGATGCTGTTTTAAACATTTCAATGCCTCTTCGTTCTTTATTTCATTCACATTGTGCTCGAACTCTTTGTTCCTTCCGTTCAGTTCAACACGAGTGGGGATTTTTCCCCAACAACGATATGCGAAATATGGTTCCACCGCTTTGGGTCGACCTGTTGAGATTCTATTCCTGTTTTTTGAAAATATAGGCTTTCTGGTTTCGAATGGGGTTAAAAAGGGGTGATTTTTTCCGAGGAGGGAGGAATTAAGAAAGGCTCCAGTATAATCTAGGACTTACCCCTAGTATTCTTCCATCATTCCAAAGACCCAATGGTGGTACACCCACTAATTACCCAGCCAATATAGCCTAAGTCTAGTTTTCCACCGTTTCAACATCGCAATTTCTCCTGTGCCCTTGACGGTCCCCAGCAACGGGGTCCCTTCCCCTCCAGGGTGAGTGGTGAGTCCCAACACCCCCAGGAATTGCACGCACCGCATTTCCTCCTCTGACGGAAAGGTATGGCTCGTAACGTTCACCCTAGAGTACACCCATGGCTCGCGGTGTCCTGCACCGATGTAAATAGACCTTGTATTTTCTAATCCTATTAACGACGGGCGGAGAGGGTGTACGTGGAAGCTGGCATGTGTTTGGCTTTGGTTGGATATAAGCCCGAGGAAAGTCAATGTCACGGTAGACAAAAATACAACGGTCGTCTGGCAAGCAACGCACGCCGTCTGAATTCTAATCCGTGACCGAGATTCTCGGGATCAGTCGTATTTCGCGTACCACCGAGTACTCCTCCGATGCTTTTCCCGTAGCCGTGCTCTCTCCGCTCGTTCCGTTGGCCGCGTCGGATAACCGGGAGGACGTGCCCCGTCGCAGATGCCCAGTTTCACGTATTGCCTGTGGTGCTGCTGCCGTCCCCTAGATCGATACCTGTCCAGACACGGGGACAGGTTCGATTACGTCGAGTACACGCCCTTGTACCAGGTGAAAAACAATTTTTCTCGAGTGGCCTGTCGTCCGGTCAACGTCTGGTAATTAGTTCGCATCATCGTTTAGAATATCCTTCCCTCATTAACTCTTCGTTCATGAAAATTGTCTCGAAGCTTCAATGTTAAATAAATAATATCTCGTGCGTACATTGTGTCAAGTTCGGAAGTGCTCCGCAGTGGGTCATTTTGGCACGATCGTTTCACTCCCGACCCTGTGCTGTACGTTTCTCTGTTCTTCCTCTGTGGCTCGTCTGTGCACGAAGTTGTTGGCAAGAGCGTGGATTCAATTAAGCTGTCGTGAATTATTGTTGGATTCGCGAGCTGTTTTTGTTGCTGGTATTAATGTACTTGAAGTTATGGCTAATAATAGCCGAGCCTCGTAGTCTTCGGGTTCTTTTTAGTCCATGATGATTGTGCGGTTATCACATGATTTTCTTAAATTAATTATGATTACACAAAACTTTGCAAAATATAAGATGTTTTTCCTTCTTTTTATTAATTATTATACTATCAACTACCAATTTTTGACTCAGAATTAATAGTAATATCAATAATAATTTTGGCAAAGTTTTGAAATATTGCTTTCTTTTAAATTTTTTACTTTATGAAATTTTACAATATGACCCATCGTATATTCCTTTATTCTGCCCATAAGGAGGGCTTTACGTGTCCCATATTCCATCGAATACCCTATAAAATAGCTGGCGCGCTTTTAGTAGGTCTCCACCGTGCGACAACGTAGAAACCGATGACAAAATACCAAAGGTATCTACGTGCATCTGGTCTCCGCGTCCATTACATTCTGATTTCGTAGATCGATCAGCGCCATCGGAAACAAGAAGCCCGACTCTGCTGACAAGCATTCGCTCGTAAATCAATTTCAGTTCAGGTATGGTGTGCGCGTCGATGCATTCCGTAATAGATTTCGACTAAACGGGTCAGAGAGATTCGGCCACGAAATTCAATGTAAACATGCTCGCGAGCAGGGCAACGCGGCAGAGACAGCGTATCCGGATGTTGAGTAATTGGACAGGGTCGTACCACGAAGAAAATGTTCTTTCGGTTTGAAATATGGGAAATGGAATAGGATTTTTCTGATTAATGCGATTCGAGAAGTTTTCTCGTTGGTTCGTTGTTCGATTGAATTAACCCTTTGAGGACAGGACAGTGAACACAGGGAATTATTATTTATTGAAGGAAAAGAATTACAATGCTTCTAATACGAATAACACTTAAGTTTGACATTCTAAAATATTCTAATAAATTACACGATAAGAGTTGAATCTCAAGGGAATTTTGGTATTTAAGATGGAATCAAGAATAGAATAATTTGCTAGTGTAATTTTAGCAACACTGAAAATTGGACTAATTATCTCACTAGCCAACATAGGAAAATATCAAATATTATTTTAAAAATTTTATTGAATATGATTTTTACAAATATTACTAATATCGAATCAGAATTTTATTAAACACTATTCCACGAAACCTTGGAATATCTCTGCAAAGGGAATAAAATTTAATGACCAATAAAGACTACAATTTTTATACGGATGACACTTGAATTTTTATTGACATTCCTCGTCCATATACTTAGAAATTTATTCGTTTCCTGAATTAGAAATATTTATAATAGAAACTTTCAACATCTTCAGCCTGGCGCTAAACGCGTTAATTTAATAACAATTGAACGTACCGAAAATACACCTTTACTTGGCAAATTTCATCAGTCTCAGTTATCTTCAGCAAAGACACCCGGTACACCCACGGCTCGACAGCTGCTCCTTTATTTGTTCAACCGGAAGCAAGAACTTGCTCGTGCCAACAGAGATTTCGTATTGTTCTTTCTCGTTTATTCGTCCCGTTTCCACCGACTTATAACCGCGCGTAAACAATTTCGTTTTCCCAATGGAGAAACCGTTTTCCCGGAGGGCGGCTCCTGGAAGAGAAAATATTGGAACGATTTTTTTCCCCGGGAAAAGTTCGAGGATCGAAAAGTTATATTTCAAAGGCGGAGGATCGCTTGAAATACGTTTCCAGACTTCCTTATTTCCTGTCTCTCCGGCTCGGGCAAGTTGCGAAACCATCGTCGTATCCAGCATCCGTTCCATCGACTGGAATGCTCGCTTCATCGACCATCGCTACTCCTTCTGCTTCTCTCATTTTTTAATGCTTCGCGATGAAAAATGACTTGGAATTTATAGGCGTTAGACGATTGCATATTGAAAGGGCGAATTCGTGGCGTAAAAGTATCGTAAAATAGCATTTATGGCGCGTCGAATTAAAGTTTAAGATTCGCAGAAAACGATGGCGTAGACGTTTCATGAATATTATTGATACAAAATGGCGGATTCTTCGTTGAAACCGATGATTGTATTTTCCTTCGCTAAGTATTTATAGTTTGGTTCAAAGAAGAATCAGTTGTTCTGTGTTAAGAATATCGATGGGGCGTTTGGATGGTCTTGTTAATTAAACTTTAAGCTTTAATTTGGTGTATCATAAGTGCCATTTTGCGATACTTTTATGTCATGAAATCGCATCAGAAAAATGGTAGAATTTTCGTTTAGATGTATCGGTTTAGTGTAGGATGAAAATAATAAATAGTTGAACAATGGCTACGCAAGAGGATGAACAACGGCCTTTCCTGGCTTGTTAATAACGAGCTTAAGTTATGTAAAGTACGGTCGTTTCCTCGGTCGTTCCATTCAGATGATAATTTCAAGATTACCACGGCGTTACGTAAGCCGTGAAACCGTGTTGAGGAAAGTATTTGAACGGCAATCGGAATAGCGGGTTTGCATATGAATTCTTCACAGAGCACTCTACACGAAACTTTACTTCTCCTTGGTATTAAACTTTCTCGATCAATGGGAACATCTGAACCTAACTTTCGTTTGAATTATATTTTAATTTAGTCTTAGTTTGTTTGTTGTTTTTACAAATATTTCCCCGCCCCTCAACAAAATATTGATTAATCATATCCGAAATATGTGCCTTTATTAACACGTTGACTGATAATTTCATATAATTAAATAATTAATAATGGAAAGAATAAAATAAACCGTGGATATTGCTAGTATTAGACTAATAGTGCAAACTACTAGTAATTGCTGATTTGTTGATTTACTAAATTGGTTTTGCAATTTAATTATCTAGTAATTTAGTCATTTAGTCGTTTGGTGATTTGGTAATATAGTAAGCAAAGTAAACCACACCACTATTAATTACAAATATACAAATTTAATTATTCAGTAGTTTAGTAATTTAGTTAATTAAAATTACATTTGAAAATCGATAGAAGCCTTAATAATTGGAATTTAAGTGTGTCTTACCACACATGTCTGTTTTCACTGTGCCAATCAACCTGTTAAACAAGAATCATTTGATCCTACTAATTCGTCATTCTACATATATCAATTGATCCTTGCGTTTGAAAATGCGTTTTCATAGAGCCGGTGTTTGTCGGTTTTTGCAGGTCGAGGCCGGCGACGTCATACTCAGGGTGAACGAAGTCGATGTCAACCGATTCAGCACCAAAGAAGGTAAAGACAATCAATTTTCTTGAAACTAGGATTAATATCTGATCGAATCAAAGTTCGATTAATCGTACCACCATCGTTTGTATCTATGAAACTGATTGAAATAAAAATTTTTGTAATAAAATACAGAATTTTCAACGATTGAATTTTACGTTCTTCTATTTTCTTTTACAAGGAGCGCAGGTCGAAATTCGATAGGGCGCTTCCGCGATACGATGCTCGTTTCATTTCGATCGCGTTTGTCCTGTCGTGTCGACAATATGGAATTTCCGTTTGATCCTTGCATCCATGAGTAAATTCGTGAAAATTCTCTGACACAGAATGGCCATCGAAATTGAGCTGGACAACACGAAGGAGAATCGTATATGTAAGCGAGCCTAGCGCGCCCTTTCTGATCGATTTTTACCGGGAATCCGTTTACGCGTTTCGTTTAACCTCTTCATCTCTCCAAGTGTTTGTTCATCGTGCAAAGATCACTCGCACGTTTCCGTGAATTTTTATCATTTTATTTTCGCTATTTTTTTTATTAAACTCATCAACTGCTACTATTATTACGGGACAGAGGTAAATATATAACGTCACGGTGTTTGATTTATAAATTAAAGGAATGCGATAGGTGTATAAGAAATGTCAATGTTATGAATTGTCGACTGAAAAGCGATTAATAATTGATTATTATTATTTCGTTTATAACGCTGTTGAAATAGTGAAAGTTAGATATGTCAAAAGATAAATTGAAAGTAAGAGATTTCATTTCCGAAGTTTAATTATTTTCAAATTATAAAGTGGCGAAGGTTATTCTTAACATCGAAGCGATACACCTCTTAGAGAAATGAGTTAGGGGGTTAATCGCTCACTTTTCGTCCAAAGATTATTCTCCGTTCGAACAATGGTCGAGTTTGCGTGAAAATACTGTGGGCAACGGCAATCAATTCGCGCCGTGTGCGAAGGAGACGGTGCTCGCGCCGCGAAAAGTTAAATCCCCCGTGTAGACACGGTTCGCGAAACTGAAATATTACTTCGTGTCTGTTCGCGATGTCAGCCTGTCAAATTAAACGGGAGCCAGAGGAAATACGAGCGTGCCGATATTGCGTTGGTCCAGGAATCTTGCCAACCGACCGCATGCTTTCGTTGCTTCCTTTCGTATATATATATATTTATTTTTTTTTTCACCTGTCCCGTGGGCGTCGTAAAACACACGGCGATAACTGACGGGGACGAGGCGTAGTTTCCAAGCTTCTTCTTCGTTTATTCGATTATCGTCCAACGTGGTTCAGGCTTGAGCCGTTTAACGAGGCGAGACGAGTTGATTAGGTTGTTCAGTCTGATGCACGCCTGCAACATTCAAGTTTTTTTTTTTAATAAACTTGTCGAAAGTATGATCGCGAATGGTGTGATTAATTAAACGTTCGTAAAGAGTTGATTGATTAATTGAAAGATCCAGGTACCAATCAGTTTGTGTCGCTGTTTCATTAAAAATGATTTATGTATCATGGACAACGGCGCTTAACGATTCTTTGGTTAATTGTAATTTGTTTTTTAATCGGTCGTGTTGTTATTAAACCTTTGATTGTTTGATCAAATTTTTCTCGTCGAAAGAACGTTAAATTTGGCCGTGCCCCGTTGTCTAATGCGATCGTTGTAATTCGTTTATTCTCGCTTCGTCGCGCCAACGAGGTCCGCAACTTTTCACGACGGGCTTGGCTTATGAAAGAAAGTTTCTCCTCCGGAGTTTGTCTCTTCCGTTCCTCCTGATTTACCGTCGCCGTTAACCAGACTCTACGTTCCGAATTACTCGCAAGTTCGGCCAACTCGGTTACATACACCCCCTGGATCATTCGTAATCTCGTTTGCCTGCCCGTTACTCGAATGGAGGGGAATTTCTTTCTAAGGATCACGTTTTAACTTTCCTTTCCCGGTGTCCTGGCACATTGAGCCGTTAGAAAGCACGTGTCTCTTTTTTCTTGTTTTATTCACCTCGCTACGTGTCAGTTTCATTAACACCAGGTTTGTGGGACTCGTCGTCTCGATGGATTTCAAATTTTACAAATATGTGATATCGTGTTGTTTAATTTATAAGTTGATAGTGCATAATTGTGAAATATTAATTAAATTAAAATAATGAAATTTTGCTCCAGTATACCCCTACCTGTATCTCAAAGATACTGAAAAATTATTTGGTTATTAAATTATAATTAGATAATCAGTCCATTGTACACTAAATAAATACAGTTGTAAGATTTTTATTATATTTCTTTTAAATAATTTCAGAAATTTTATTTTTAATATTGCACGGATTAATTACATAATTAAGCCTGGTAAAATGACTGGAAGCGCATCATTAAGCATTTTGATTAATCGTCGCGGCGATTAACAAACCGGATCCTGTCTGAAACAATGACAAAACGTTTCTAAATTCTTGCTGGAAACACGATCCACGTATAATTCCTATTCCAGTCGCTTTTCCAGCCGCTTTCGAGCCCAGGCCACTCTGTTACTTCTCGCTCTTACCAGCTTTCTTCTTCTCGGTCTTTTCTTTCTATTCCGTCGTTTTGTGTTTCAGTGCTGAAATGTCTGCGGCTCTCGTCGGACCCCGTCACCCTGAAGCTACGAAGGGGTAAGTGAAGTGCGCCTGCAAATTCTTTTATTCGCGTAAAGACCCGGTCGTTGAGTCGGCGAGAAGCCATCCTTCCATTTTCTTTTTTCCTTTTTTTTTTGCCTTTGGATGGATTTCATTTTCAGTGCCGCGAAATCGCGATTGACAACTTGAAAAGTGTTAACCCTTTCGATCAAAAAATATTCATTCTTAAGTTATTTATTTCAATATAAGTCCTTGTTTATTATATTTTGTAACTTCTGGGGATGGAAGATTATAACCACCCCCAGTAATCAAAGGGTTAACTCTGGGATAGTGGAACAGCAGTTTACTTCGTTTAATTTTCACTTTGACTGTTTAAAACCCGTTTGTTACAAAATTTGTATTTATCTTAAAAAACTGAGTCACGTTTGATACAGGCTCTGCGATAATAAACACGACACTACTTTCGACATTATCGTAATATAAAAATAAAAATAACAGAACGTGGAAAAACTTGCTTATCCTGAATCTGTAAAAAATAGTACGGAATGTACAGTCCCTGGCCATGGAATTAGGACCTCGTATGAAAATCTCACTTTTACAGCTGCATCGAAGCAAAGAGTGGAAATACAAGATAGTGTAATAGTGTAATAGTGTATTATTGTTAGAATTTGAATAAGAAACGTGAAAAATACCGAAAATTTGCAGTGCTCCTAATTCATTAACCAGGAACTGTGTTTCTTTTTAATTAACTGGGTCTTCTTTCAAAGTAACGATATTAACAACGATTAGAAAATTATTCCCCCAAGTTTGATTCTGTCGAATCTTCGTCAAAAAGTCGAAACTAATTACTCTCGCCGGACGGTGCATTGATTTATGAATGGAATTTCACCGTCCTCCGTACGCGCTAATAATCGCGACGCTCGTTTCAGCTGGAAACGATCCGGGCTAACGAGTCCTGCTCGTTCTTTGCGAAATCCGATTGCGTTCGAACGGTGAAAGTACGCGACAGGGAAAGAAAATCAAGTAGAAACGACGAACCGGTGTGTATTATATACCTTGCCACGAGTAGTCTTGCATTCCGCCGATAAGCGTTCCGTATAATCAGCATTGCGTGGGCGGTGGGTTCCTTCGCCGATCCTTTCGTTCGATTTCTCGCGTTATCTTGAAAAATTTACAGAATTTCCTTGATCAAATTTGATTATTTCCATTCGTTTTCGTAATTAGACGCCTCGGTTCAACCCTAAGCGTCCAAAACAATAGTAACTTACAAATTCGTACGTATATTCTGCAAACGTTGGGCTATATTTTTGATACGGGGAACAACAGTGATTTATAGTATATGTAGGATAAGAGGAGTCGTGGAAGAAAAAATAGCAGTGGAAGGTGTTGAAGGATTGAGGAATTATTGGGGAATTATTACTTACTTTATTTAAAATAAATAATATTCCATGTGTTCACTGTGCCAAGATTGAAACTGCTCCGTCCTCAAAAGGTTAAATGCGAGGGAAATTCTGATTAATCGTTGAGACAAGTAATCGCACTTTAATTCGCAGTAGCGCAGGTTAAAATTTTATAATTCCAGAGAACCGTTCGGCACGGTATGAATATTCAATGGTGAAAATTGTGTTCATTGCTTTAGAATCAACATGCATTTTGTCACGAGGTAATTTAGTTGGCCGGTAAATATGCAAACGTTCGGTATCAGAGGACAACTGGCCGTGTTGCGTGAGTAGAATCATTGTGTAAACTTACCTGAGGGACCAGATACAAGGCTGCTTTACAGAAACCCTCGTGTCCGGCCGATTTACACCGGATTATCGTTATCACTGCACGCGCACCTTGAATTCATTCGATGTCCCAGCTATTCGGGACGTCCTCTCTCTAGCCGGCCTGTGTGTCTGTCAGCTAATGAAGTTCGTGTCGAACAAGCTGATGACCCCGATTTAACACTTTGTGTAACGTGCTGAAATCGTCGAAAATTCACAACAGGATAGGCTTTATTATTTCTATTTTATATTATCGTCCATTAATTTTTGGAGTCTATAGGCTATAACAATTAATTTTGGAATTTAAGCTCCTATAGTAATTATTTCTGAAATTTAAGTTACTATAGTAATTACTATTGCAATTTTAGTTACTACATCAATTACTTTTAGAGCTTAATAATTTTTATAATGTAAATTACTACCAAAATTACTTTCGATACTTAAATTATTATAATTAACCCTATATCACTACTTTGACTAACTTTGATTAATAATCCTTAAAATTCAAATTTCAATGTCAATTACTTTCAAACTTTAAATCACTACAACAATTATTTTGAAACTTTACTGCTACCATTACAATTACCTACAGATTAATCCTATAATTACACCCTTATAACCACTTGTCGCTTATAATCCCCGTATAATATCCTTCCAGTATTCATTCTTATACTTCATTTAATTTTATGAACCAACTTAGTTTCTCGTCACTAGATTATAATCATCTTTATCGTACAGTGTCGAACGGGTTAACCAACAAAATCTAGAATTATCCGAATGATTGATGGTGAACGGGCATAATAGCCAGGGTGTAGTTAACATATTATTGATTGTCGGTTTGCTAATCGGCTTTACTCTGGCGGCGTTCAATGACCGAACGTCGGCTAATTGGCTTTTCTCACTTGTATATACGAAACGGATTCGCGGTGTCGGAGAAAAGCAACGTCGAGTACGAAGGCCTCGATTCGAACGGGCTCGATCAATTTAACTGCAAATCGGGATGTATCGATCTGTCTATAAATAATTACGACGGACAATCCGTAACGAACGAAAAGAACCGGTAATTGCTGATGATTACAGTGATTGTACGTAATCGCTTAATAACCGCTTGCATTCGTGGAAGATTTATGGAATACCAGCTCGTAGAGCTGGTGTAAATTGTTGTAAAAGTCGAACACGACATTTTATGACATTAGTTATCGTAAAAACAACACTCGGGGTATGTTAATGCTGAAGGTTAAAATTGCTTGTACGCGTCCTTCGTTAATGTCGTTGATTACAAAACGAACGGTTTCGAATTATACAGCGAATAATGAGCAATTTCGAAATGTAAAATGTCCAACGTGACTTTCGTGACTTAAAAGTATCGTAAAATAGCACTTACGGTATATTGACTTAGTGATTAAACCTTAATGAAAATGACTATACGAAGGTTTCTTTAATATCTCTAATTTACAGTTGAAGATTTTATGTTAAAATGGCTACCTCTTCAGTGTAGTGTATTAATTACTGATTTTTAGATATGACAGTATAGTATATGTACTATTTCATTTTTCACTATTTTTCATTTTTAATCAACACTAGAATTGTGTTAGGTTCTTAAATATGAACTAATTGATTTCGAGTTACGAAAAGTCTAATTTAATTTCATGACATAAAGAAAATTACGGTATTAACATTTCATCGATAATTTCATCGATTCGTTTCGGTACTTTTTCCTTTTTTCCGATATTAAAGACGTCTTTTGCAAGAAAAAGCTACGTGCTCCTTTATTCGATAACGAGTAATTATTTAAACGGATTAAAGTTTCGTGATCAACATGCAAGTTCAACGTGCATTGTTTAAGCATCGTTAGGAGCCGGGTATGATTTGTCAGATGACATTAATTGATAGCTGCAATAAGGTGTGTTAAAGCAACACTCGCTGATCGAAGATAACGAGAACCAATTATCCCGTGTGATTAGAGCATAATACGGCTGATAACATCGATCTTGAAAAAATTGTCGCTCGAAACGCGACGAGACTGCGTTAACGATACGGTGGAAACATTTCGCAAAATTATAGTTTATTAACGCTTGGATCATTGAGACGTTGGTTCTTTAATTTACCTTGAAATTTCAATTATTAAGGAGTAATAATTAGTCTAATACTAGCAACATCCACGGTTTATTCTATCTTTTTTATCAAATTCGAAGCACCGGTCACCAGTGACCACCATGGCAGTGTACATGTTAATAGAACACCCGATATACACTCTTATCAAAGTGAAAATACTAAAATGAAATTCACCAATTTTTCTATATATATTTTAATCACGAGACTTCCTGTCTTTCGACACGTTCGCGATTACGAAAGGTGCGCAACGTAAGTTTAGCGTTGATCTGGTGACTGAACTCTCTCTCGATCTAATGATAGAACCCGCTGTCCGTGTATACACGGTCGATCTTGAACCTGATAATAATAATAGAATAACGCGATCGTGACGGATCGAAAATGTTATCCCGGCGTCTGTCGGGCGAACCCTTTTACCCCCCTCTGTTGTTCCAGCGACCGTCAGCTGATCGTTGTTGTTCGCGTGCATTAATAAAGAGGGGAGAAAAAGGAGGAAGAGCCTCGAGGGCGGGTAATTAAGCGTACGAACGAACGATCAAACGATGAAGTACGGATAACAAACGATTTTCTGTTACGTTGCCTCATTGATTGATCGCGGTCTGCGGGGACGACGCGTGTTACGCACGGCGTGCTACGTCGGGAAAGTTTTGTTGAAAACACGCGGCAAGAATTTAATTTTTTAAAAATAATTTATAATATTCCACAAGTTTGAGTATTTAAAATTCATTTCATATTATTCAAAAGAATAATTTTTTGCTAATTTGTAGAGGAATTTTGATTTTCACTAAGTGTTGCGTGAAGATTTTTCTAAATCAGTGATTTCGGTACATGGAAAGTCCGCCGCGGACTCAATTTAAAGCTTAAAGCGTAAAAAAACTAATACGGTTACTTTGATACTAAAAATCTTGAATCGAAGACAATTGCCAATCTCAGAACGCATAAAGTCTGACACGATTTGATGACATAAAAGAACTGTAAAGCATCACTTCCGGCTATCAAGTCGATGCTTAAGATTTAGATACGACTGTATCTGTGTCTCCTCTACCCTCCACGATCTAATCTTAAAGCTCCCTCCCCGCAGAAGAATAAAACGGGGCGACGTTCAAGCAGAAGGAAAAATCCAGATAAGATAATCTCGTTTCTGTAGATCCTGCAATAAAAGCGCACGTGCGTCGTTTACTGTCACCTGGTCAGCCAGCCTGCGACGAGACAGACTCGTCGAAGATCACCCACGAGGCTGCCACGATTCCAAATAACCCGAGATCGGCCGTGACTTCTGGTAACGGGGAGGACACCGAGCCCAGGAAGCCTGGCACGCCGGAACTTCCGAGCGGCTCGCCTCAGGAGCCGACCAGCGCGACGCAGTATGCGACCAGAAGCAACGGATCCTACAGCGACGCGTCCGGCTCGTCCGAGCTAGAAGCGCTACTTCCGCCCGTGGACAGCTTCAAGGAAGAGGAACGGGCCCAATGGGAACCCCTGTCCGGTGATAAGTTCACCAGGCAGAAGAACACGCCTAGGTACGTGGCTGCAGCGTCAATCTTGTATATCTAGAAAAATACATAGATTGTAGTTAGAAGTGCTTATAATAATAATGATACAGGTTCGAAGCGTACATGATGACCGGCGACCTAATGCTGAACCTGTCACGCACGCAGCAGAGCACCGGCCTGCTGCCGAAGCATCAGAAGAAGGTGGACTCGCTGAGGTACAACAATCATCACACCCACCATCACCATAATCACCACAATCACCATCATCATAACTCGGTACCCACCAGTCCTAACGAGATGCTGGGCCATCATCGTGCGTACAAGTGTACCGGTTCGAATTCGGCCAGCACGTCACCGGTCGGGATCAGCAAGCGCGATGGCGGCCAGTGTCCAGGCCAGCCAGACAATAGCAAACAGAACGCGTCGAGTTTCGGTTATTCGAGCGGCTTCGTGCGTACCTCGCGCTCCGAGGATCACTTACAATTCCAAAAGGACCCGTCGATGAGCGCGGTGGACATTGACATTGACGACGACGTCACGTCCAGCCTGAACACCCTGTTGGACACACGGCCGGACAGCGGCCAGGGTTTGTCCAGCGAGAGGATCGTCTGGACGTACAACGCGCCTGTTAGCTCGCCGTCCGCCTCGGAGCGCACCTCGTGCTGCCAGAACGGCAGCTCGTCCCAATCCTCGTCCAGTAGCTCCTCGACAGAGGGCACGAGCCCCCAAAGATCCTTATCACCAGCCTCCCCTACCTCGGTCTCGTCCTCCGTCATGTCCTCCAATTCTGGATCCCGTAGGTTCCCACCGCCGGTACCCACGGGCACCACACCGTCGGCCCTGGGACCCTCCGGCGACGGGACCACATCCTCGGCCTCCGGCCTTCATCCCACCAACGGTGACCTCAGCCAGTCCGAGGCCATCAGCAACATGTCCAGTCCCGACTACAACGACGAGGAGACTATGGACATACTCAGTGCACGCGATATCATGATGGTCAGTGATCCGAGTGACAGTGACTCGACGATACTGGCCAGTGAACCGCCTCAGAGGAGGCTGAAGACCAACCCGCCCACATCGGGCTCGTATTCGTCCGGTCAGGATACCTCGGAGCACAGGATAGTGATACAGGTGAAGGGACCGGACAAGGATGCCGCCTCCACGAGGAACACCAGCCCCAGGCAGAATAGGCGGCGTGGTAATCCGGAATTGGTGACGGCAACGACGGGACAAAACCAACGATCCAGCAATTCCGGTGTTGGCAACGTCACCTCCGAATTCGTCGGGTACCAGGTATACCAGTTCCTTTTTCACTGTTTTATTAATAAATTAAGAACGGTAATTTGTGAGGTCCTCTCGCGAGGACATCAAGGTCCCCCCGAGTTTCCTTTTTATTTCAATTCGTCGCTTATGTCATAGGAGTTGAAAGAGTGCGAGGACGAGAGGGAAGCGTCGAACGCCGGCCTGTACGACGAGAAACACAGCGGAGCATCGCCGCCGCAATCTGCCGACGACGAAAGCGATATCGAAAGTTTGCACAGTTTTCATTACAGTCCAAAGGCGGTGGATCTGCCGTCAGCTGTTCGATTGGCCAAAAGATTGTACTCCTTGGACGGGTTCAAAAAGTCTGATGTCTCTAGGCACCTCGGTAAAAAGTATGTGAACCTCTTTTCACAAGAGGCTATACGAGAGGGGCGATCGGTGTTACGGTGTAACTTTTCATTGTTTCGTTGGATTTCAGCAACGACTTTAGTACAGCTGTAGCCGAAGAATACTTGAAACACTTCAACTTCGAACATGACACGCTGGACGTGGCTCTCAGAAAGTTCCTTGCCCAATTCTCTTTAACGGGAGAGACCCAGGAAAGAGAGAGGGTTCTTCAACATTTCTCCAAGAGATTTCTCGATTGTAACCCTGGTGCATTCAATTCTCCGGGTATATATATCAAATGAAAATTACAACGTTTAATTAATAATCAATCTGTGTCATATTAATTGATGTTGTTTCAGATGCTGTTCATACGTTAACCTGTGCTATAGTACTGCTCAATACGGACCTTCACGGTCCACATACCCATAGAAAAATGTCGTGTAACGCTTTTATAGAAAACCTGTCGGAAATGAACGAGGGCGATAATTTTCCTAGGGAGGTGCTAAAGCAACTCTACAACTCCATTAAATCGTTCCCCTTGAAATGGGCCTTGTAAGTTTTCTTTACAAATGATTTAGGTAATGGGAAAAAAAAATGTTACATTCCTCTAGAATCGTTTATGGGATTTTAATTCGTTTTGAAACGTATACAATTAAAAATAAATATATCTCGTCTCATTTTCCCAAAATATTTGAAATTATGCAAATTATACAAATAGTTCAGTTCAGTGGTATTCAAACATTTTGTATTAATTAGTAATCTAATTCTAATTGCTCCAAAACTAGGACTGGGTAATAGGACCCTAGTTTAAATTTTAATTTTAATTTTAAAAAAGGGATAAATTGTATTGTCCGTTTAGCGACGAAGGAAGCGAGGGAACCACGAATCAGGCGATTCAACAGGGTGACGGTCCAGCGATATCTGCGACCGGAAATCCGTTTCTCGATGTGCCAAACGTTACGGGTGCTACAGAGTTTAAAAAGGGTTACGTTATGCGAAAGTGCTGCTTCGATTCGAACGGAAAGAAAAGTATAACAATCTCTACTATGAATGAAACAACATCGTCCTAGATTTTACTTAAGGTAACCATTCTCGTTTCAATCTCTTCAGCTCCATTTGGAAAACGAGGCTGGAAGATGTATTATTGTACATTGAGGGAACTTGTATTATATTTGCACAAAGACGAGCATGGCTTCCGTAATGATAGTTTACACAATGCGATACGAATTCATCACGCGTTGGCCACCAAGGCGTCCGACTACACGAAGAAGCAACACGTCTTCAGGTTACAGACAGCCGACCAGGCGGAGTATCTCTTCCAAACGAGGTAAACATCGT
The DNA here is from genome assembly GCA_022405125.1 of Anthidium xuezhongi. NCBI lineage: Eukaryota > Metazoa > Arthropoda > Insecta > Hymenoptera > Megachilidae > Anthidium > Anthidium xuezhongi. Next base: position 5,152,495 of record CM039650.1, on the reverse strand, counting down.
TATTTTCAACACAGAAATTCCCAAACAGTCATTCGTAAACCGTGTCTGACCCCAATTTTCAGCGATTCCAAAGAATTACAATCGTGGATCGACACGATCAACTTCGTGTGCGCCAGTTTCTCTTGCCAGCCGTTAGCGGGCGCCGTTGGATCACAACGAAAATTTCAACGACCCTTGCTGCCGTGCAGCCACACGAAATTATCTCCTGTGAGTAGCATCAGAAAAGATCGGAAGAAGAGAATTCTTTCCTCTCATCTGTCTTCTCATCGTTCTCTTTATTTACAAGCATTCCTCTGCTACCCTCGAAGCGAAGTTCGCGCTGCTTAGCTCGCGTATCTTCAACACGGAATACACGTCGTCCGATTGACAAAAAGTGATCGTTCCTTTCGGTACACGAGATTAGAATCGACACATAAAATGTAGCCCACAACACAATGCGTGCAGTGTGTGTGTACACCTTTTGAATAAATGTAATGGAACGTTTTGTAAGTTTTTCTTTTTTCGTATGTTCGTTAGAGAGAACAATTACGGGACCACGAGGAGAGGGTGAGCAAATTGGAGGCTGAACTGGAGGAGCACAGGCGACACCCGCCCGAGAGAGGAGCGAAAGCTCTCACTGTACAGAATTACAAGGAGAAGGATGCTTATTTGCATCACGAGGTACATAAAACAGCGATACTTTCTAAAGCCTGCCTAACACGTAACCTGAAACTGTTGTTTTGCGTTTATAATCCCTGATAATTTTATCCGAAACTGATTGCCTAACGCCCCAACAAGATCAACGAAATTAAACTGTGCTGCACTTTCACCGCGGTTCAGATTACGCAATTGGGGCATATATAAATGTGAACCGATCGAATTTCCTTCGATTCCTTTTCGTTTATCTATCGACGATCGCTTGTAATATACAAGGTGACAATAAAATATATGCCCAGACTTTGATAGTATATTTCCATTCTTTCTAAGATTATCTCATAATATGAATAAGCATGCGTAGAATTAAAAACTTTTTCTTTTAGATTTTAATATAAATTCTAGTTTGTTAAGTTTATTTCATTTTATTCTTTAAGACCATCCTTAGCACATTATTGAGCACCATAGGCCTCTCTAGGGAAAATGGCGCCGTATGATTCATTATAATACTAGAAAATTACCATGCATTGTACCTAAGTTAGATTAGGGTTAATTTACTTTATATTCTGTTTCAGATACTTAATAGAAATATTTTTAATCAAGTAAACGAAAGAATTTATAATTATATAAGTGATGGTTTTTAATGGAAATTCAAGTGCCTTCTTTCCACGCCATTTTCCCTAGAGACTGTGATAAAACTGTCCAAGTTGGATCATCTATTTTCTTGTCACTCTGTATAACAATCCCAAATGATGCTTCAATGTTATCTTCGAGAAGGGTCTCCCTTTTCTTTCCCCACCATAGCTAGTCATGGACTCGTGAAGTACTTAAACGGGCTTTAATCTGGATTCTGCGCCAAGCGAGTGCGATGAATGAGAGGCCAAGCAAGTACATCCTCTGTTTCTTGTAAAAAGCTTCCTAAAGGTTCCAATAGACAGCTAAAACATCGAAATCGATCAATCCAGGACCTTGCGTACAATTTGTTCATCGTGTGTTACAGTTGAAGAGGTACAAGACGTACGCTTATTTACTGAGATCAAGATTGGCGTTCACGGAGGTGGAACCGTCGCTGGTGGAGAGCAGTATCGGCGAGGTGGACGAGGGAAGCGGGGCCGTGTTGAATTCGGACGTGGCCCTGGTACCGCCGCCGGTTCCAGATCGTCCAGCCATAAATAGGTACAGTTACAGGGCTGCCATTTACAACCGTAATCTGCTAAACGGTCAGGACTACGGCGGGGACATTGGTTGACGTGTGATGGGTGTCTTTTCAGCATGTGTGGTCTAGTCTGACCTGCGTAAGCGCAGGCCAGTAGCAACTGCTGAAAATTTTTGGAAGAACGATTAACCTGAACATTAAAAAAAAAAAAAGAAAATAAGAAAACAATTAACTAACTACCGCGTATCGCTCCGACGCGCCAATCGTTTAAGTACTGTACCTCTAACGTACCGTGTACTACTCACACATTCTCTTTTACCTAATATTTAATCGTAATTTATCTCAGCGGCCATTAAACAACCGGTAGTGGGTAGCATTCGTACACGACGCTTTTATCACAGCAGCATTTTGAACTCAGTCTATTGTTTGAACCAATACCTCGGTGATTTTATATCTTTTGGGTTAACGTTGTTCTATTTTTTGGAAGAATTGATTCGTTGAACGGCTCAGGTTCGTATGTTTTCTACGATGCGTTCGAAAGCTGCTGTTTTAACGCGTGCATCCCAAATGGTGGTGTTTGACGAAAGTGGTGATTGGGTTCAGGGTTCGCACCTTAACTCGGCGTAGTGTAAATGATTCACTGATTAAATACCCGTGTAGATTGTTAAAGCGTTGAAGAGAAACGAAAAAAAAAAAGAGACTTGCCTTGACTGAAGATAAGACCAGTTTACGTATATAGAACAATCCTAGAACGTCAGGAGGACGTAAGAAAAATAAAGTGTTCGAGCGTGTGTTACGCGAACAACAAAAAGTTACGCATACGACGGGTGTAATCGTCGTTTAATTAATCTCGATTTAAGGCTACCTGTATAAAGAAACGAACGAAAGGAAGAGATACGAGATAACTACGTACGAGCATAGTTTTTAACGATTGAATCGACCCTTTTTCTTAAATATATCGCGATCATTCAGTCTTAAACGCGTTCTTTCTGTATCGAAAGGTGTAGTTGTATAGAAGATCGAAACAACGTTGTAAAATCGTTGATGTCATTGACCGCGTTCGACACGTTCGCCATAGACACAAATCGTTTCTTTGTGCATATTGTTTGTGCATCGGATACACGATATATCGTCGTTCGGCACTGAAAGGGTTAAATTCTAATTATTAAGGATACTATTGATTAATTTTCAAACGTAACCATTCAAATTGCTATTTTGCACCACCAGCCTAATCCTAGCAATATCCACGGTTTATTTAATCTTTTGTTTTGTTAATTATTCGACCACCATGGCAATCAACGCGTTAAAGATTGATTTTAATTCGTTTTGAGAAATAGAAAATGAACATTTGGCGAACGTGTCAACGTTTATTAACGTGTGAAAAACAACTGCACGGTAATTTGTTGCTATATCAAACTGGTGTCTGTCTTCGTGTTAAAAAAAAAAGTATTATCGCTCGAAGCAACTCCCTCGTGCTTTACTTGAGTTTTCTGCTTCTCCTTAAGTTTGCTGCTAACGTTTTGTAACAATTTTACCTGATCGGTAACGTTGAACATTTTGCTTTCTTATTACGTTTCGAAGAAGCGTTACACGAGTGCATTTTCTTTCTCTTTCTTTTTGTAACTTTGTATTACGCTACTTACCACGTATACGTAGAACGTAAACAGGCTGTTATACGATGGCTACAACTTCCTGTGTTTCTTTTTATTTCTCTTAATTTCTCTTAATTAGCATCGCGTAAGGGCGTAGAAAGTTTTATCGGTGATAAAGAAATTTTATAGATTTATTAACCGAAGCGTTGAAAAGGGGGGATAATGACGAACAAACGGCGAAAGTGATATCTTGTAAAATTCCGAGAAAGTACTTTAAAACGATCGTTGTTGAATATTTATTTAGAATTAAAGGTAGACGTTGAGACGTGGAGGAATATCTTTTATTTTCTATACGTGTATCCGATCTCGAATATAACGTTTCGTTTCCACGAGGAGAGAAATTAATCGGAATTGCGGTTTCGTTGTTTATCAACCGAGCTATGGTTCGTGTCTGAGAAAGGGCGAAAAAAAGAAAGAAAACGTCGATGGATGACAGTTAAGACTGGACTGAGAAAAATAACAAATATAAAGAAATTTCAAAGCTCTTCGAGTAAGACACGATTAAAATTGTGTATCAGCCATTTTACACGTGTAAATGTACGATATATTTTTGTATTTGGTACACGGTTTCATACGCCTCCTTCAATTTTCGAGCGTTTGTTGTTGCTTTGCGTTCTGTAAATTGGTTGATACGAAAATACGCAACACGTTGTCTGATAGATTTAGTTGAGGATAAAGAAAGAAATAAGAAGGAAAAAAAGAAATATAATGAGAGAGGAATAATCGAACCTTACGTTTCTCGTAATAAAAGAAATTACTCTATCGCAGATAGGAAACTACGTAGGCCTCATATTATTCTAATCGCTGTTCTGACTTTACGTTTAGATGCATAAACAAGTAGCAAACTTGTCGAAATTATTCTAGCCTTTTTGAATGAAAAACAAATTATACAATACTCTACGTATATATATATACATGTATGTATATACTTTGTACATATATGCAAATGTATATATATATAAGTAACACGGACAATTATTATTCCAGTATAAAAGTATTATGTAACAGATTGAATGCTTTTTCGAATTGAGAACCACGTATATTTAAATTTGTTGAAGAAAGAATTTTATGTATTTGCATTCTTTGGAATGTTCAAATTGTATTCAATCAATTGTTTCAGAGTATCCATTATTGCTGTTGTTGTTGATGGTTGATTGTTGCTAAAGTTTCTAAGAAGTTGAATCGCAACTGTTTGATTTATTAGAGGGAAAAAGCATTAATGAGTGTTATGCAATCCTTTTATGCCAGGCATTTTGAAAGCTAATAAAGCGATACTTTTACTCTTGGAAAACTGAACTATTTAGGACCTGCTGATTTCTTACCTTTTTAGTTTGGAAAAAGAAAGAAAACTAATCAAAATCTATTGAATTTTCTTTTTCTATCAATTTTTCCTGTAACATTTTTGTACGATACATTGCAAGCATAGAGCAGAGAAGTTTTATAGCTAATTTTTCCTTTTCTTATTCTTTCTTTCTTTTTTTTTTTTTTTATCAATCTATTCGTTGACTAGTCGAATTAACGTGATTCTAGGTATGGTTCCTGTAAAATCATATTGCTGCTCAGTATCAACGAGTTCTATTAATTTAAGCGTACAACAAATATGAGATATTCTATTTCGTTACTTTTGTACTTTCAATGTAGATAGTCGACCTCGATTCTGTGTTCTGCTATTTATTATTAACGTCACTCATTTTTCTTTTTCTTTGTATCGTTCTTTGATAAAAATCGTTCACGCTACATCTAATCATAGTTGTACACTAGGCCCCTTGTACATAAAACTGTATTATATGTGGATAAATAACGATTATTATAAACTATATGAAAGCTAATGGCAATAAACAGTCTCCAAATTACATAGAACTTGAAAACTTTCATACGCAATCTCCCAAATGTTTCAGATGCCAGTAGGTATTTACTAATACGTACCATTTTATTCTGCATGCCATCTGTACTTTGCATTTGAGTTGCATGTAACATGATGAACATCCAGCACGCCAGAATTAAGTTTCGCTTAATTATATTGAAGATTGACTGAAATTACATTAAAATTAACAATAGTAATTTTGTTTCTTGGTATTCAAAATGATTCTTGCATGAACTATAGTGCACAAAATGTAATGCTATTGAAATTTAACAGTATTCTATTTCAAAATATCATATCATCATAGAAGATATTTAGGAGTCAATTTGATTAACTATGAATTGCATAATTAATAAGTTATTGAAAATTGAAAATACAGTTAATCATAATGACTCCAGAGAATGTTATGCATAAATTTCAGTACGTCATCAAATGAAACTTTTCAAAATATCCATAAGCTAGAATTAATCTATTACTACACACTTTATTTAATGATTCTGTAATTTATTGCATGCAACAGGATTGAACCAGTGTCGTCGTGAAAGGAAGACAGCAAGCCATCGATGAAAAACAGTTCCAGCATGCACAGAAGTTATGATATTTAAGTTTTATAGTGGAAATTGATCTGAAAAAACGAAATGCATTTGTTGCTGCACATCAGGTTGGTAAGCTTTCAGTAAGAAAGCAGAGACACATTGATGCGTTCAATAATTTGACACGAAAAATTCAAGAAAATTAATCATAATGAAACAAATTGCGATTACAAAATGTCTGAATTTTTGTCCTGACATAGGAGGACGAAGTGTTGAATGTTTATTAGGTAGATCCAAGGAAACGAATCATGTACCAGCCAGTTATCGTCAAACAAGTTTATTGCAGCTTAATTTTAAAAAAAATTAAGACATCGTTCGAATTCTAATTTACAAACTGCTACCGACGTTCTCTTGATCGAGGTCCTAGGAAAATTCGCCAAAACCGATCGTTTTGCAAACACATTAGTTTAATACGTATTTTAAGAAACCTAACGATAAGCTACTCTATCGAGAATCTCTCGTACATTGTGTAAGACAATGATTTATACAACAAAAAAGGAAAAAGTACGCCTATTACAAAATTTACAAATTTCACGAAGTCGAAGGACAAACAATATTGCATGGATCTCGCGTAATATTTAAAAAGCAACGGATATCGCTCAATATACTAAAATTCTTTCGTCTTTCTATTTTCTTCTCCGTTTTTTTTTTCGACGGTATACTCGAAAAATCCTCACTAGAGATTCATCGTGTTAGAAACAATATACAATATACAATATACAATCAGCATCGATGTGTTTAGCCGAAGTTATAAAATCTTCAAGGAAACTTATTCTTCTTCCATTGATTCTTTTTATACAACATTTACAAACGTAATAATTTGTTATCCGTGAAGTGTTTTTTCTTTCTCATTTTGTTTCTCTTTTTGTAAGCGTTGTACCTTGTTTCCGTACTTACTTTTTAAACACTTAAGGTGATAATTGAATTCAGTTTTTTTTTTAAATTGTACATAAGTTACTATTGTAACGTTTAGGATCGTCTTACAATTGTATCGTGCATAAATGCCAAAGAATCGCATTTAAAATACATTTTTATTGCAATGTATTTTGTTAATCGCATTTACATTTCACATATTTCACCGGTTTACATTAAATTTTCTTCGTTTTTGTGATGTACTTGCTCTCTCTCTCTCTCTCTCTCTCTCATTCTCTCTCTCCATTCTATCGAGTTTATTAATATACATATATATATTTATATATATATAATGGTATCAGTTTACGAAAATTTTTTTGATTAAAGTTTATATATATATATATTTTTGTTCGTTTCCACAAATGTACAGAATAGAAATTTTTACGAAGACCCTAACCGGGGAATTTGTATAAATTCAATCGCGACACATCTTTGCAAATCGAATACTCATTGTATATAATTTATTTTTAATTTTCATTGTATCTTTTTCCCTTCCCCCCTTATACTATCTCTTGTGAAACTCGAGAAATGACTGTGTACTCTTCATGTACATGCGAATATATCACTTTGTAAATATTATTTTACAATTGCGTAAATAAAAATTGCGAACATGATTTTTTTATCCTTGCTTGTCTACCCTTTCGTCCATCGATAATGCGAACGAAACTAATTAAATGCTAATTACAATTTTTAATGTTCCTCTTTCTCTCTCTCTCTCGCTCGCTCTCTCTCTCTTTATTACGGAGACGGATGAAACATTGGAGTTGTTCACACTTTGACAAAAAATGCCTTGTATGGTAAAATACATTTATCAAAAATTGTTTTGTCAATAGATCTTTTTATATATTATTAAAAAATAAATTCAGTTGTTTTACATATTACATCATTGTGTTACAACGTTACATCAAGTATTAGTATAATAAAAACAATTTTTACATAATTCTATTTTTTTTTTTGAAGTTCTAGCAATTATGTATATATATACACATGATTTGTATACAAATTTTTCGCGGTTTCATAATACAAATTCATTGAAGGAAGAAACGTTCCTTGGTATGCATTCTCTTTGATAACAGTTTTTCTTCTTTTTCACCTTATTTTGATAAATTTTTAGAAGCATATCTCGCGTTACTATAAAGCATAGTACGAGAAACATAAATAATTGGATTCACAATTACAATCTGAAACGAACATTTACAACGGCAAAATGTTTGTATACTTCATCAAAATTGTATATGACAACTATTGTTTCTTACTTTTTTTTTTATCGTTTTCTCTTTTTTACTTTCCCTACGAAACGCTAACAGATTGAATTACATAATAAAAGAGGTATTTACAAAAATGAAGGTATCAATAGATTTTGTACGGATTTATTATCATATAATGAAATAGTTATAATTGTATATAATTCTAAATTAGATACTGTTATTTTACATAATTCATCTGGTGATTCAAAATAACATGGATTCTCTACTTATTTACAGATACAGTGCAATTGTATATGCAATAATAATTAATAAACGATTTATATTACAATACAGGCCAACGAAACCCGTCGACCCTACTCAACATACAAAGATACAAACTTTCTGTATACATACACACGACCCCATAAAAATTTTTTTTTCTTTTCTCTCTCTCTCTTCAATTATATTCTCGTGTCGTGTCGATTAAAGAGTGTCCGTAATATACAAGCGATTCAATGTTCTATTTTTTTTTATTTTTATTTTTTTGTAAAGTAAAACTAATATTGTACAACTTTGGAGGAATGTTGTGATGGCATAGCACCAACTTCACTATGAATCAATTAGTCAAACTGCAATGGCACTTTACAAATTAAATAATGTGTCTATGTATATATAAATATATATAAATATAATATATATGTATATATATTTATATATAATCTCTTTCTCTCTCTCTCTCTTTCTTTCTTTCTTTTTTTTCCTTCATGTAAAACCTACCCAATAACGTAGTAACAATAACAACCGTGGATCGAGCTCTTTAGTTCATCCACTTGCGGCAGTTAGGCGCGCCACATGCGCATGCTATCTTGTGCTGGTCATCTTCTATGTCGAATTTGTAATCGTATGCCAGCTGTAAGTGAAGAGCAAGAAATATAATGTAACAATGTAAACTTGTTTCGCAGTTAAGTAAATTGTAATGGAAAATAAAAGTCGTACCTCTTCGCCACGTGAGATTCTTCGCTTCGCAAAGATTATGATTCTAAGGTCACGTTCGACTTCAACAATTTCAGCGACGCAATTCGGGTTACAAGAATGATTGATGTACCTTGCGAGACCTCCGCACAACGTTGCATCGACCACTCTCTCTTCGTCCAGCCGGAACATATAAATACCACGATTCTGTAATAAACATATCAATAAAATTATTAATTAAACTAGGAGGCAACATTGTAGGTATCAAAGATATTACTATTCAACATGTACACCTTTGGGTACGATAGGTTCCTTCAAAGTATGGAAAGAAAGTGTCACTATATGTTTTATACTTTATTAAATTAATCAACTCCCTTTGAAATAATTACTAAGTCGAATGCCCGTTACGTTTAATCTAACTTGGACGTAACAATTAATAGCACTTAATTCACAGCCGCCAGGTGGAGACACCTTCCTATACGATGCTATTTCTCTTAAAGAAGCCTATCGTGCTTGACAGTGTAATACTGCAATACAAATATTATACAACGCTAAGAAAATTATATTATTAACATACCCTTGCTTCATACTGTTTCTCCCTGGTTTCAGCCAATTCGGTACGAATAATCTCGCCGATGTATTCAATGACCATCGTGTGTTTCTCCAAGTCCCGTGCAGCGTACAGTCCCAAGCCTTGGATCTTCGAGCGCGCCAGGTAAACGTTGTTGCGCCATTCCTGCTTCATCTTCTTGTACTGCGAACTCTTGGAATGAACGAATTGTTTCGAGTAGGGACAGGCAACCTCGCCGGCGACGGTCGCGGTCGGTACGAACGCGGCCCTGGCCGAGGACCCGGTGCGTTGCGTGTGAGGCCTCTTCCAAGGAAGCTGATTTCGTAGACGCGCCTCCGTTCTCGCGCTACCGGTAGGATTGATGGCCAACGGCAATTCTAACAATGGATTTCGACCGTATTTGAATCTGTAATCGGTTAAGGTCTCGATGCCTGGAAGACTTTCGAGGACGCGAACGACCGCCGGCTCGGTCAGCCCGAACAGATCCTCGCCGGAGACGTAACGCGGGAACAGCTGGACGCTGTGCGTGGATCTTCGCAGCTCGGCGAGCGGCTCGAGGATCCTGCTCCAAACTGCACGAGGCGTCGCATCCCTCAATTCGACGTCCTCCTGCAGAGGTTCTTGCACCAGCACTCGGAACTCTGGTCGCCCGGAAACATCGTGGATGGAACACACGTATCTGCATCGTTTGTTCGGCCTTCTCATGCTCCAATAGAATCGAACGATTTTGTATCCAACGGGGTATATGTAATTGGGTGTGTGAAAATTGGCAAGCTGATGAGGAAGCAACTGTCCGACGCTTAAAAATATTAGACTTCCGACTCTCAATAAATGATTGTGTTCCGAATGATGCATCACAGCCGCGACTTGTCTGTTCTCATCCCGGTTCACGTACACCCTTCTGTACACGGACAACGTGGTCAACTCGTTATCTTTCTCGTTCTTTTGAACGTGCTGAGAGCAGTAGGTACTCTAAAAAGAAGAAATATAACGTTTAGTTTAAAATAGTCATCGATCACTAAAAGATTTTATATGATTCTTACCTTATTCTTATAAAAAACACAGCCATCTTTAACGGCGCAGCCAAGGTGGTACACGTTGGTGCAACGCATTTTGAAACACTTCACCGTAGCTCCCGGCTTCTCGCAAACGATACAATTTAATACAAGACTATGCTGCAAAGCGGTATCGAGATTCATCAAGGCACCATTCACTGTTTCGTAAACATCTTCCGACCAGAGGGCGCAGTTCAGGTGCACCCACTTGTCGACGTCAAAATTAAGTAACCTGGCGGGACCATCGGCTGTACCATCACCTTGACTGTGACAAAACATGCATCGTCTACTGTCCTCTGCTTTCACGGGTACCACGGTCACTCCCATACGGAAAAGCATCTGAAACGAATCAAGTAAAACATTTCAAATACCATTTAAAATTATTACAATGGTAATAATATATGGTTACAGCGTTGTACCTCTGTGATTTCTTTGTCGGTTGGTTTCTTGTATTTGGTTGGAGGTTGCATGGAGCCAACGGACCAGGTTTTGTACCGCAGGCCTCTCCATACTTTAGCAGGTGGTTGTGGTTCGGTCGATTCGAGCGAGGACTCTTCAACCACTGAATGTTTCTTCGGTCGTTTCTCTTCTGTTATCTCCTCTCTCATCTCAGGCAAATCCTGCTCTTCCTTCTCCATCTTAACTTTAATTTCCGGCTCGTTCTCGGCTTGATCCACCTCCATGTTTTCAACATGCTCGACCGGTTGTTTCACCACAAATTTCTTTCCCTTTTTGAAATCTTCGTCCAATACCTTATTATTATCTATTTTGTTATGACACAGATGATCTACTATCGTTGCAGCCTAAAACAAATTCGCATTTAGTAAACGTCCTGGATGGATGACTATAAGACTGAAAGAGAATATTACCTTATCTTGTGTGTTTGTAGGTGTTCTGTGCATGAGAGCGAATTGCATGTAACAGGCTGCTGAGCAGAAACACAGCTCATCGCCAGGCTCTGCCTCTTCCTTACTCAAAAATGGTAAATCCGATACTTTCTTTCTTATTAAACTATTTAATATCACAACATCGCAATGACGACAAAATTTCGCGGCGCCATTCAGAATACTTTGTATATCAATCGGGGCTGAAAGTTCAAGGAATGTTTAAGATATGTAGATAGGTTGATTATTTATATTGAAGAAACAATTGAGGAACATACCTCCTTCTTTACCATCTTTTCCCTTGGTTCTATAAAGACCTAATTTCTGACTAGGAGGAGTAGTAGTACGTTCTACTATCTGGTAACCAGTAGGAGGAGCAATATTTAAAATATTAGCCAAATCCTTAAGTACTCCCATTATATCATCCGCAGCCTGACTATTTAACGTCAATGTAACCGTTATGTTGCCGTCTCTTAAAGGTATTGGAGGCGATTTTCCAAGACTAGAATACAAACAATTATCATCAGTTAACGAATTAAAAGTAAGAAGATTGGGTGTATTTTTATTATGTATCGTTTTACGTACCGAGGTATTCCTAGGTTCTCTTTGTCTTGCTTAGAGGTATCCTTAATGTACGTTGGTTTCAGTCTGATTGGTATCGGTGAAATTAAAGGTATCACGGGTGAAACTCGTTTCAGCCAGTCGGACTCCTCGTCGGATTCCTCCTCGATTAATCTCAAACCTGGGAACCGGTGTATGAATTCCGGGATGACGCATTCGGGTGACGATGAACTGACTATCGTGTCGGGGGAATCGACGTCGCGGTTCATCGACAAGGAATTCTCTTTCTTTTCGTCGGCTGAAAGTTCAATGCTCACATTAGGTCCTTATGGTTCTTATATACATAGGAATATATTGGGAATTTTCTCATATATTGAGAATTCTATGGCGCCATTTTTCTTAAACGTTTGTCTGCTAAATTAATAATTCTTAGTAATATTTGACTGTTCTTTCTTCTTTTTAACACACTTACAATCATCCAATTTGAGGGGAGGAAACTCTTGATCGTAAAATCCTCTCTGAGTGGAAGCAGGTTGTTGAGGTGGTAATGGTTCTAATTCGTCAAACGGTTGGGTGTTGTAGTGATCAGACACCCCGGGCAACGTCGCGGATCCGTACGAACCAACCAAGTCTCCCGTTCTGGTGCTGTAATCCTTTTGACTGCCGATTTTCGTCAGGTCTCCCGAGCCAAAGATGGGACACACGCCGTAATTTCTGCCCAGAAGCGGCTCTAATACTGCCATCGGTTGAAGCTGTCGCAGCTGTGTCATCAAATTATCAATGAACGTGTCATAATCCTCGTCTAAACGGGATGTTTTTCTAGCACGCTTCTTCTGGGGCGCTGTCGCGGCATCCTTTCCCTGGCTTTGTTTCCGTTTCTGTTGGTATTGTCGCCTCTTGTACTTCTTGAGATCTGAAGGAAAGAAATAGGAATCAATTATTAAGATTTGTACCACGATCAGTAAGAAATATACAAAATATACTGTCAATTTGCATACCAGTTTTGTCGTCAATCGATCCATCCATAAGCTCCTCTTTGGCAGTAAGAAAGTCTTTGGTATCGGTTAATTGGGTAGGCGTACCGCTAGATGGAACTTCGTCGAGAACTTCCTTTTTGACTTCCACTAAAGGCACTGTGTGTTGTGCATTTGCACCCTGTGTAGCCTGGGCTTGGTGGCCCACAGTGTGAGACACCGTATGAGGCACTGATGGCGGTATTGTGTTTACGTGTGGGGGTTGCTGCTGGGTCGAGACAATGGATTTCAGGGTAACCGGTATCTGGGGCTGAGGCTGTTGCTGAGGCTGTTGCTGGGTCTGTTGCTGCGTCTGCTGCGGCGGAGCAGTTGTGACGGTGGTCAACACCTGGGTCGTTTGAATGGTACTCGACACCTGGGTCGTGGCCTGGATACTTTTGCCGGCCACCGTTGTGATCACGGGTTTGCTTTGCGGCGCCGCTCGCGAGACGGTCAGTGGGGTCGACACGCACTGTTCCTGGACGGAAACGGTGCTGTTGACCACCACGGGATCGTTCGCGAGCTTGGCCTGCGGCTGGCTAACCGCAGGTTCCTGTTTGATGGCCGTTGTCGTCTCCGTTTTGGTCGCAAGCGGCGGTGGCACCTGCTTGCTCATCGTCGTCGTCGGTTGTTGATTCGCCTGAGTCGAGACAGGGGTGCTCTTCGCCGGTTGCGCGGTGATTTGTTGCTTGACAAAGGTGTCGACTACGCGTTGCTGGGACAGAACCGGCGCAGAGGTGGACAGGGGCGGAGGCGGCTTGGGTGGTTCTTCCTTGGTCGGTGGACTCTGCACCTTCAGCGACGTTACCGATTGCGACAGAAACGACGTCTCCCTGTTGAGAACTTGCTTGTTGCAGGTGGTCTTGGGTGCTGGCACCTCGTTCAGCAAAGGTGGTAGAACGGAGAACGGAGTTGGGGGCACCGGTCTGGCCAGTTGTGCCTCCAAAGAGGGTACCAGCGGCAGACTGGGACCTTGAGAAGAACCGGAGCACAGAGTGGTCGTTGCGCACGCAGTATTTTGCAAGAGCTGTTTTAACAGTACATTCTGCGATTCTTCCATTCGGTGAGAACCAGTGGAACTCTTACCCGTATCTAATTCGGGTCTAATAGTTGACGGTTTGTCCAACGCCGATTGTGGTTTACAGTTTGACTCCTCTGTCTCCTTCTTCAACGGTGTGCTCTGTGCCAGCCTCTCGAGCTCGTTGCTCTTACCGTCCACTGGCAAGTGTCCAGCTATCTTATACTGAGACTGGCCAGATGTGAGCTGAGAGTGCAACAAGGTTGGTGTCTGCGACAGAGTGGACTGCAGTATACTGGTGGTGACGTTGATGCTGTTGGTGCTGGTAGTGACTATGGGCGGCACGATGGTCCTGACGCACTGCATGGAGGTCGTGACCGTGGTCGACGTGGCGTTGACCACGACCCGAGACGGGACCGAGGAACAACCCGAGCTCACTTGCAGGATCGCCTGAAGACTCTGCGTGCGCTGCACCGAGGTCGCCATGACAGAGCTCAGCAAGTTGCTGGTTTGAGTTGGAGCGGTGTTCGTTCGATGACCAGCGATCGTCGGCTTCGCGGAGTTAGTGCCTGCCAGCATAGCGTTCAGTATCGCGTTCGAAGTGATCGAGATGCCAGAGTTGGTCGGCGGCCTTGGAGTGATCACGGAGGACGTCTGCATCGAGATACTGCTGCTGGGCTGTGACTGCATCACGCTAGAGGTGACGCGTAAAAATGGATCCGAGGGGGTAACCTTACACAAAGTAGAAACAACACTTATCGTAGAATTTGTACTTTCCTTTGTATGAGGAGTGTAACCAGCCGTCGTGGCCTCCAGGTCGGCCTTGCAGGTGGTCGAATGCGAGGTGGTAATGCAGGTCTGCAACCGAACGTTCGCGTTGCTGTGCAGATTATTTACAGAGTTCGGGGCAGACGAGCTGATCGTGGTGATTATGTTCCCTACTTTCGACACGGAGATCGCCGAGGACACCATCGCGACCATGGCGGTCTGATTGACGGTTGTACAGTTCTGTGAATGATTGGTGTGCAAGGAAGAAAGCAACGTTCTCAATTGATGCGACACGTTGGCGACGTTCGACGTCAGCTCGGTAGGTTTCGACAGCGGGGACAAATGAGGCACCGTGGTGGTACACTTCTGCAACTGAGCTATGGTGCTGGCTACCAGGGGGGCACTTTGATGAGGAATCGGAGAGCTCTTCTTCGGTGCAACTTCTACCGGAGGCGAAGTCGTTTTCGGTTGTACTTTTGGTCCTTTACTTTCGTTTGTCATAAGGTGCTCGTTATCAGAATGTTCCTGTTCCAGGTCCATCAAAGAATCCTGAAGTATGTTCAGAGGCAAGGTGTCCAGAGGCGTTGGCAATTCGTACATCATACTCGACTTTCTGGATCTGTCTTCCTGAAGCATGTCGCTGTTGGCCATTTCCGGTTTCGACGAGATGATATTGTGCAGCATGTCCAATATGTCGTCAGACGACTCCTCCATCATACTTTTCTCCTCGTTAAGACAGTGCGGTACGTAAGGTTTGCTCGTCTCGATGTCCGTGCACAACTCGTCGTGCTTCTTCTCCTTCTGAGGGGCGTTCAAGTTGCCGTTGTCCGCGATACTCGTCTCGATCTCCTTCGACTTGTTGTTGATCCTTTGAGCCTCTGACGTCGTTACGCTTTCGTCTTTGCTCTCGTTCTCGACGGGCTCAGAATCGTTCTCCAGAATGTTCACTAGAGACAGGTCGTCCGTGACCGGAGATATTCTTTTCAAAGATGAAGCGGTGTCCTTACTGTCCGCGTGCGAGTTCTCTCTGCTCACGGTATTCTCTGCAGGATTGTGAATCGCCTCGAGCATGCTCTCCAGCTCGTCGGTCGTGTTCAAGGGATCGTTCTTCTTCTCCTCGATCGATGGTAACTCCTGATTACCGACCGTGCTCGTGGTCACGTTCCCGCTCAAAGAAGTGCTCACGCTGGTCTCGTCCGAATTCTTCGCCGAATGATCGGTCTCGTCCTTCTCATTCTTCGTTTTCGCGGGCTTCTCCAGAATTTCTAACTGGTTCTCCTTGGTCACGGCCACGGAGGTGCCGTTCCTGTTCTCCTTCTTAGGCAGGTCGGGAATCGACATCTTCGGCGTGGACAACGTGACGGACGTCGGTTGCACGCTCAACACCAGCTTCGTGGGATTGCTGGTCGGCTCGACCGTGGTAGCAAAGTTTTGCACAAAGGTTGCAATCTTGTTATGCAAGTTGGGCACCGACACCAGCTTGTCGGCGATCTGAGCTTTCGAAATCTCGATGTTCAGCGAGCTGGTATTCGGCAACGGCTCTGTCTTAGTTACATTCTGCTGCGTACTCACTGATATGTTCTCTAAAGCCGTTTGACTAAGCTTAGCCGCGATCTTCGCGTCCGCCACGATACTCGCCATCGTCGACTGTAACTGTTTCTGATTGTTAAAAGACACCGTGTCTTTCATCATGTTCAACGTCGTGAATATCGAGGTGGATTTAACGGACGTGTCCGTCGTCACCGAACCGCTGCTGAAGATGGTGGCGGTGGTGTTCTTGGTGTTATTGTCGGTGACGACGTTCGTGGAAGTCCCTGTGGCTACGGTCGACTTGAAGGTAGACGGTACGCCTATGTTCGCATGGTGAATGCTAGAAGGAGGAATTTGATTGTACAGAACGTTATTACAGAACACAAACGACGGAGGGCTCCTAGTTACTTTTGATTCTTTCTGCGGTTTCGACTGATCCTCGCTGCTAGACTCCACGACGGCGTTTTCTTTTGGGGTCTCGGACGCAGTTGTAGCGTCCGTTTTCTCTACCTCTTCAGGGCACGATTCCTTCGACAAGTTATCCTCGGGCGATTTCGTGCTGGGATCAATGATCACCACTTCGGACTCGCTGACGAAGGACACCATAAGATCCTGCTCAGGCGACTGGTCCATGTACGAACCAGGCGACGGATCTACACGGAGCTCCTCCTGATCAGGCGACTCAGGCGTATCCGTGACCGCAACCAATCTTTTACCCGACTGCAGGGTTCGCACGATGTCCAGTCTCAGGCCCTTTTTGTTCCTCGTGTGAGAAGGTACCAGGTCTTCGTCGCTGAGGATCGGCTCGTCCGTTTGGGACTCAGGATTCTCTATTTCCAGTATCTGTACCAAGTCGTGTCCTTGACTGCCTTCGTTGACCAACGCCTGGCAGAGGGAATCGTTGCTGTCCGCTGACAAGTCCACGACCATTCCAGGCTCGAACAGCACGTATTCCTCTTGCATGTCACCCTCCAGTGTTCCAGATATCACGTCCACGAGTTCAGAGTCTCCGAACTGGTCGATGACCGTGATATCGTCGCTGTCCCGTTGGGCGGTAGAGCTCAACGTCACTTCCGTGTTCACTATGGTCTTGTCGTCGTCGTAGTCGCTGGTGTCAGGTATGGGCTCCATCTTATTGCTGGGGCTACCCAGCGTCAGGGGCCCGTTGTCGGACAGAGACGTCGTCTGCTTGGTGTCTATGGTGGTCGGCGGTGTTTGCGGCGGGGTGCGCGAATCGTCGTCGAAGTCGTTGTAGTCCGCACACACCAGAGAGTTTATCTTCGACTGCGGTATACCGGTCTTCCTGTGCACGACCACGGAAGTGTTCGGTTTATCGTCCATGTTCAACAGATGCGACTCCGAGGTTTTGCCTTTGCTGGTCTCCGCTTTCGTCGACCACATCGGGGAGCCGCCTCTCAGTCCCAGCTTGAAGTATCTGTAACGTCCAAAGATGTTCGAAATCGGTATCGGATTCAGCGGGTTGTGCGGGTTGCCCCCGCCTCGGTTCGTGTGATCCGTCGAGGACGACTGGTCCTGTGAGTGAGGCTGTTGTTGATGCTGATGCGACTGTTGCAACTGTTGTTGCTGTTGCTCGTTCGTCACCGCGATGTTGCTCGAATTCTGAGCCGTATAGGAACCGTGCGGGGTATGCGGTGTGTGAGGAGTGTGCGGTGTTCTCGGTGTTCCTGGATTTTCCACGCTTTGCGGCCGGTCCGGCATCGCTGGGCTGTTGCCGGTGGACTGTCTTCTCTGCATCTGCATGGGCGAACCGCCGACCATAGGACTTCGCGGCATCGGAGAACTGGGCGGTTGAGAGGTCTGAGGGTGATGCGTGTTGTTAAGTTGATGCTGCAACATTGGCGACGTTGAAGGATGATTACGAGACATCGGACTCGGTGGTTGATACTGTGATATCATCGGTGAATTCGGTGGATGAGGATGAATCCTCGCGTTCATCGGACTAGGAGGTTGAGAGGTTTGGCTCAACTGCTGCTGAAGCATTGGTGAACCCATCGTCTGCTGAACCATCGGGCTACGAGGCATGGGCGAGCTCGGGGGCTGTCCGTAATTTTGCTGAATCTGTTGATGAAGTTGAGGACTCGGGGAATTCGCAGGTTGCGAGACCATCGGGGAACTCGGTGGTTTCTGCATCGTATGCTGTTGCTGCGGCTGCTGTTGTTGTTGCTGTTGCATTTGTAGAAACTGTTGCCTCTGCTGCTGCGCCATTTGCTGTTGCTGTTGCTGCTGTTGTAACATTTGCTGTCTCTGTTGCGCCATCTGCAGTGTACGCTGGGTAATAGTGTTCTGTCCGTCCTGAAGGATTCCAACGGTCTCGTGCTGTTGCTGAATGATCTGCTGTCGCTGCAGCATCTGTTGATGCTGTTGATTCATCAAAGACTGCTGCGTGGGCTGAGGACTTCCCAGCGGCGAACGTTGCCCGTACACGATTCCTCCTTGCAGTTGCAATCGAGGTCTCTGGCCGGGTTCTCCTACAGCTGGTGGACGGACAAAACGTTGAGTCAGGCCGTGAACTCTAACCCCCTGGTCTCCGATGATTTGCTGCGTGTTTCGCGTGTCCGGAGTGAAGGCACCCGGACTGGTCGCAAGTCTTCCAGTGATGATCGCACGATGTTGCGGAGACGTCATTCGACTCGCGGAGGGTCCGCACATTCCAGGCGACGGCATGGCGCCAGGGCTGAAGGGACTCTCCTCGTTCTGCGAATGCGGAGTTCCGATTCTGGGAGACTGCTGCATGTTGTGAGGCGACATCGTTCCCGGATTTCCCGACTGCGGATTGCCAGGACTGTGTTGCAATAACGGCGGGTTGGGGCTGTGCTGGATGATAGGAGTCGCCGGTGAATGCTGTATCATGCTCGTAGGAACGTTCCCAGGACCCGGGCTTTGAGAGACAAGCGCGGCCGGACTGTGCATCGGCGACTGTTGAGAAGGCGACATCAGTGGTGAACACGGCTCGCTACTTTGCTGCTGTGGCTGTCTTTGCTGCTGTTTACTATGGTATTCCTGTATCAGCATGCCGTGCTGGCGCGTCTGCTTGCGACTCGCGTCCAGATGCTTCTGCAGTATCGCCTGCTCGCTCGATATACGCTGCAGCTCAGCCGCGTCGTTCTCCGTCAATTCGTTCCCGGACTTTCGCAATTGTCGTTGCTTGCTATTGAGAGACTGTAAAATCGGAAGGAAGTTTAACTGTAGTGAGAGGCTGTATCGTTTGGTATGCTATAAAAAAGAAAACACCGCAACATAAAAACATTCTATCCTTACTTTTCGTATTCTACGCAGCTTTTGTACCTCAGTTTCGTAATACTTCAACTGCTGTGTCAACACTTGGTGCTGGTGGTTTAGCCACTGCTCGTACTGCAGTTGTACTTGACGATCCTGTTCGTTTACGATGTTCTCAGGCGGCGTCGGCGGAGCGGGAATTTGAGCGATGTTAAACGTGGCAACCCTCGCTGTAATATTATTTAAAGGTTAATTTTTAACACCAGGTTGAGATCAATAACAGAACTCATTTTATGATACTGACGTTCAGGTGGAGTTTGCGTGGCGATAGGTTGCCTGGGCACTTGGGTCGCTAGTTTCGTCGCATCCGGCACTGCTTGCTGCCAACTGGTACCTGGAGCGGATGGTGGTGTTGGTGTACAAGGTGGCCTAATTACAGGAACTCCTCCAGGTACTGATGTAATTCCTTGTGGAGGAGAAGCAAGAGGTGCAGATCCCAAAATATCTGCTCTAAATCTTTCAAACTCACTGTCACTTAAGAGAGATCCTCCAGAGGCTGTACTGTCACTTTGTTGCTGCTGCTGCTGTTGCTGTTGTTGTTGCTGCTGCTGCTGCTGCTGTTGTTGCTGTTGCTGTTGCTGTTGCTGCTGCTGTTGCTGTTGTTTCTCTTGTTCACGTTTCTCTTGTTCCAACAATTCCTCCAACAATAATGGTTGTTCCTGTGAACACGACTATTAACAGCTTATCGAACCTTCAACCGTTTGATATAATATTATGTAAAGAAATATACTTATAGTCTGATTAAAACGGTACCAAATACTAAATTCATATATTACGAATTTGTTAAATAGTGAAATAAAGCACACCGATCACTCTAACCAATAAAGAAATACAAACATGCAAAGATACTACTTCTACGATTATCTTCATCAACATAAACGAATCGTTAGAATGAATTATGAATCTTTTGATATTGAATTAAATATAATGATTCTTTGTTTCAATAACAAACATGCACACGAAATAATGCAACATATTTTTAGTCTTGACAATATTCTAATAACTGTTAACTCATAAAAAATTAATACTGATTAATATTTTCACCCATTTAAATGTCAAAGTAAAAAGGAATACAAACATATCTTGAAATCAATAGCAACAGAATTTGATGATACTGAGAAAGTCACAGAAATTTTATAACGAGATTAAATATATTTATTCCTACAATCAGATATGTGGTTCTGTGTGGAGGAAAAGGAAAGAATACTTGGTGCAGAAAAAAGAAAAATCTTGACTATATATAATCATTGACTCTTAGTATCATTGCAGGTGATACGTTTGTGCTGAATTCTGTAAATTCCCCAAGTCTTGCTCACCTGCAGAAGCAAGGGTCTTCGGTGAGGGTGAGGTGTCATTGCGGGCGTACCGGTATGTACCACAGGGGCCATTGGCGGACCCGCCACCGGTACTGGGTGCCCTATATGGACTGGGGGCCGCGTCACACCCCGCCCACCTGGGCACAGCCCCATCTAGACATGCACCAACACCAATGCATTGCAAACACCCAGGCGAAAAACACCATTTTACCAGCCAATACTTTCATATTAAATAAATTACTTGCCTACGGCTACGTTCATAGCATATATCCGAGATATATCTCGAGTTTATATATATATTCAACAAAATTCGACACCTCGTATTAACACAGTCACGTGAACTCAAGATATCAGCAAAGTTGCAAGGTCAACAATGATAATTTTAATTAAAGGTATTCTTATTTCATCAAACGTTTCATAAGATTTGATATGTACATATAAATCGTTCGAATTATAGGTGTCAGTCGATATCAAAACCCTGGCAATATGTTATGTACTCCTTGAAAGCGTTCGTTGCTTATTAGGCTACAAGAAACTCAGAGTCTCCTCGTAGTTAGAGAAAAGTGTTAATGTAATTGCGTAAAAAAAAAAAAAATACTCAAAATTAAAGCGATGCAAAAACTTCAGAACATCTAGAAAGTGTGTGACGTTTACAAACCTGTATGGGTCCGGGATAAGGCGGCGGTGGTCCAGGATATGGAGGTGGGGGTGGCGGCGGCGGTGGCGCCAGAGGCATACGCGGACCGATCATGTGATTCACGGCGACCACTCTGCCTGCTACGTTCGGTACACCCGTTACTCTCATGCTGAGACGTTGTTGCGGGGACACTGTGATAAAAAGAGAACGTCAGAAAGGAATTCTCTAAAAGCTCCTTGAAATTGTGCATAACGATACTTACCTTGGATATGTGTTTGTGGTAATCTCTGAGGATGTCCAGGGAATGTGGACGGATAACTGACTGTGACGGTGTTGGTCGATGTGACGACGCCAACCGCTCCGTCAGGCGAAAGCAACCGAGTTCCCGGAGGCATAGGTCTTCCCATCGCCGCGGCCTGCTGCACGTGCTGATGCATTTGTTGCTGCACAACGACAGCCTGAGCGTGCGACTGAGGCATGATCGTAGACGGTTGTTGCGGCGTTTGCGATGCGGTGATCGGCGTTACCGACTGTGCTTGCGTCGGAGCGTTCGACGTCTCGGTCGGTGTTTGCACGGTGGTCGTCGTACACGTGTCGCCTATGTCTGTATGCACCGTAGTCGTCCCGCCTAATTCTGTCGATTTCCGCTCCTCGTCTTTAACCTCTTTCTTTTGCTTTTCGTCTTTCGTCTCAACCTCGACTTGCTCTAAATCTAAATCAAGTATGTTTGTTTTCTCACCGCCGGTTATGTTGTCTAATTCAGGGTCTGCGTATTCCAAAATATTAAAATCTGCCCCCATTTCAGCTACAATAACAGAATGGTCGAAGATTAGGATTAGAGTTAGCGTTGGGGTGAATGGTAGACGGAATCATTTACTTACCAAGCAGTTCGTCATCATCGTCACCTAATTCACTTAATAATGCACTCACGCCCTCTCCCTCGACCTCGACCATCGGTGCTCCTTCTTGCTCCAGCTTCTCCAGCTCTGCGGTGACGTTGTCCGGAATCTCTGACGGTTCGGACGGGCTGACAGTGGCTTCGCTGACAGTTGTTGGTATAATAGGCGCTCTGGTCCCAACCGTTTGCGTACTCAACATTCTGATCCCTTGATTTAGGTTATCTTGAGGCGCTCGCACGATGCGTTGCCCGATATTCTGACCTTGATTAGAATCTGTAAGTATCACTTTCGATATTCAAATAATTCGATGTTTATTCGGTTTCAAATGGATGTAACAACGCAAACTGCATATAGGTACCTGGAAACCTTTGTTGTTGCAAAACATCGTAAGGTTCGGTGATAGAGTTTCTTACAGTCGGCATTCGGGTCTGTAAAGTTTGATTCCCTTGAAAATGTGGTTGAGGTATAGTTGCTGTAACCTGCGGTCTCTGCAACAGCATCCTCGTCCGTGGATCCATGTTCTGAACCCTGGCATCTACATTGCCGGCTATAGGGTGCCTCGAGGTTATTCCTAGACACATATTAAATAACAATAATAACACAAAATTAAATATGTAATCTGATTTGTATAACAACAGCATACCAATTTGATTTCTTATCAAAACGTTTGGTTGGATAGGCATCCTCGGTCTGACGATACCCGGAGGAAGGGGATGCCTGAAGGTGCCTTCGCCAGTGTTGTTCGTCGCTTGAGAATGTTGAGGAAGTTGTACGTGAGTTGTATCAAACTGCTGTTGGTTGTTCTCGGTATTATTCTGGCCATCTGAGAACCAAAGGAAGCATATGAAGGTACAGCATTTTAAAAAATAATTAGCTCTTCATGTACAATGAATAACGTACCTTGGTTCCACGTGGTGCTCACTGGTTCCATCTTTTTACTGAACTGTTGCCTTTGCAAGAGGTCGCGCAACTGTCTATTCACTTCCGGCTGTTGATTGAACACTTCAGGCTGCTGCGAATCTTGTCGCGATTCTGGTCTTGGCGAGGGGTAATTTGGAGTGGGTGAGGGAGTAGGAGGCTGGCTACTGTATGGATCAGGCGTACGAGACGGTGCATATACATGAGTAGAAGGACGAGTAGTAGGAGCATTAAACATAGGCCGTGGTGTACCTGGAGGCTGAGAGAACACGTCGCTTCGGGGCGACGTGGAGTACGAAGGTGTACCGGATATCTGTGACCTGGGTGTTTGGGAACCTTGAGAGTAAGCGTCGGTATTGTCGAAACGTTGAAAGTGTTCCTGAGATTGCGACGAGGCTGGCGATTGCGGGAAATCGTGAGGAGATTGCGGGGCTTGCGGAGAGAACGGAGAAGGTGGTTGAGTGAAATTGTTCGGCATCCCGGGCCTGACTACGGCCCCGACCGTGGGTCGAGTCATGGTGGCGCACGCTTGATTTGGTAAACGTGGTATACCTTGATGAGGGCTCTGAGGCGCTAATCCTCGCGTAACCTTTACAGGCGGTGCCGCGAAGGTGTTGCGTGACCCAGGAGATGGCGAGGCTAATGGTCCCATGTGACTTCCATCCTGTAAAACGATTTAGATGAAATATTTGAAAACACGTGCCTTACACTATTTAAAATCAATGATTTTACCTGTGACGTAGAGACTTGCAATTGTGTGGTAAGTCCTGTGGTATTGTCGTTACTTATTTGAGGTGTATTGTCTTCGCTTATTTGTCTATGGACTCTGGCGATAGCTGTCGAGCAAACATTCAACGATAATGAATAAAATCTAAATTGGATTATAGATTGCATGCGTAACTCTTTGTTATATACCGTGTACACGTTGTTCGTGGATAACTTGTTGCTGCAACTGTGCCTGTTGCTGGCGCAATGCTTGCAATTGTTTCCATTGACGTTCTTGTTCAGCTTCTCGGCTAGAACGATCTCTGTTGGAAAGTCTTTCTTGTTCCTGTCAAAAATGGTTTTATTAGACACAAGAAATGGTCGTTGCAGAAGATCATTATATTCTTACGGTTATTGTTACTGGCAGTTACAATCAACGATACATTGTTTATTTTTAATATTTGATTAATCGATTAATTAAATAGTGAAGAATATAATGATCCATTTCTCGTTGAAGCAATATAAAATATACAATGAGGCAAATTGACAATCAGCCAAAGTGTACTTAAATCTTTAACATTCAGGTAAAATGATGGCATATTACTAAATTAATGTAATTAGCAAAATTTCAATTTTTTTCTGTATGTGCAACACAGTTATAATAACCAGCCACCATCTAGAATAAATATTATGTAATCAAAGATTTATAAAAAAGATCATATATATATATATATATATATACATATATATATATTTTAGCACACATAACACCCAGAAACATTCATCTTAATGTAATTTATAATAGTTTCATGCACTTTGTACCGTTGGATATAGAAAAATATATTGTATTATCAAAAGTACCAGACTTCTGTTCAGTTGTAATCAAAATTAAATAAAAAGAGAGAGAAAAAAAACTTAATTTGTACGTCTTCAACTATATTATTAGCAGCTGAAAATTTTGCTGGTATTATTAGGTATATAAATTAATAGCGTTAATTAATTATACAATCGTAATAAATAAAAAAAAAAGCTAGTAATACTAATGGTATAAAAGTCTGAAAATATAAAAAGCAGCAAAAGTTAGTAAATCTAACTATATCATTATAGGTGGGATGTAACGTACTACATTGCAACAAATATCTACAAACAACTCATAACACAATTCGTAAGCAGTATACTTATTGAGTGTACAGGAAGGAAAGTATCTCATACTTTTTCTTTTTTTTATAAAACACCTTTGGAATAACCAGGAGTGGGATAAAAAAAAAATGTGCTACCAGTTGTCTTCAACATGCCACATTCAATATAATAATAAACTATGTAAAAATAAAAAGATTTATAAATACTCTAACATAAAGTTCAATGAAAATTTACACCTATATATATAATGAAAAGTGTCTGATCAGTCAAAATAAAATCTGAAATAAATATGATACATCATGATATGTACAAAGGCGACATTAAATCATTCATTACGTAAAACCAATACTCTGAAACATTAATTATATCATGGAATGTGTTAATAATATTTTGAACATCGAATGTTTCAAACTATTGGTAAAAGTAATCGAATCATCACTAAGATCATTGCAAGACACTACAGACTTCTAATATTTCTGTTCGAATGAAAGAAAAAAAAAAACGAAATAAGAAAAAGGATAAGGAACACAAAAAATGTCGATCAGACACGTGGCACAAGGCAAGACACTAGAGGCACAGAATAGGTGGCTCACCATAGCCGGGGACTGTACAGGTACAGTGTGAATAATTGCAGTGGGTGGCGGATCGTAGTGCTCCTGGCTGAGGGAGGGAAGGGTGCGCATGATTTCAGATGGGGTGAGCACTCTAATCTGGTGGTCTACCGAGGATAATTGGCGAACAGGACCTACCCCCACCATAACGTTGGTAGTGGGGGATGACTGAGAGATGCTCAGACTGTTAGCGATAGTACTGGTACTGATCGTAATGTGAGCAGGTGTAGGACGTTGCTGGGATGGTGACGTTTGATGCTGCCCTTCACCGGCGCCCGTGTTGCAGTAAGAAGAAGCAGTTGCTGATGTGCAAGGCGTGGCTGGCGACTGAGCTACTCTAGCCTGGCTACCGGAAATCTCTTGGTGGGCCAGGCTGTTAATGGAATTGACAGAGTTCACAGAACTGGGCCTAGGTGAAGAAGAGGGGGTCGTGGAGGTCGGAGAGGGACTCGGGGATGTAGATGTTAGCTGCTTCGGCGGTCCCTGCACCGCACACACCTCCGCATGATGATTACTGCTAGCCGACGACACTGTCGATCCTGTTGCGGACACAGTCATTCCGTTCTTTTCCTGTGTTTTTTCACTGCCCACCGAGGCCAAAAGTCCGATCTGCCTTTGGTTGGAGGCCATAGCTACTACTGGAGAAACTTGAGCTGATGTCATAGTTGTGACAGGTTTGGTGATGATGGTAGGTGCACTTGTTGCAGTGACTGGGGTCGTGCTTGGTATATCCTTGGATATCTGTCGGTTCAAGGGGTGCCTCGTTCACACACTTATAGTATTTTTTTTTTACGGCTTACAATAGAGTTCCAAAATACATCATACAAAGGTAATAGTGTAATATTCTCCAAAGGATATTCTAGGGAGCTTTTTTGAAAGGACCGCTATTTAGGGGAAAGCTAGACTTAAATTGGTATTCCTAGAGTATCAAATTAGCATCTACGATTCTAACGAGATATGATTCGACCGAAGAATGGACATTTGTTAGAAAGATGACGATTTCAAAATTTTTGTTCAATGTAAGTAGAGAATATGCTTCGATATTTGTGTAAATTAGATAATGTGGTAACATTCATGATGATGATTAACATAAAGGATAAAGCAATCGTATATTATGTCCAATATAGAATAACAATTTAAGGGTGTATCTTATACGTACAAGTTATTTCGATTGTTCATGAATTCTTTACACTATGGATTGTTCTATATTCTCGTCTGTACATTATCAGCTTTCTTAAAATGGATTAAACAAATAAAACTTTGCTAACTTTTAAATACGGGTATTGGACACAAAGGACAAGCTGTTAGTTTGACCTGTGTGTTAGCACAAGACATTTTTAAAGATGAAAATGGATACATGTCACATAAAAGATTCACGCTCCTCTATCACCTGCATTGCTAATAACGTATCTAAAAGTTATTCCTACCTGTTGCGTCTTTTTCATACGAATCGCGGCCCTGTTATCCCGTGCTTGCGTCAGGAACGGGGCTTTCTTGTCATTTGGAAGCGCACGCCACTTCTTCAGTATCTGTTTACATCTTTCTGACCAAGCTTAAATGAAACGGATACATTTATAAATCAATGAAGTTTTATGATTAGAATAATAGCAATGATAAAATGGATAATGCGTACCTGGATATTCTGTCTTCCATTCTGGATGATTAATATTTGCATAAAGCACAGAAGATATCGTTGCTCCTTGACCCAAAGCTTCATCAGCTTCCATTTTAAGATTACTTCTTTGGTTGTACGAGATTGTAGTGTTGCCTGTTGATGCAGTACCCTCATCATCAGGGTTTACCCACGGACTCGGTGGTTCAGAGAAAGCAGGACTGAATTGTGGACTGCTGCATAATGGAAAATAAGAGAAAGGGTTGAGTAAAAGTAACAAACGTACAAACGTACTAGTTACTAATATAGTTACAAACGTACTTGCTGTATTCTGAATGGTACGGAGATGGCGGTGGAAAGCTCATTGGAGAATTTAAATTCGACTGACCGACAGAGGGCAGTGATCCTGGTACTTGAGGTCTTGGTATAGGCATTGTTGCTTGTATACCTATGTATTTGTTACAATAAATATAAATTATACTTCTATCTCAAAATAATCACGAAATTAGAAAAATACTTACCAGGATGTGGAGAAGGGGACACGAGAGGTGTCGTAGTAGATGAAGGATGCGGAGGTTGGGCTTGAACTGGAAAGACTGATGATTCTTGAGATTCTTGAGATTCATCAGTTAAAACTCCTTTGAATATCTCTTCGATGTCTTTGCTATCCATGTTGGGTAAACCTAATGAACCCACAATGGAGAACATGTATTTATTATATAAAAATTAAGGACAAATAGTAATAACTTATGAAACTTACCTGTATCTCTGACCATTGATTCCAGATTGAAATGTGGACTAAGAATGTCTGTGAGCTCGTCCTTGGTTGTTCCTGGGGTGTCGTCAAGTTCGTCCAACGCTTCGCTAGCTTTCGCCAGATCTTCGTCCGGCTCGTTCATGATGGTATTAACGAGGTCACTGTCAAGTAGATCGCTCGAAATGGGTAAGATGTCGCCCAGAGCTTCCGTATCGCTGCCATCGTCGTCTATAATCTCTTCCCGCTTGATCGGCATCACCGTGGACGCTTTGTCTTCCTCCTTCTCCTGTTTGGCCTTAACCTGCTCCATCGCTTTCAACTCGTCCTGAGACAACTGAATGGTGTCCGCGTTACCGGACACGTTTCGTTCGCTGTCCGATTCGCTGCTGCTCTCCAGCTCCTTGTCTTTGGTGGTGTCCATAAGATCTTTGCCAAAGAATGCCTCTTGCATGTAGAGAGGAAAACATTCAGAGAGTTTTGTCTTTGGTTTCCTTCTCTGCGGTTTCCTGCGCGGTTTGTCGTCGTTCACGCCGACCGTCGAGTCGGACGGTTTCTCCGGGTCGCCGTCCTCCTCCTTGTCCTTGCGAGTACCCCTTATTCTGACGATGAAACCACCGATGCCCAGCTTCTGCAGGTTACGCTGACGTTTGCGTCGCAAGATCGGTATGCCGTTCTCGGTGGTGTAAATACTGAAGCCTTCAGGGGGCGGTTGGTCGCCTCGCGGTGTCCATACCATGCCCTCTTTGAGGACTTCTGTGGGCTCGTCTTTGACGTCAGACAGATCCATCTTTCCCCCGTTCTCTTCCAACGAATTGTCCAAACTGCCGCCAGCAACTACGGATTCTATGGTGGCCATTATGTCCGCCTCCTTGTCGATCAAGGGATGCATTTTTCTTCTCTTCTTTCTGGTCTGCTGGTGCTCGGACGTCAACGATTTGATGTGATTCATGCCGGCCTCGGACAAATAAACTCCGTCGACCAAATATTGTTGAGGGGATGGTTTGTACAATTCTGGACTGCGCGACGTCGGCGGCGGCGAACGGGGATACTTATTTGGCTGCGGTTTCGGCTGACTGGACAAAAGATGGGGCGGTGGGATATCTCTTGGACGACAAAGTATACAAATATAACCTTCCTCCGCACACTTCTCGGCTTCGGCCTCACTTTTGATCGAGTCACACGCGCAATGTAACCACCTTTCACATTGAATGCATTGG
Organism: Anthidium xuezhongi; assembly: GCA_022405125.1. NCBI lineage: Eukaryota > Metazoa > Arthropoda > Insecta > Hymenoptera > Megachilidae > Anthidium > Anthidium xuezhongi. The sequence goes on along the minus strand of CM039650.1, from coordinate 5,123,020 downwards.
ATTATCAGATCACCCTCGTTGTACGCCTCTTGACACGATATGCAGGCAGTGTGGGACGCGCATGGGCCACACTGCGTGTAATTCTTTTGCCAGCTACTGTTGAATCCCGGATCGTTCGAGCCACAGGTTTGACAGTGCGCACACCATTTGCACTTCCACGTACCGTGCGGCACGTAATCCAGCGGCGGATCCATACAGTAAATATGATAACTGATATCACAATCATCGCATAAAATCAAACGACCCTCGTCGTTCCTCTCGCCACAACCCTCGCATACTGTACAATCAAGGCACCGCCAACCCTTCTGTAATATTACTTTAGTAACTTTGACATTAGCGCAATAAGGGTGATAGCATTGGCCGCATTGCGCACAAGCGATCAAGCATCCCTCTTGGTCGGTGCCAATCGCACCGCACATTACACAAATGTCTTGAGTCAATACAAATTTATCTTTCGCCGAACATAACACAAGTCTGTTTTCAATGCCTGGTTCGTCTTCTTTCGAGAACGAGTCTGACATTGGCCTCTGAAATGATTATTAAAAATTAATACAAAATCTTCACTGATTTTACTATTCTCTTATAAGGAAGCAAGTATTAATGTAAATGTTACCTGTAATCCTACTCCTGGTACACCAAAGATGCCTCTCATCTTCGCCTTGGGTCCTCGCTTCCTTCCGAATTCCGGCATCTTCTGCCGTTTCTGATATCCAAGCTTTCCGACCCCTTTCGGCCGGCCGATGATTCCACCGCCGAGACCTAATCGTTTCTTTGCGATTTTAGATGCACAGAACGGTTTCCCTTTTCCAAGGCCTATAGAATAAAGCGCCTCCTCCGATCCCCCTTGATAGTCAAACTCTGACGAGTCTCCATCACCGTACAGACTCTCTTGCGACGCGCTCAAACTCAAATCACCGCCGTAATCATCGATATTATCTTTCCTTTTTACAAGTGCCATATTCTTGCAGTGTGAACAAATATATTCGTAGTCGGGTTTAGCTTCTTTACGGTGTTGGTAAGTTAACGGATCAGCCTCAGGGTCACAGGTACCATGAACAAACTTTTTACATGCACTACATTGAACCATTTCTCTATACGCAGCGGCCCGGTACGCCTTTCTACAAAGAGGACACGAAAAACCTTTGTTCCTTTGCTGGTAACACGAATCACAAACAGTGTAATGGGAATGCCACCGCGATGACAGACCGGCGCCTGGCGTACGGGAACCACAGTCTGTACATATACGGCAGCACTTACACTTCCAACCGTATTTAGGTATAGATGTAACAATCGGTCGTAAACAACTAGGATGATACGCTTTTTCACAACGTTCACACAACATTACTTTCGATACATCCTCCGGTTGACGGCACACTTGACATACTCTGCAAGATACACATTGCCAGCCAGCCCTTACACCAGGCAGCAGTGCCAAACCGACACAGCTACCGTGGTAGTGTTGGCCACAGATGGAACACATTACTAGGTTGGAAACATCTCCCATCCCACAGCACTGCATACAAGTAACATCACCATTCACTAGAATAAAATACAACATATAAATCTATATACTACATTATTTGATTAATGAAAGAAAAAGACTATTGCACAGCACTTACACAAGAGAGGTACTTGTCCCAAATGTTGACTGCAAAACAGAGACAAGCTCTTTGTATCCTGGAAACAACTTGAAGCCGCAGCGCATGGTAAATGAAAATAACGATTGCACGATGCCACCTATAAAAGGATAATATCAAAAGGATTTAGTTTTCAGATTAGGTGAAAACTTTCAGATAAACGGATACTAACTTTGCAAGGAATTCCAGCTCCATAATGAGAACAGTAGGCACAACGTCTTGACGAGGCCTGTACTATCGCTGGACTCAACATCTCTGTTGTTAATTCTTGAGTATTGCTTGACCATACTGCACATGATTGATGAACATAATAGTGCCCGATTGGCTCGAATAACGTTCCTATTTCCGGTTCTTCCGAATACCCCACTATGGTTAATTCCTCCACTGGTTCCGTAAAATTTGTTAGACTAGTATTTCTACGAAAAATAATTCGATTATAGTATACTAAATACTTCCTGTTACGCGTCCGATAATTCCACGTGGTATAAATAATACCTGCACTTAGCTAGACTCTTCTGTCTACGGCAAGTCACAGCACCAGGACCTGCAGTTCGCGGACTTTTATCCCCAGTAGATATATCAATAAGATGGTCAGTTGTTTCGTCACGGTTGGTAGACTTTTCAGGGGTGAAACCTTCAGGACAGGTAAATCTTAACAGTTCACCCTGACCTAGCTGACTTCGTTCACCCAAGTTACACAAAGCGCATACCTTTCCAGGCCTGCAAAATGATATTTTGTTATAATCGTTGTTTCGTTAAAAATAAAAATGCGGTGCGTCGGATATTCGTACCATTGTTCTGGAAAGTATGGTGGTTCTTCTGGTGCTGGCATGCATCTCTCAGAGTTAGATGTCTCTCCATCAGGAGTAGCATCTTCACCGAGACGAAGAGGACTTGGCGATTCTGAATGCGTGTCGTCATCTTTGCTTTTAGTACGGCGCGGTACACCTCTCGCGTAACCAAGACTAAACAAACAGGTAATTTGTGATTTTCTAAATTTGCAATAATGTTTATATATTTTTATGGCAAATCAGCAAAGTACTAACCCTTTGCCCCTAGTAGTTCCTCTTCCGAAAGGTCTACGAGTACCTCCGCCACGCGTAACTCCAGGTGGACGCTCTTTCCTGGGTCTACCTGGACCTCGCCTGATATTCAGAGGTTTACCTCCAGGAAGTGGAAATTTCTGGTACCGTAAAGGATCATGAAAAGCTTCATCTGGGGTTACTGCAAGAGAAACAAACTTTTGTGCTTCCTCTGAAATGATATACAATTTTTCATAATGACATTATGTGCTAAAAAATATGGAAATTATTGAACAATTGTTTATGATAAACATGTACATGAGTTTAATTAAAAAATATATACTCACTGTTACCAGGAGTTGACGATGCATGGCCAAGCAATTGATCTGAATTTGCTGGTGAAACAGGAATCCCTGTTGTTTCCTCATCTTCATCTTCACCGTCAGAGGCTTCATCTAAGTCCATTTCTTCCTCACCCTCAAGACGCTCTTCATCATCCATGGCACCTCCTACTAGACCTGTGCAGCTATGTAGTCCTGTGGGTATGAAAAACAAATAAATTCCTTTCAAATTTACATGTACCTTGTGTAAGTAACTAATGATTCATTTGGTATTAACTAGATTTTAATTTATTCCCCTTGCACTTGGTATTTTTCAATTAAATTTAAATCATAAATTTCAATAATACAAGATTTAAAGGATTTATTTATAATTATAAAATATATAAAATAATTTTTATATTTCATTCTGTTTTAAATGAAATTTTATGCATTTTCATTCATAACTTTAATCTTTAGTTTTTCTTAGATTAGGTGCACCTTTATAAATATAACAAACAAATCTCTGAAACATCATAAACTGCATACACTATGCATAAGTAGTTAATTAGTTATCAGTTACATTTAAAGAAACTTTCATAACTATCAATAATTTAAGAACATACAGTTTTTAATAAATAAATATTATTTTTTTCATATAAAGATATCTTCTGAATATGATCACTTTGGTTCATTGAAATTTGACTTATTATGAGATACGGGTGTTTTTCATTCACGTGAACGTAAACGAAACTGAAAATCTCTGATACTAGAGGAATTATCATCGATAATCCACGTATTAACGATCTGTAAAAACATATCAATCGTTTCCTTACGTGTCAACGCTTATCCCCGTAGCCGTACCATAAATTCCCATGGTAACATTAGTTTTTCGTCGAAATGGGTAAAAAAATGATTAGTTAGAGTGAAAAAGCGGGTTCGCGAGACACCGGGAATCGTGTTCGGTCCGAATTTCACATAACTTTTAATCTCTTTACAAGTAAAGAGCTCAGTCAGCTACAGCGGGATGGCGTGCCGCTCGGCAATCGGCGGTCATTCCACAGTGGGGAAAACCGAGTTAGGCACTACGATCACCGAACCGATACCACTTCTTTTTTTTTCCTTTCATCACCGAGAATCACAAATCGTGTTCCTGTCACTAACAGCCGTGTCACCACAGACGATGTATCGTTGACCGCACGAGTTCCCGCCCGCACGGTTAACTTACAGCTACAACAAGGCTGGGATGAAATTTTGTTGGCACGGCCTTTACGGCGACAGTACGCCATTGCTATGTCAGAGGTTTGCAGGCTATAAACATACCCGGGCCGTGCGTAACCGCGCCGGATCACGTACCTTTCAGTTACTGTTGTCTCCTTAGCAGTTTCATGGCGGCCTTGCACGCGGAATTGTCGGGATCCTCGTCGAAATTCACACGGCTCATCCAAGTAAACATCTTGTAGTAACAGAAAAAAATGTCACAAGCTGCTTGAACGGAAGAGTACGCAACTGACGAAGCGCTAAAGTCACGGAGTCCGGATGTCGGAGCGAAGACAGAGCGCGCACTCGCTATCATGGATGTAACGTGCTGCCATCGTCGTACGATGGCCGAAAAATCATTTATGCGCACAGTCATAGAAAAAGAATACATTAATAAAACGTCTATTAATCCATAAAATTAATAAACCATCGCATAAAATGTCTTCTTAATCCAATTGCAACTTTATAAAAACTGAAGTTGATTTCCTACAGTAAAGAAGACATTCTGTAAGTCATTCTAGAAATAATTAGTAACATCTTCAAGAGAAATATTACTAGACGGATCACATTTGGTTAAAAAACAAGTCAATTTTTAATGTTTAATTAATTAAACAACAGTTCTTCTCTAAAAAAGACAATATGAGTTTATTGCTTATTGATAAATATCAAATGAAACAATTAAGTTCTAGTGTATTTTCTTACTATCTCTAAGGTGTGTTAGGTTGATACTTGTCGCTGAAATGTCACTATGAAATTCAAAAACGGCTAAGTGTGAATAGCAGTGAACGGCTTAGATGCAATAAATTTGCCGTAAAGAGGAGACTTCTGACTTTCCGTGCTCTTCTAAGAAATTCAATATGTTCTTTATAGCTGCAAAATAATAATAATTGTTTAATATATATTTAAGTAAAACTTTAAACATTTGATTAGAATATACCTTGTCTGTCTCTATCATTCATAAACATATTGATGATCGAGAAACGTTTCACTTGACTGAACGACGTCAAGAACTTGTTAAGTATCTCTATATCATTCGACGAACAAAAATGTTGTTCCAGGCAATGTAAAATGGTACTGAACATGTCTCCATCCAGCTCATTTCCTAAAACTGCAGTACCCTCCATTAAAAAATTGTTATTCCTTACATTTCTTCAAAATACAGACCTGAATTCAATTTATCAATGTTTAAAGACCGCAGCAATTGCGCGTGCACTTTTAAATCAGTATTATTCTTCAACGATTTCCATTCACGCATAAAATCGTACGCGCTTTCGATGTTACTGAAGTCCTGAAAACATTTTATTTCAGTTAAGAATCTACTATAAAATTAATATGGATATACCTTTGAAACGTATTTCTCCGATTTGCTAGTTTTGTTTCTATACTTATCAGCTATCTGCACCTTCCTTGGCTGCCACTTTGTATTGTGCTGTCCATTCAAGTTACAATTCTCTTCTAGATTTTTGTTCAAATCTTTGATGTTCAATTTGTTTACCTTTTTCTTATCGCTCTTTTTAATCTTATTTGTGGGTTTAGTGGAACTATTATCGCTACATTCTGTGGGCAATTCTTCTATAAGAAGCGAATCGGTTCGATCGGAAGGCATCGCGCAGGAGAAGATGGACTTCATTTTCGTGGGCTGAAGAGAGCTGTTCTTCTTCTGAGGACAGTTCTTTTCGTTGTAAGAGGAGCTTACGTTCTTCTTAATCGTTACAGTTTGGTTCCTCTCGTCCTCGAGACAGTAGTCGGCTTTTATGTGGGGCCTGAGTCCCGAGTCCTGCGACGGGCCTGGTGCCCTGTCGCAAAAGCATATACTATTCCCAAAATTCAGCCTTTCTTTCAATTGCGGCTTGCAACTTTTATTTTTCTGGCTGGACTCTACTGACTCAGTCGTGTCTTCTGTCTGTTCTTCGATAGTCATTCTACGAATTCGTCCAAATTGATAAAATTTGAGTCGAGAATTGTGCCTTTTTAAATACCATACCTTACTTTTCTAGAGTCACAGGGTTTCCTTAATTTCTTCACCCCCGTTATCGCCAAAGGATTAGTGGGCTCCAGCTTCAAAACAGCCTCGTAGTCTTCTAACGCCTACAGTTTTGTTTCGTGAATATTCAATAATCGTATAACAATTATGTGGTTTATTATTTAGATACCTCGGATGGTTTTTCAAGATGCTCCAAAGAAACCGCTCGACGAAGCAGAGCTTTTATATTATTACATTCTGTGCGGAGGACTATGTTGCAATCGTCGAGAGCTTTTTTATAACGCTGCAGTTTAATATCTGAAGAGGCATATTGTAAATTATGTAGTTTGTTCAGCAATTAATTTTCGACAATTAATTTTCTTACTCGTCATCGCACGATTGTTGTACGCAGCCGTATTCGAGTCCATTTTTATGCTTGTATTGTAATGTTCTAGAGCCTCCTCGTAATCTCCGGCCCTGAAAGCTTCATTTCCTTTCTTTCTTTCCTGTTCCGCCATCACGTTCAATTCAGTTCCGGTCAATGAGGCTGATAAAATAAAATACTGTACCGTACGAGTTTATTTTTTCATCATTCTCTCTATACCTTTATCGATGATTGTACTCTTTTCAAGTTTCTTCCTGTTTGCCATTTCCCGCTGTTTTTGTTGAAATCTCTTTGCATCGGCTTGCTGCTGCTCCTCTCGTATATCTATTTTATTTAATTCGGTGTCGACGTCGTATTTATCCCAAGCGGCGTAGTCGCACGAAGAAATTCTCTTATTTTTCTTAGTATTCTTCGAATTTATAGCTAAAGGTTTCTGTTCAAGGTGAAGAACAAATATGAAAGGAAACAATATTATTTTCAGCTATAACGTTGGTTTAAAATATACAGTCGCGTAGATATACTTTTGTAATGCCGTCTGTGAATTGTCTGATATCCGGTTGAGGAAGAATATCCGTCAGAGTAGCCTTCCCTTCGTCCAAATCTCTCTCCAGGGACTGCATTTCGGACGTCCAATTATTTATATCTTTGTCAATTTCCTTGCAGGCATTCGGTTCTAACATGTTTCGTGTAAGAATCGGTTCGGATTTTCTTAATATTATACTGGTTGGTTTCAGAACAGCTAAACGTTTCTCCGCGTGCATTGTCAGGTCAGGATAACATCCTTCTTCACCGGAACTAGAAGATAATACAGATACCTTGTATTCGACGTTAATAGCTTAATGTTTACCAGTAGTATAGGAGAATTATAGTTATATAGAAATTTGAATATCCCGCCGATTGATACTTGATACTTACCGAAGGATAGTTACAATGTGCTCCATCTTTCTCCCATCCGTGCATTCGGAAATGTATTCGTACGAAAGCTGCTCGATCAGAACATCGTACTTTTCGAGCAACGACTTCTTCTCGGTTTTCACGACGTTGACAACATCTGTATCGTTTGCACCCATGATGCTAGGAAAAAAAAGATGCCGTTTCGATGGATCTGCTTTTCGTCAGGGCTCGATTACTTTGGTTGCTATGGGTACGTGTATACTAAATGATCAATTTCATGTAACATATCTGATCTATGAAGATAGTTGCGTCGTGGAATAATTGATAAATTCGGCAGTAACTTACCAACAATTTATTTCTGCCGAACCATGGATTCAATTATTTATCTCAAACGTTTGTCTGTAGGCGCCAAATCTTTCTTACGTTTAGTAATGGCTTCTTTTTCTTCATTTGTATCCTCTAGTTACAAAGCGCCAAACTATAATTTAAAAGTACCTGTCGGTACTTACTGACAACTAGTACGTCGGTAATTATCGACTTAGCTTTGCCGATATGTGATTGACAATGGTACGTCGATATATTATATTATTACTAAGCTACTACTGGATGATTGGATGATTTTATAGTAATTTTACCTTTTTTGGAAGTTTCATACACTAACTAACATTGTACAATAAACATAATAAAGTGATTAAAAATGTAAACTTTTTTTTGTTTATTGAATCTCATTAACAATAAAAAATTATAGATGGCGGAGCGGTTCGTTCTCAAAAATGGCGAATTTGAAAAATCACATACCCTAGGCTCCATATTGTATTCAGTCATATATATATCAATGCCTCCAAACCTATCTTTTTTTAATGTATTTGTCCAATAGCGATTGTAGTGCGTTAATTGGAAACTGTGTTTTATTTTCTTTGAAGTATCATTATTGTAGAATACTCTTAACAATAATTATGTCCTAAGTATTATAAAAATTTAAAGTAGTGTATTTATTAAACGCTTTGACGAGTGTAACTGATTTTAACTTATGAAAAGGTTCTGTTTCTACGCGTTTTGTGTTATTACTGTTCTACAACAGACGAACCGCCAAAGAATATACTAAGTAACAACACGTGTACATCATTGTTTTTAATATTATATGTATTTTATTGTATATTTAATTCACAAAAGTAATGTACTTAATAAATATTATTTAAATGCAGTGAAGGAGATATATAAAAGGTCAGACTGTAATTGTATATATAAAAGTGTGCCTTGTTGATATTTATTTTATTGAAGCCTGTTTGGACAACTGATTGATAAAAGAAAACTTTATCTAATGAAGTAATAAGATAATTCACTCATGGTCTTGTTAAATATGAGTGATTCCGATGTGGACGACTCCTTAACTAAGTTAAATACTCAGTTAAATAAATCCATGGTACTTATGGAAACCACAATGGAAGCAGAGGACGAGGTGTATCAACCAAAAAGTAATAGATCCATAAAAATTAATACAAAGATTCAACCGGTTGATTCTCCCAAAACTTCTGTGTCTAGAAAAAGTATCTTGAAAAAAACTGGAAGAAAAAGTAGTATTGCAGCAGAACAAAACATAGAAAATGGAGACACATTAAATAATACTGATCATAGTAAAGTGCAAATGAATGTAACATCTACTTCAAGACCACAAAATGTAAATAAAACTAATCTCTTTATGTATCTGTTAAGGTCTTGTGTAATGTTATTTGGTTAATTTCATTTTAGATTGCTGATTTGATAAGAGAAGAAGACTTGATGGTGGAATCTACAGATTCTACATTTACCTTAGATGATATATCTGACAGTGAGGATATATGGATAATGGACGTTCCTGTAACAGTGAGTTATATACATTTAAGTATTTAAACTTTGTAAAAAATAGTGTGATATTTATAAGTATTGTGTAACTTTTAGATAGATCCAAGAGAATTGAAAAATCAAACAATAGTACTTGGAGAAAAATCAAAATTTAAAATTAGAGAGGAACGTTACTGTGCAGTGAATAATAATATTAAACTTAATACTACTTGTGTATTTAATACTGGCAAAGTGAAATCACAATATAAAGCTGGTAATAATTTTGTTTTTTACTTAGTGGAAAGAATGTAATCTATGATTTTAACATATAACTCTATACTTTTATGTGCAGTTAAGATAAAACCAGCAGGTGCAATTACCATTAGACGGAAACTTTCAAGTGTTTCAAAAATTAAACCAATGCAGATAGAAAACTGTAGTGTACCATTTCCTAAGAATTTGAAAACCCGACATCCATTGTTTGGTGTAAATTATGAAGGTAATGTTAAAATGGGTGCAATAAAATAACGTTGCTCAGAAAAATCCTATAATGGACAAAAAGTATTGCTTAAAAATGAAATATAATTAGGAAATTGTTACAATCCTACTCGTAAAAATCTACGCATATTCTTATTTTTCATAAGGAAATTAAATTACTAATTAAGTTAATTAAGGGCATATAATTTTATTGCGATTTGATAAATACATATAAAGTGTAAGGATAGATTTATATTTTATAAAATAAAACGTAATGTTTGATTTTAGGTTAATATTAAAAATTGATAAAACATATGGTGTCAATAATAAGCTTAAATTATATAAATATTACGTCCGATTGATTTAAATAATTTTAAAGGTACAAGATCTGTTCGATGAGAACGTACCTTGTTATAATCAACTCTAGGAATATTCATCATCAATCGTTGGTACTACTGCGAGATCAGTCACCCACTATTTCCGAGTGCGCGGTAAATACAAAATAGGAAAAATCTAGGAGTAATATAACCTTTTGACATTGTAAAAGTTTGTTTTAAATACCTATATTGTGCCGTATACAAGCACGGACTAATCAGATTGAATAAAAAACAGATTGAAAGTACAAATTTTAATGCGTATATTAACAGAATCGAAGCTTTGGCCGATTTGCGTTTTCAGAATCCTTTACCTATGCGCCTTTCTTTAAATATCAGTGTATGTAACATCCGCTTCTGCGCAGTCGCGGTGCGCATGCGACCAGGTTCTTGAAGACTGTACAAAAATTTCCCAGTAGAGAAAAGAGATTTGTTAGTGGAAAAGTTGTAACGTAAGTAAACAAGAACCAAGAAGTTTGGATCGACGTATGTGCGAATTTAACTTTACACCCGACGGATACGGTAGTATGTGACTTTCGAAATCCAAGAACTATCCAAAAGTTGCTCTGTTGAACGAAGTTAAGGTTAAACGAACCAGGTATACCCTGTAACCAGTTCAGGGTATTTAGCAACCCCTCTGACGACAAATCATTCAATCCTTTGTGACGTTCGCGGCGGACCGTACTATGTTAATCGTGCTGCTGCAACTTGTTTTTATATAAACTGAATATTTAAAAAGAGAAAAAATACTTGTGTACCGATCGAGGTCGTACTTGTTTGCAATCGAGTTTAGGATTTCGTTTTCAGAAAGTAGGTGTAAAGAGATACAAGATCGGTGAGAGTCTTTTTCTTTCACGCGCAAGATCAAGACAACGTCCATTGGCTAAAAAGAGATGAAACGAATGATGGCATCGTTGTTCTGTCTGTCTTTCTTGTGTGTCCATTTCTTTCTCTCTCTCTCGCTCTGCCTGTTAGTCTACCCGTCTCTTTCTCTCTTTATTACGTCCCCCACCCTCTTCTTTCCCTTCGCCACTCCTTTCGTTACTTCCATTTCTCATTCTCTCGCTTGCCGCTAGCCTTTTCCCCCCTTCAAAATCGTATCGCGAATCGTCGAGACCATCGTCCTTGCGTATGCGAATAGTTGTATTCGAAGCTTCAGAGAATTTACGTGTCATTCCCCACTACGCCGATTTTTCACGGATTTTTCACGTAGGTTTCTGCTATGGCGTAGTACCTCTCACTCGCTCTCTGACGTTTCTCTTCGCTTCTCTCGACGCCACCAACAGCTGTTTCGTCCGATCGTCGCCCTCTCGTATAGTTCGTGTCTCGCCATACGTGCGAGAGAGAGAGAAAGTGAGTGGGAGAGTACAGACAGTGGCCCTACCGCAAGTTTTTCGTCGTCGTTCCCTCAGTCTTACGTGTAAACTTGTCATTTTTTTCACGTACACCGTAGGGTGTACGCGATCATTTTAATCGCTTGAAGTCCGGAGCGTCCTTTGTTCGTTTACCGTTCGTCTGACAGCTCCTGTCAAACGGACCTTCCTTTCCAACTGTTCGTCAAATCTGTCAGCCAAGCAGTCACCGTTTCGCATTCTATTTTCCGCGAGGAACATTCTGCCCTAATTTTTCCGGGTACGCGTCAATTCGAAAATAACTCTCGGTGTGTCGAACGTAAAACATTTTAGCGACATACGTTTATCCGGAATCGACGTGGAATTTACTTCAAAACAGCCGCTAGTACCCGATGACACATCTGACTCATAACATTCTTACTGTATAACAGTTTAATATCCAACAATTTGTTTCAGATTGTGCAAGGATATTAGTGTGTAAGAAGTTACAAGTACAGTCAATTACATAGTATCAAGGCATTGCGAAAACTTTGCACGTAAGTATGTTACTATTTTTCCATTAAATACAACATTTCTATATTGAATGATACCAAACATTTGAATTATTTTGTCTACAGGACTAAAAATAGAAAAATCTTGGTAATTTGCTGTATTGTGTGATATAGAAAGATAAAAACAAAAATGTCAGTATTGAATCAAAGTGGAGAAGATGCAGTGGAGTGTCCTTTATGTATGGAACCATTGGATGTGAACGATTTGAATTTTTTTCCATGCACTTGTGGTTATCAAATATGTCAGTTTTGTTGGCACAGAATTCGTACTGATGAAAATGGTTTGTGCCCTGCTTGTCGGAAGGCCTATTCTGAAAATCCTGCCGATTTTAAACCTCTTAGCGAGGAAGACTTCGCAAGGTGTGTAATATTTATTGTATAAAAATGATGTAACTGCAAACAGACAGTTGTGTGCTCATACAACAACATATGTCATCTTTGTTAGGTTAAAAGCAGAAAAGAGATTAAAAGATCAGCAACGTAAGCAGAGGGTTACAGAAAACCGTAAACATCTAGCAAATGTGAGAGTAGTACAAAAAAATCTAGTATTTGTAGTAGGATTACCATTGCGACTTGCGGATGCTGATGTGAGTTGAAACACAATTAAATCAAATGAAACATTTTATGTTAACAGTATACAATATTTCCATATTAATTACTGTGTAGGTATTAAAGCGGCATGAATATTTTGGAAAATTTGGCAAAATTCACAAAGTTGTAATAAATCAAAGCACTTCCTATGCAGGGTCTCAAGGCCCTAGTGCTTCGGCTTATGTTACCTATCAAGTAAGTACTCATTCTTTTTCATTGAAGCATTTCTACATTTTGTTATTATCTTTATGTGTAATTTTTTACTTTATGCAATATTAGCGTCCGGAAGATGCACTACGTGCTATAGCGGCTGTGAATAATGTTGTTATGGATGGGCGAACGATTAAAACGTCATTAGGAACAACAAAGTACTGTTCACACTTTATGCGTAATCAGCCTTGTCCAAAACCAGATTGTATGTATTTACATGATCTTGGGGACCAGGAGGCATCGTTTACGAAGGAGGAGATGCATCAAGGCAAACATCAAGAGTACGAGCGTAAACTTGTGCACTCGTTACATGCATCGCATGCATCTGCGCAGCGGTAATTTCTTTTACATTACAAAAATGATGTATTGAAAAATTCACGATTTATAATAAATCATAATTTTTGTACTTTACAGGAAACCAACACCGTCACCATCTGTAACCGGCAGTAGTATTGTTCGAGAGAATGGAACTTCGAATTCTCAAGCCAAAGAAGCTTGGCCATCGTTGCAAACTGGACAGACAAATAGTATGTTTTCATTTCAGAAAAATCTGACTTCGAAGACGATGCAACGTACATGGTTAATTATTTAATTCACGCTTACAGGTACACAAACAAATTGTAAAGAATTATCACCACCGTCGCAAACAACGTCACAACTGAATAACGTAACGAATGGAAATGCCACGATAAATCAACAAAGTCATGTACCATCGAGTGGAACAACGCAACAACAACAACAGACTAACAATAATAAAGGTGAAAATATGAATTTACGTAGAGGCAAAAGTAATAGTGAAAGTAAAGCACAGGCCGCGCGGAATAAACATAAAAATTGTCAAAATAAAGAGAAACATAGTACACGGACAACATCTCGATCTGAATCAAGCTCTATTGGTACGCAAAATAACGTGCAACCGCAAATGAATGGACAAAAAGATATTAGAAATTTTTCCTCTGAAACAAATAGTGACGTATTGCAAAAATTGGGTACTAAGTGCAAATCAGAACAGCAACAACCACAACCGCAACAGCAACAACAATCGTCACAACCGCAGCAGCAGCAGCAGCAACAACAACAGCCACAACAACAACAACAACCCCAGTTGCAACAAAATAATAAAGGATCCAAATTAGTTCAACAACAACAGCAGTCTCAAGACCTTAAAGTAAATGGGATAGTACAAAATGGAGAGCGTAGACATTCGGATAGTGAGACGGATCAACAGCGTGAAGGTAGTACACCGGCTAGTACAATTTCAAGTACAGAAGACTCGAATGTGAATCACCAAGTGGAACATTTAGCAGAATCAAGTGAGGAGAACAGTGGTGCTGCTATTTTGGGTGAGTTTCTAATATTCGTGATCATTTCTATATGTATTGATTTCCTGCTTCTAAAATAAACAAAATAATTGAATTCGATATAACATTTAACAAACAAATGTGCAAATAAAAAGAAAGAGCAACACTTTTAATCACATTTGTTACGGTTAAAATTATGTATTAAAGTTTATGATACAAATATCTGTAGAATTATTAAGGAGATGAATCTTTATTTGTTAAGTTTGGAGATTTTCAAGATAAAGTCCAAACTTTGTTTTTTATTTTTTTTTTTTATATATATATTTTGAGTTAGTACCTGCTCATAAAATTATATTTTTTGTTATGTTAGTATGTGAATATTTTCTATATATTTATTTTCTGAAATATTTCTGGAGATTAACAAAATTATACTCATATTTAAAATAGAATATAAGAGAATCTATGATAATGAACTTTAACGAAAACCTGATGAGAGGCTACTTGTAATAATTGCCATTATTTAAACCATTTTACTGCTACAAAGTTGTTAAGCAGAGTACATGTAATTAATCACAAGATCATTCTACATGTGTGCCTATTTCTTAAATAACACTGTATATTACATATACATTAATTATATGAAATGACAATTTTCAAAACAATGTGTAATATATATCGATAACATGCAAGTGTCTTATGGCTATGTCTTATAACTGTAGAATAGAACTTAAATAGTTATAGATATATGCCAAAATAAAGAGAATTCTTTGAAAAACAACATAGTAACTGTTTTTTGTGTTTTTGTACACACTTGACTTTATCCTTCTTGTAAGTTACATCATTTGTGCATATATTTATTGTATTAAGTGTCTGGAAAATACTTTTCTATGTTTCAAGATACCAAGACAAAAATCTGTTTTATAAATATATTAAATTATGATTTTCAATTATTTCTACAATTTGTATGGCAAGTTTTCCAGGCACGTTTATACATTTTTGAGATTCATTATTGGTGGCAGAGAGGAATAGTGTTAGAAGCTGTTTATTCTGGCATTGTATCCTACAAAATGATTTGATCGCGTCTCGTAGTGTAGAGATTTGTGCGTATCATCTTTAGGTTCCTCTCCAGCTAGCACAAATTCATCACAAGGTGCCAATCAACAGCCGCCACCAGGACTGCATAATGGGTCTCAAATGCAACTTAATCACAGATCAATCTTTCAGACGGATAATAATAGCTTCTTCAGTTCGAACAATTTCCAGAAAATCTCTACCAACACCATAGTACCACCTACTTCTTTGACAGGCATGTACATACAGTTACTAATTGCATTATAACTTCTATATGCATATTTATTTGGTTCTTATGAATGAAATAAGTGCAATTAATTTTTGTCAATATACAGCAAATCCAAATTTGAAGTGGACAAGCACGGGCTTAACTTCAATTCCGGACTCATTGCCGTTGGTTCAGTCGAGCGAAGATTGGCAAGCAGCTTTTGGCTTTCAACCTGAGACATCGCGAACTAATCACGCTGTGCAAAAATCCAGTCCTTCAAGTTCACCAGGAGTGACATTCAATTCCGAGGGTTTCGTGGACGAAGAAGTTTACACTAATTTACAGTACACCACCTTGTCGGAACCTTCTGCTACTTTCACATCAAGTTTGCTCGTTAATTCGCCTGCATCAAAATTTATGGCAGACTTTCAACAAAATTCTTTACAACAAAGGCTCGCCTTACAAGTAAGAATTATTGATTAGCTGGAATAATTGGTCCCAAATTACAATCAACAGTAATGATTTTATGATCTCTTGAAGGCACAACAAAATCAAGAGAACTGTGAATATATAAAGCAAAATGGCCATGCCACCTTAGAGGAAGTCAGAAATCACAAAGAATCTGGTTCGGATATAAAAGCTGACGACGACTTGGGTTTCGATCCTTTCCATGAAACGCAAAAGGCTCTGGCTGAATTGATGGAAAACGAAATGCAGCTGCAACAGCAAAGGTTATTTCAACAACAGCAACAACAACAAAGAGAACGGGAAGAGCAAAACAGGGTACAGCATCAACAGAATATTGCAAACATTGGTCAACAACATTTTCCACAAGTAATTGACGCTTTCTTAGAATAATATAAAGAGCTCTTGATGGGTTAAGAAATTAAGTGCATTTGTTGTTCATGGTTGTATGTTCAGGTTGCCCATATAGCACATTTACAACATCAGGCTCAGCATTTGCAAACCCTGCAAGTTCTTCAACAATCGCATTCCCTGCTGTCTCGTCTTCCACAAAATTTGTTACAAAGTGGTACGCAAAGTCCTGCTCAGAGTACTGTGACTGCTGCTAATTTGGGACAACGTAGTCGCCTTCCGCCACCAGGTTTCCCTGGTTCTACACCAAATCACATGAATTCTTTTGGTCTTGGTATACCGCGACCGGCTCCCACGAACAATGCTCTTTCGGGTTAGTATTCTTGCGATTTCGTCAACACTTAACTGACAAGACTGTAAACGTACTTCTATGTTTACTGCGTTCACACGAAACATTTATAATTATGTTCTTTTTTTTTTTTCCTCCGATGTTTTATCGTACAATGAAACGGTAAAGGTGCATAAATTGGGAATAACAAGTTTATATTTACAATAAAAGTATAGTTGTGGCGAGCAATAGTGTTATCCAAGTATAAAAGTAAATTCTTGTGACTTTATAAAAAATTAATAGAATATTATACATGAGTTATTCGTCTAGTGCGCTGTTTACAGGAGCACAACCACCACAACAAAATGCCTATCTTCCAAATGGAAATCCTCTGTTGAATTCGCAAGGTAAATTTCAATAAAAAATATTCTATATTTTATAGTACTTATTACTTGATTGTTAATACACTTAATATTTGAAACAGGCATTAGTAAATGTGCGGGCGATGCAGTTTATACGCTTAAGGATTGGTGTGATATCAATAATCAACAACAGCAACAACAATTTCATCATCAAGCATTGCATCAAAAAGGAGGATGGAACAATTTTGGACCTATCGCAGACTGGACTTCGATTGATCCAGCTATTGTTAGTTCTAGGCCTCTTCCATTCCAGACTACCACTACATGGCAGTTTCCACATGTTCATCCTACACATACTGTATCACACAATGCGCAACAGGTACTAAACTATTGTTAACATATTTTTTATTCAATAAGTGCGCTATGTTTAATTTTTATTTTATATAGGAACAGAACGGACCGACTCAACATTGGGCGATGCAACCACCTCCTGGTTTTGCTGCACCGGCGACTACAGGACAATTGAGTAATCAACAACCAAGCACAACTGCACAGCCGCACACCAAACTTATCTCTGCAGGATCGGAAATTGAAAGTAAGTCAATCAAACCTGTAATAACATTTCTCATATTATATTGAACGTATTTAATTACATGTTGTTAAATGTCCACGTTTTGCAGATCTATAAATTAAATACGAATACGCGAAGTGTACAAGTGGCATCCATATGAGACAAGATGAAAGTCAACAATGATATAAAAAACACCCGACAGTCTGTTACGTATGTTTTCCTGACCCATGTCTTAAATAACCTTTCAATTAATTTTATTCTGATACTTTATTCTATTCTCACTGGATGAGTATTTGTCATTGAATAAGTATTGAAAAATAATGCAATTTAATGAAAGGAATATAATTTAATTAATACTTTCGAATATATGCGACGAATATACTCCTATATACGTTCTCGATAATATTCTTATATATAATCTTAATAGTAAATTTGAGCTAATTACAAGTCTGGCAATCTTATCTACGATTAAGTTTTGTGTAGGTTGAAGAAAAAAAAAACATAACACAGGTATGAAAATTAAAGGCAATGAGACCTTGATTTAATAATTAACACGTTAAATAAGATACTTATGGTGATGAATATAACAAATTTTTGTGTATATATTACCCAAATTCAAGTAAACGTATACAAGCGAACACGAAAAATGCTTTTTTTTGTGTAAATAACATTTTCAGAAAACAAAAAAAAAACATATATGGAAGAAATGCATAATAAAAATTCATCAATAATTTTTTTTTTTCATATCATTAATACAAATTCTTATTTTGAAATTTCAAACAGAGGATTGTGTTGTGCAAAAACGAGAATAATTAACACACACACGCACCTGTTTGTTTAAAATACGATTTCATATTACCATTTAAGTATTCACATACGGGACAACGTTAGAACAAATTTTTCTTCTTTTCATTTTTTTTTTTTTTTTAACAGAACATTATCTGTTTGTCTACTTCTGGACAAAAGATTTCTGTTATATATATATGATAAACATGTATTATTATTGTGAAAATGCGCAGATAGCGACGTACTAATAAAACAAACTTTTTCCTCCAATTTGAATCATAAATATCATCATAAAATTCATGTTCATTCGATATTTTCCAATTCTTTTCTAATTATAAAACGAATTGAATTCGGAAGTAACTTTATTAAGCATTGTTAACGGTGCAATATGTTTAATAAATACTTTACAGCCTTTGGTAGTCGCTTTAAATTTAACAATCTTTCTTTTCTTGAATTATTGCAGAATTTAGTATTCAATGTGAAAAAAAAAGACAGTATAGATTAAGAAATTTTTAGAAGAGAAAAAGTTAGTACAAGTAGCGCATTAAAATGTTAAAGTGTAAAAGAATTTTATACTTTAATTATTTATTTGTCAACTACATCGAAGGTCGTGCCAGACAAGATATATGATTTATAGCTGATACTTCGTCGCATTTGTCTAATTAGGAGGATGATTAAAACGACATCGATAAACCTTGCATTTTATAAAAGAATCGAACACGCATAGGAATCAGGAAACTACGAGCAACTGTCGAGAGATGATAAACATAAATAGCGTATCTGAATCTCGAACACATACAAATAAGTACCGATGTGTGACAAAATATGTCTGAAATGATAGTACTATAATACGAAGCGTTTTATCGTCGATTGATAAAATTTTGTAGCAGATTGTTAAACATATCTGCTATATGAAACGCGGCTAAACAACCACGATACATATACAAGAGAATGATTGAGATAATAAAGATATAATTATAATAAATTTAATTGAGTTAAGGTAATCGAGAAATATACGACATGCGCAAGAAATGAACAAAGAGGCACGTTTTAATTTGCCAGATCCTCTCGTCCTTTCTTTCTTTCTTTTTTTTTTATTAAATAAACAATTATTTTGAATTCAAATTTCAAAATAAGTTACTCGTTCCACGTTAAATTCACATTTATTAAATTCTGATGTACAAATAACAAAATATCATATTCCAATAACATGTATTATACGTTTGTTTATAACTTGTATATAATTGTTGAAGATCAGTACAATGGTGATACACAATGCGACGTCAAACATATTTATGCAATACGCACGCATTCCTTGAATAACCATGTAAAAGAAGAAAAAGGAAACAAGATGTACGTACATGTTACATACAGGTAAGGAAAACTATTACTATTTGAACTTTCCCACTTAAGTTTTATTTCTGTTTCATTGCTTAGAGTGAAAACATCACGCTGTAAAAAATTTGTATGCAGTTATTACTAAACAACAGATCCTAATATGAAATACTTTGTATGCAATTGTTATTAACAAACTCTCTTATATTAGTGTCCCAATTATTTTCAATCGTGGATGTACGCGTTTCACGATGACTAGTTATACAAAAGTTAAAATTAAACGTCACATGTTATCTAAACGTTCATAAAAACGTATAAAAAAAAGAAATTAATCCTTTCTGCAAATACAATTTAAGTTTTGTGTATGAATCTGTTCACGTCGTATTTTCCTAAATTTACACAAATAAAAAGTAAAGCTTCGAAATGAAATAATTCTGTGTATATACAAACTTTAAAAATTATTATCTCCGCTTCAGTCGACCGGAAGTTTGTAATAAATAACTGCCTTTACTGTCGTATGGTCTCCTTTTTGATGTCAAAGAAATGGATGTTATCGTTACTAAGAAGCTCAAGGAAATTCGATAAGCACAAATAATTGCACGCAAGCGATACAACGCCCACGGCTATTGGAAATATGCACCAGGTTCTGATAAACTAATCTCCAGACCTCTCTCGTTCGATTTCATGTACATAATTAAATTGTTAATTCGTTCATTTCTCTTTGTTTTTCAAACTTTTGCGTATCAAGCCCCAGAACGATCTGGGCTTCAAGTTATTATGAATCGCTGTGAATTTCCATCCCATGTGAGCACCACAATTTTCACACATGGCTACCGTCCAAGCGTACCTATAAGCGAAACGATATAATTTAAGAAACTGAAAGCAAAAGATATAAATAAACAAAATTATAATCCTTACCCCGGGAACCACGTGTACTCTATCGAAGGCGGATTCCGACTTAACGTAAGGCCTTGCGCGTGATATAAAGTTACAGTTTCATGTATGATTCCAGCAGGATTACAATAAGTACCCTGAGGACCCTCTTTACTCATTGGGAACATTTTCGATTGCCTTCCAATAAAGGAATCACAGTTACAACAAACAAATATTTTATCCTAAGAAATGAAAAATTCATTAATCACAAAATCTAAAGGTAAACGTATTCTTTTTTAAAAAAAGATTTAGCGAATTTACATACATCTATCAAATATTTGATCTCTCTCTGCAGTCTTGATATTGCACAATCATAATTTAATAAAACAATTCTTTCATTATCATCTAGCAACAAATTCTGGGCAACCCAAAATGATAAGTCTATAGGATCCTCTGGTATACTGCTTCCTCCTTGAATTTTTAAAAGTGTTTAATACAAAAGAGCTATGTAAAATATTTGTGTAATTGTACAAGGAAACTTACTGCTTTCGATAAACTGTAAATGCTGTCGTATTTTTAAAGAAAGTCTTAAGGGATCGTATTGGCGGTACACCCAAGCCGGCCAAGGAGTAACTATAGCGTCCAAATTTTCTACTTTTTCTTGTCTTTTAAAATCTTCCTCGTTTTTCAGCTGCGTTCGTAAATGATCTAACGAAGCTAAACGTTCGCTCAAAAACGGTGGTCCAAGTGTTATTTCTGGTAAGATTTTTACATTGGCTGATATTTTGTCATAACCCTGTGTATATACATAAGTAATTAAGGCTCTAATTTATATTACTAGTATTAATTAGTTGTAGCAACATGAACAAACCTGAATTATAACTCTCAGAATCTTAAACCTCTGCCTGCCTTTAGCTTTCAAACGAAAACCTCTTTGAGGATTCTCATATGTATATTCATAAATTTCTGCAGTTGTGCCTATAGGTACCATTTTGTCGTACCCCAAGCATACAACACCCAAGGTCTTATTGTTTCTGATGCAAGTAGTTAACATCTCAATGGTCTGTGTATCAAATACTGTCATTGGTAGTGTTTGTCCAGGAAATAACATAACAGACTGTTTGACTAACAATGGCAAGTTCATATAAATTCCATCATCTAGTATTGTCCTTCCTCTAAGTTCTTCTAAGTTATGTCCTAAATACTGGTGATACATTTATACATTATCAAAATTATTAACTAAACTGTATTTAAGAGGTATCAATATTTATTGCAAACTTACAGAATGCGTTGCTGGTAATGTCAAATCAAACGTACTTTCAGTAGATACAGATGTTTCATCTGTATTTTCCTCAGAGTGATCTTCTTCGATATCGTTCTGCTGATTATCTAAGATTTTGACAAACAAGGACCTTTGTGTTATTAAACCAAAAAAAAAATACAAGAAACAAAACACAGAATAAGATAAGTATGTAAAAGTATTAATTTAGTACAGGTATATGTGAGAAATAAAAAAATATTAAAATATCAAGAACGTATGTAACATTTTGTAAATTGTTGACAATTAATAGTTTTCATATTTTGTAACAATATGTAAAAAGTTTAACACATAACCTGTACATTTTTAAATGTAATTTAATACATTCGAATATAAAACGAAAAATGTTATACCTAATTCACTATAAGTTTCGTCATCTTCGACGTTGGCATCCATTGCCATTCACGAATTTGTAAAGATTTCAGAAATCTTAAGAAACTGTAAACAATCAGCACTTTTCCTCTCGTAAACGTCAACCGGATAAGACCCCTTTCACTATTCACGTAAATATGTTTTAATGCACTTGTTGGTTTACATGAACGAACATCATTTAAACCGTTACTAATCTTTTTCACGTTTTAAGTAAAACTCTGTTATTTAAATTCTTTTCTGTATCACTAATGAATAAACCAATAAAGTGATTATCCTTTAAAAATTAAGAAGTATTCTCATAATGTACATCAAGCTTATTTTACATGAGAAATGTAATGTTCCAGGTAAAATTTTAAACACCACCCTTAAATTTCAAATTGTTCCAAAATAAATGTAAGTTTTGGATATTTTCTATAAACAAAAAATAGAAAGTTTAAAGGTAAAAATGAAGGTGAGTTTATTAAAATACATTTACTTCATATTTACATACAATATATTTGATAATCTATACATAAATGGATTTACATAAGTTATAAAAAATACTTATAACAATGAGAAATTAAAGCTTTTAATAGCTGTAAAAACATTTAGAAAATATAAAAATATTGCACAATCATTTCTTTGAAGTGATTTGTTGTGTTATCCATGGGATGTAATTATATACATTTACATATACACCAGGAACATCACTTGTTGCACAACCAATACCCCATGCTACCATTCCAACAACTTGCCACTGATCGTTTCCAGATTGACATACTAATGGTGAACCACCATCACCCTGAAAAAGGTAATTCATTCAATTATATAAATGTAAAAGAAGATTTCAAGCAAACACATGGTATGGATATAAAATATAATACAGTTATAATGAAGTAACATATAAGCAATAATAGCTACTTACTGTGCATGCATCTTTTCCAGTTTCACCTCCTGCGCATATGAAACTATTTCTGTTGAGAACAAAAGACTGTCCAAGCCTGGTTTTCTTAAGATCAGCTTCACAAGTCGCTTGATCAACAATGGGTACATCCACCTCTTTCATTATGCTCTGATATTTACCATTGGAACCGAATGCATCTTTTCCCCAGCCTGATACCCAGCACCTGAAAGAAAAATGTATGTGTGCAACAAAGACAAGAATTTGGTACTTGTTTCAACTTTTTGTACATACCTTGTATTAGTTGCAGGTATGCCTGTAGGAAAGCAAGCGGTATTGATATTAGGAGTACTAGAGAGTGGTACAGTACCACTTAAAGTTATCACTGCTACATCATTTTGAAGATTAGCAGAATTAAAATCTGGATGTATAGTTATTTTCTGAGCTGAATACTCTTTGTATGGATAAAGTTCATTGGTAGATTGTACATCCCATTCTCCTAATCTTACTTTAAGACCTCCATTTCTGTAGAATTACTTATATGAGAAATTTCATCATTGAAATTAGGTGAACACAGTTTACTTACATATAAGGGGCTACTTTATGAGCAACAGTGAGCACGTGATTTGGAGTGATGAGTACACCAGAGCCTGCATAAGTATTACTCGACGTTAGAAGCGCGGCTTGCCAAGGATACGCTCCATAACTGGCTTGACCCTGAGGATGCGAACTCACGGGTATCTTTCTGATACCGCAGCTCGTGTCGACCAAATTTCCGGAAGTTGGGGAACAACAGTACACTTGACCGGCAGAGCAGTTGGAACCCTTGAAGAAATAAAAATGAGATAACATATTTTTCAAGAATACTTCACCATTTAA
This sequence comes from Anthidium xuezhongi, assembly GCA_022405125.1. Lineage (NCBI taxonomy): Eukaryota > Metazoa > Arthropoda > Insecta > Hymenoptera > Megachilidae > Anthidium > Anthidium xuezhongi. Next base: position 5,099,066 of record CM039650.1, on the reverse strand, counting down.
ATAATTAACATACTGTATTAACTATCCGAATATCGATGCCTGTATTAGTCGATGGACAATTGTTCGTTGTAACGCAACAACAGGAAACACCGTTTTCACCTTAAAGTAAGACACTTATTAAATAATATTTTATTGGATATATATTTAACAATTTATATTATTATTACAGATTGATCAGACTCGAACACAGAAACTTAATTAACAAAGAATAATTCCAGAAATTCTTCAAAACATTTAAAGAAAAATTCAAAAGCAACTATACTGGTATTATTTCAAGAGCGCTTTTTAAAATAGGAAATACTATACAATTTAAACAATCTTTTAATTAGTACAATAACTTTTAATTTAATTTTAAATGCTTTGCATACCCGACTTCGCGGTGGTCGTGGAACTATCAAACGTAATTGTATCTTGCGCCAGGACACGGTACCGCAGGACGCAAGCGACTAACAAGAGGATCGAACTTGTACCAAACATGATCAAAGCGAAGTGTACAAAGTCAAAGAACGACAGTACTCGTTCGGTGAACAGATCTTCATTTATATAGAAGAATAGGCTGTACCGACTTTTAGAAGAGCATATTAAATCGTACATCCTGTCGGAACACAAATAATACGCGCGACCTTTCACAGGTGGAAGAACAGTAATTCTTTTCGCGGCAATGGAACGGTGTAAAATATATCGGTCGAACAATTTGTCGTAAATTACTTCCGATCATAATTATGTCTTCATTTTATGTTGTTGAATGATGTCACAATATTGCCGCATTTTTTATAGAAAAATAGAAGTGGAACGAAACGGAAGGTCAGGCACGTTTCAAACTGAAGAAGGTCAATAATCACGAATTCGCTGTAGTTGCGTTATGAATCATATAATTGTACTGGTTTTTCCCTTTCATTAATTGTTCTGTGTGGCATATGTTGCTATAAATACATTAATAAGGGGTTTTCTTCGATGATTTTAATAAACACCATATTATTTCAACATCAAAAGATTTTAGGAAAAGAAATACGCTTAATGTGAATTACAATGAAGACAAAATGATAAATTGTAAGTTGTTTTCCTTTTGTTTTATATTTTTATAAAATATTTTAGAATTGAATCTAAATCTGCAATTTTTAACTAGATCGTTGGTTAACTAGATCATGGTGAAACGATCTAGAGACAACAAACTGAAGAAACTCATTTAGAATTACGCAAGATGTAATTTTGAAATCTAAGTACTAAGTTTAACAACGTGAACGAATGAAAACTATAAATGTATAATTAGTGTAAGAACTTCTGTGAATTACAGTGACACGAATAATAAATCTGCATCATTCGCTTTATTTATACATCAAGTTGCTACATTTCTTCGATTCGAAAGTAGTATTCTCGCAATCTGTATCGACTTTTTTTCTCTTCTCTTCTTCTTCTTTATTTTTTCTTCATTTTTCGTATCTTTCCCGAAAGCGTGTAACACTTAAAATGTTATTGCTCGCACAGTCGTCAATCCAGCGAGACACTAAGCACGTCTGAACTAACACAAGTACGTAATTATACACGAAGATTGCTCGAAAGTTTGTCATTGACATCGCGTGAACTAAAAAACGTAAATTTCGAAAATTCATTGTGAGAATCGGCCTCTGGTTGTCAGTCAGTGAAATCGTATCCGTGTCCAGAGGTAATGGATTACAATTGATTGTAAATTTGTAGAAACTATCTAACATGGTCGCGGTATAGAATGGTGCAAAAAGTAGAAAAAATATTTGCAATATTTGTATTCTTTTCGTAACGGAAATTTGTTCGAAGCACACTTTTTGCACCATCTGATCCATTCGTTTTACGCCTACAAAAAACGCAGTAAAAAGAACTGCTCTCTTTCTCCCCCTCTCTCTTTCTCTCTCTCTCTGTGTTCTGCTTTTGAAACAGAAATTCGTGTGTTTCAGTGAGACAAGACCAAGACCAGACAAGATCATGACTTAAACTTTAAACGTATTTAAAAAGTCATATAAAATCAGAATTAATAGCTTCCTAACTAAGTTGGTACTTGACGGACAGTGCCTAAGAGGTAGTATCAATTTTTTCTCCTTGTATTCGCACTGATTACAGTACAATCAGTTTTTCCGACCTCCGCGTCTCTTCATAGAAGATGTACATTGAGGACAGTACCACTTGCCTTTTGGCGGCGCAGTGATACCCACACATGGATAGTGAAACCATTCGAAAGGACACTGCAGGAAAAAGAACATTATACCAATGATATTTAATAGAATGAAGTATGTCTTGTTTCGCACGTAAGGAGACGCAACGTGAGATAAAAGTTCGGCTTACATCTGAATTGTCACAGGCAACCATATCTCCATAAGATACTTGATTACATATACAATATCTTGGTTCGTTTGGATCGTACGTCCAATCTGGATTATCCGAATCCACTACTTGTGTATTCGTGGTTATAACCGGAGGCGATACTGGTTGCTGTACCGAAGCAGCGACTACGCTTGAACTTGGAACAGCAGTTGTTACTTTTCTAAAAATCGTTCAAAGAAACATGATGATCTATTTTGTTTTTTAATAAACCTGACATAATTTGTTGGCAGAAGAGGCATACTTTTTATGCTTCTTTGTCGTTTCTTGGATAGCAGCGATGGCGGTCTGAGCAGCACCAGCCAGTTCTCTACTGAACTCAGGTCCGTGCACGCTACCGGGATTGATGGCCTCGTAACTAGCTTTCAAACTGGCAGTACGTCTGCCGTGCTGCATCTGTTGCGTTGCGGCGATCGCTTGCGAGGCTGCAGCCGCTATGGCATTTCCACCAGCCCCTATGTGACCAAGATTATAGCTTACAGAGCCGACAGAATTCGCGATTGCGGTAGGAGTGGATGGCACGCTGGTAGCGGCGATAATTGGTCCTGAATTTGCGGAAGCTGGTCGCGATTCAGGAAGACTTGGAGAAATTTTTTCTATAGCTAAGCGTTTTTCTATTGAAGTAGAGGACGCGTTTGAATCTCTCCTCTTCTCTGCCCGAGCTACAAAAGAAGATCATGTGATGTACAATTTACAGAAATGACGAGTAAAAATGAAATAATTTACTTACAGTGACTGTGATTGTCGCGTGACCTACTGGATGGTGTAAAGCTATACCGATTTTCTTTTTGACTACTATTTGTTGGTGGCTGATCTAACTCTAGTGACCTCTTTTCCAATATCTCTGTAATACCTTTGTTGTCTGCTTCTAGTTCCATTTTAAATTTGTGCAATTCCTGATCTAATCTCCTCAAATATCTATCTACTAAGTCGTACATCTGATTGGCTAAGTGCACCTTTTCATCTGCATCCTCCAAAGTCTTATAATACTCTCTTCTAATGGCTTCATACTCTGCTTCCTTTTCGCTAGGTTTCATTTTCTTTGCATTTGAAAAAAACGTTTTTACTTTTTTCTCTAAACTGTCCATTGAATCTGCAACGATTGGAGCATTTATTAGCATTACCCAGAAATAATAAAAAATATAATGCACGCATATGATCCAATACTGCTTAAGGTTGTACATACTCTGTACACCTAAGTCCATTTCTCTCATTTCTGTGAATCGGTCTCTTAATTCTTGTGGTAGATGCTCAATCACTGAAACCATAGAAGAAGAAGGTCAACATAACCCAACAAAAATAATGAGAGGGTACAATTATTTAACAGTGAATAACATCTATCCAGCTTGTAGAATCAGTAGAATATTCATACATTAATCATAATAAACATTACAAGTTACAATTTAACTTCAAAATATATTGATAAAAGCAGAGAAGAATATTGACCATTCAGAAAACATATAACTAACCTAAAATTTACATAGAACAGTATGACAAGTAAGTATTCACATTACATGGTACTTAATATTATAGAAAAATAAGAAGCAGCATTTAAAGTATTACGTACAACAACGTAATATCTACTAAGATATTCGCATTCTGAAAATTTTCGTATGTTTGTTTGAGAGTGTATATTCGGGAAGGTTAGTAACTTTTTTGAGAAGCTGGGTAAGCAGACCATGCCTCGTTTTTACGTACTTTCGACATAATCTTCCAAGTAAAGCATCCTTTCGTGCTGGCGTTTCGTTGCCTGGTACTTAATTTATAATTATTTACAATTTACTAAGGGGGAGTGCTTGCCGCCGTGGCAGAATTAACGAAAATTGTAGCACTCGATCGGAAGCGTGTTTACGGCGGCCAAATCCCTTGTTGTACCCACATTTTCACGCTACTTCTACAAATGATGCGAATCTATAAATGATCTGTACGAAATATCGTAGGAAAAATGTCATTTTCGCGAAAATAAGTGGCTCAGTAATCAATGCATTTGTAGTAACGATATTTATTTCAGAATTATTACTGGCCAGATATCTATTGCTTGGAATCCGCCATCTTAACCTAATGTTCAGGGGTGCCTACATGAATCTAGTGCCCAAAGAAACTATTTAAAAAAAGAAGATAAGAAACTACTTTCCTATCTTTGAATCTTTATTTACATTTATTTTTATTTAATTTAATATCTTTAACTCTCAGTAATACGTGTGCTACTTAAAAGTTTAATATTATAGTGAATCGACCTGCATTGCTTACTGAAAAAAATATAGCATATAAGAATTCATTTTTGTTTCCTGTTACTGATATTCTCAAATTAAATCTTTTAGTAATAATTTTGTATCAAAGAAACATATTCCTGAATCAGTTTTGGCTGTTTGTATTAGTGTCTTTAGCAGAGGAACATTTGAATTTGAAATTCGAAAAGGTAAATTGTTCGAAACGTTTTGTTAACTAGCTTATAAAATTATTATTCATCAAAGTACATATAAAGTTCTTTATGTAAGGTCATGTTGCACACGATTGCGCAGAGTTGAGGATTGAAGAAAGTAGCGGTTCATTCGTTTGGCCTTCATTATCGGCATTCCTCGCATACCGATCGGTGTGGAGCGTAGCTGTTTTCATTCTAAAAGAAAGGTATCTTGAACTTTTCTCAGTAAAATGATACGACGCAGCCCGACGAGAATCGACTTACGACTAGACGATCTACAAGAATACGAAACGATGAGGAAAGCTCTCGAAGCCAAGAAAGAGTCTGAAAGGCAATCAACATTTAATCCTCCCCCGTGGGGTGGCAAAATGCCGCAAAGTGAAATTCAAGAACGCATCGGTTACATGCCGCAACAAAATCAAGCTGCACATTCCCGACCCAATATATAGTTATTTATATCACAACTCATGTACAGGATTATACATATGTATATGTTTTTGTATTCATTACAAGGTTATCGAAATCGAATGAAATGAGTAACTCAAGTTTTAAGTCTTAGTGTTTACTGCGATATTACTAAAATATACATGACAACATTTTCTTGCTTTGTTTAACTGCTTATGGAGGTAGAAATAATAGCGTATTAACAATCGTTTACTATCTAATATCGAGCGTTTTAACAATGACGATTAAAATTACAATATTGCCGCTTACGCGTAACAGATATGTTTGTTTAATTTTATAATTAAAAAACAAATTATTGCTGCGTGAAAGATCTTATGTATGACAATCACATTTACTAACAGTACTTATGTATTGTCGGCGTTTGCAATGTTATCACTGTCGTAAAAAGACGACAATTATCGATTATAAAAAAGAAACGCATCATGATTATTAGTATCGTAACTTAGCATAAACGATGAGACTTATGAATATTGCCGTAGAGAATAAAATCAATTAAAAAATGCAATATTGTCACATTTACTGGATAGTATGTTCGGATTCGTGTTTGGAACGTTCATCATCCTCTGAACCAGCAGAAAACTAAGTATCCCGACTTCGAAAACTTCTTTCAATTCCATATTTGATTAGCTTGCTAATGCTCTTTTAAAGAGCGACTGAAAATGCATTCTCAAAGAGACCTTTACCGTGGCTAGCGGTTTCTTGTCAATTATAAACCTTTGTTGAAGTACAAATGCGTAGGTATTTTGTCGGATTTACAATTTTTCTTCAGAGTCTCGTAACTTTCGGGTTCCCAGCGTTCCAAAGTGCTTGACTTAATCGAGCTACAAACAAGAAAGGTACATGTATAATATATATATGTAAATTCGAATGGAATTAAAAATATGAATGACGGTTAAAAAAATAAGCTACATTATACTTGGACTTGATTAACGCTAAATTTATAGTAGACGCTGTGTCATTCGATCCGTAAGTAACGTATTAATAAGGCGCGTGCAGGTATAACTTACCAGTTTTGTGGGAACAGGGCGCACGCCGTGGGTACCATAAACGTCAGGCTAAAATGTTAATAATTTATTCTTGTTTGTATCAAAGCATTTTATATTTGAATAATATTTAAAGAAATACTTACAAACAGCCGACTAGCATGACTTGTATAGGCGCGTGCAACGGTTTGATCTTCTGCATCCAAGCGTATTTCTCAAGTCTTTCCATGATAATTGGAAGAATGACTGAAAACGCAAATTCGAGTCTCCTTACGATACTAATCATCCTCTATTTTACGTTTATTCGGTGTTCACTTACGCATGCCGGGCGCGCACATAACAATTCTTGAGATTACTACTTGGCTAATGCCTTTGACCGCCGCCAGCTAAAATACAAATCGTGTTCTTAGCATCGTGCACCGCGTCTTATCAAATCGTTAACACCGTATGCGACCTACTTTCGATTTTGTAAGTTTATTGCCGTTCTCGTCGCTGATCTCGATCCCGTTCCTTATTTCGTTTTGCCTCATCAAAGGAATGTTCACGCAATTGGCATTCGCCACGGCGATGAACGGCACGTAACGCTAAAAGCAGACAGATTCTTTTGTTTAATGAATTTTAACATTTTGACTGCCACTTTGATAGTGATTTTATTTTTGACAAATTTTATATTCTATTTCCACAATATTTTGTTATTTCTAACATCCAATGGGAAAATTTCTAATGGAAATTCAGGTGCCACCCATGTATGGGTGACATGGCAGTCAAGGTGTTAATTCACGGATACCGTAGCTTTTAAATTGTTTACCGCTACAAGTGGATTGGCTCGTTTCGCCAAATACGATTTGCATCCTATCGCTGTCAACACGGCCGAAGAAGTGGCGCTAATATAAGCCACCCCTAATTGAAACTCTGTCGTAGGGCTGTTAGCGTTTCTGTTAGTGTAATTGACTAACGCGTTGAACGATTGATTCATCCATTGCCAGAAAACCACGGCGGTTGTCGTTCTGCAAATATAATCACATATTAATTACAATCATTGTATTACGAAAATAGAACATAATTTGAAGAAGATCTTTGTCCATACTTTGTGCGGATAAGTAGAAAGGGAAGAGGACTTTTCTGGGATACATGACGAAGGATCTCCTCTATGTATGCCATGCTGTATCATTCTTGTAACGTATACGCTGAACATTGATTGATGGACGTTCTCTTCGAGGATAGTAATCAGAGATAAAAGAACAACATTCACCTGTAGAATTGAAGCATAGCACCGGTGATGGCCATTCCGCCCGGTACCTGGAAGGACATTCTGCCGAAGACATTCTGCAGTTCACCGGTGTCCGGATGAAACGACGACTCGTAAAGCTTTTTAGCGTAGATGATTTGTTCACGGGTCGTACCAGCTGGCTCCTTCCCAAGTCTAAAGTACAAAACGGACTATTGATTTTCTTTTTTGCAATTGCCGTAAAACAACGATAAGGATGTAACTTAATCGAAACTGCAATTATTATGAATAACTGTATCGTTCGAAATTTCGCTGTATCCTTGAAACACATAAAGGAGGTCACGGGGTCCATTTATCGGTAACGTTTGTTATGCAATGATAATGATTCTTCAAATGCTTCTCGTTCTCGGATAAATGCACAAAGAAAATGATTCTGTCTCGATTCGCGATCATCCTTCTCTTGAAATTGCAAAATCTGAAAACTTGAAAAACAGAAAAGTAGGAAGATTCAAGAATGCAAGTATCAAAGTTCACACGGTTCTATTTTTAACTACCTAGCCTCATATTTATACAAAATGACCTATTTCAACAATGCTAATGCTCGGTCGATAATCAAATACACATCTTGGGTTTCTAAAAATACTCTCGATTGTGTTCTGCCAGAATTTAGTTAATTATTCTGGTTCTGTTTCTTTTTTCAAGGAAAGGGGGATCTGAAAAATTAAACGATTGATAAATCTTTGACTTTATGTGTGATAAGTAATGAGAAACCAATGTTTAACTTTAGATAACTAACAATGGTCATGATAAGATTCCCTAGAAAAAATGGCGCTCGTAAGAGAAGGTGTCCTCCTCCGCTCGCTGTAACATTGCAGAATTACCATGCATCATGTCTGATATGCACTGAGTTGTCTCAGGTAAATGGTTTCCCAAGCAAATTTAATTGTCCAATGCAAAAATGTGCATACTAAACGTAATATGTGCTAACTCTGCAGAATTATGGTGGGGACTCCTTCTACGTCGCCATTTGTCCCTGGAGAAGCCTATTGTGCCCTAAAGTACACATTTCATGGACCAATATTATGAGGTACAAAATTGTTTCATTAGTAGTTTATTGTATTTTTGTACTCACTTGTAGTCCTCGCATAGTTTCTTCGCTTTGAGCAGCTCAGACTCGGGCACGATGCAGGTACGAAAGTCAGTTACCCATGCGAAATGTTTCCATCTACCCGCGAAGGTACTCAGATCCCAGAGCGGCTTATCTATGTCCAGTCTTTTCTCATTCATTTTTCGTCCCGATCGAAGACCACTGTCGCCCCAATCCTTTTCAACAGACGCGAAACATCGTCGGTTAAACGTACACTTGGAAAAAAAAATTCAACATGTAGTCGGTAAGATCCGTTAATGTCATATTTATAGACACTGGTGTGAGCTCACGGCGCGTTCTGAAATAACCAAAACACCGTGTAATATGTAAAAATATTGTCTCCGTACCACGAATTATGTGCCTTTAGGTTGTTGTTCAACGATCAGTCACAACACGGCTTACCGAATATCGTAACGCAAAGCCAGTTTCTCCCGTTTCCGAGGAACCTCTAATATTGCATAAAAGATCGTTCTCACGATCGAAAAAACAACTAATAAGACCGCGAAAATAATTTATGATTGTTTTATCGCTATTTATTTCTTCCCGATAAGCAGGAATTTATATCTCGACAAACTAAAGTTTATTCGCGGTAATGAAAAACTGGAATATACTTTAGAAAAACAAGAAATACGAAGACAATACATTAAGATAATGTTAAATTATGTAATGAAACGCAATTACTTATCGAACTAATGAATATCATATTTAGAACGATGTTGTTGATGCATGAAGATCGTTTTATCACTTATTTATACAAGCCTTGTACGCGACGGTTTTAAAGAAAGAAAAATTAATACCGTTTAAAAAATGATTCCTAAGGAATTTCGCGTTCGTATCGAATGTTCGAAGGATCGATTGTTACAACTGGACGAACGGCTTTTATCGATTGTTTGACCCCGTTTACCATCGAGCGGTAGCCAGCGAGACTTTAAAAGAATACCTCGGTCTCGTGAAATTATAATATAAAATCGTCGATATTAAATTCGATCCATCGATCGATAGTATCATTACGCACGTGAGTAACGCGGGTTTGTCAGTCGAGTCCAATGACCAATCGTGCACGCGTGTATCGCACGTTCCAGGGGCCCGTTTCGCGAGTTGCGAATCATTCGCAAAATACGGCATAACCTAAAAAAAAGGGAACATATTTAACGGTTCGCGTGTGCGTTTACGTTCGTATCCGCCACCTTTCGATTGTGCACAGTTTCTCTTTGCTCACATGACGTCACGCCAAGATACTTATATGATCTCATTCAACAACATTTTTGTCCGTAATTTGAAATCTAGCGGATGACGAACCACCATCAGTAACAAAAGGAACACCACAGTCGATGTGCGACCCACTTTCTGTCAAGGTACTGGTATATTTTCATTCAGAAACGACATCGTGAAGCAACGAGACCGACGTTCGCCTCTACTTCTCTTTTCTGTCTTCCTCACGTTAGGCTACATTATGTATACGTCAAATTATACAGGTGCACGATCCCATATTACGTAATGCATTATATGCGATAGGTACGATACATTTTTTTTCGTTCACTTACCCGTAAAACACGTATCACTTCTTAGAGAGCCTGCTCCGTTCTGCTATCCACCGTTAACACCGCGCACGCCAGCTGATTGGCACCCTACGCTAGCGCACCCTGTCTAGATACGGCCCTGCGCCTCACCCCTCCAGCGCGATTTCTTCATTATTGTTATTATCATCGTTCCATGCGCCCTGTTCGAACGATGATCCTTCTCTTTCTCATGAGATTCTGGTATATTTGTCATTGTCAAATACTCAAAAGATCGATAATTTCGAGTAATAACACCGTCATGTTATGATACACGGTAATGGATGTGTTTTGATTCATGAATCGATTTATTATAATCTAACAAAAAAAAAGGGATTGATTTATTAAAGCAAGGTACGTGTATACACGAGTATCAGATAAAAGGATACTTTCTATTATTTGGAAACAAAAATTGTTCCGTATAACAAGCCATTAATATTTTGTTTAAATATTCTGACACTATTTAACCATGGCGAACGATAAGGGGGCTATAATTAAATACGCAAAGATGACGTAAGCATCTGTCAATTTTCCCAAGGCTAGTATTGTCGATATACAATATGGAACAACAAAATTGTCGTTTACCTTTATTCGTTTTCAATCTGAATACAATAAGTTGTTTGTTCGACACCATTTAGTTCCCGGCCATGTAAAAATAAGTTCTAAAGATAATAGCGTTAAAATAAGCATACGTGGCTTTTTTTCTTATGTAAAAAGAGAACATGATTGTTTTAAAAAGCAGTCACCGGAAACTACTATGGTTACATTATTTTTTTTTCCTCGGGGTATCAAACTTATAAATATGTATGATTTAACTGGAGTGTGCAGTTAAAATGTAAACGTTTATGGGGGTCTCGTATGAAATATTCGATCACATGACTTTGGTCATTTGTAATTTAACTGTACACACTATAAAGAAGGAGCTTGTCATATTTGTACTGCAAATGCAACTCCATGCTATAAGATAAGGAATAGACATATGGACATTTTAAAGTCACGATTATGGACCAAGTTTTAGAGGCCCTATTCGTAGTCGTAACTTCTCGTATCAGACTTAGTTCCTTTAGAGCTTTACGGCTGGAACAATGTTGCCCAGAAGAATTATTAATCCAAAAGCTTCCCGATTTCGTGACGGTTTTGAAGAACGCCTTAAACGCTCGATATGGAGTGCGCAATATTCTGAGTTGCGCAATAATATCGACACCATACAGCTAATATCGAGGATGTACATATGTACATGTATATAAATTGGCCAGATATTCCGAAGGTAAATTCAATGCCTTTTTATTTTAAAAGATCATACACATACGTTTTATTATTCAGCTATTTTATTCAAGAAGTTATTGTTTGATTTATTCAACGTTTCTCCATCAATCTGATCAGTTAAAGCACATTAGTATTCAGAACTGAGTTCAACATTCTTTTTTAGAGATTGTATGTAAAAGTACATTTAAAAATTTTTCTTTTATATAATATAAAATCTAATAGAACTGAAATGCTAGCATAGGCAATATTATTTTACTCTGAAGGGCGGGGCGATCGCCTTCGTTTCTCAATCCACCTCCTTCCAATCGTTCAAATTTTTATTATTTTTTGTTGCACTGCAACAAATGAATAATAAACAAAATATAAATTGCAAACAACTGTTTACTTTACATAATGGTTTTTGCAGTCTTCGTGTATCTGTTACGTTACAATCTTAACTGTTTGTTGAACAATATCGATAAAAAGTTGTCAGTCGCAGATAAAACTCATTAAGTTTCGTCGTTGAGCTTTCGACCCTGTCTCTGGCAGTTGAAGCTCGCTGACCGCGTCCAATGTCCCTTTTGTTAAAGTTATGAAACCGGGTCGAACGGCAGAGAAAGTTTAAACAACGCTTAAGTGCAGAGGTCAGCGAACAAAATCAAGTTCACGGCCGGCCCTGTCGAATTCCTGTAAAATGTTCGTGATTTTCTTTCGATCGGACGTTCGTGTTCGTTTTTCGCGTGACAACGAAAAGTTAGTGCACCAGGGGCCGACTAAAGCTGCACACATACATATACACTTCCGTGCTCGCGAAAAGTAGAGCTCGACCTCGTTTGTCACACGTCACCATATTGTAGCTAAAACCGTCACGAATTATTGTTTCGTAAGATTTTTCGTATAATTTTCGTCCTTGTTGTTTTCGCTGCCTTGCCAGACGATGAGCTTTCCCTATGCACTTCCGGTGAGATTCTCCATTTAACACTGGAGCAGTAACATTATTTTTTTCTGCTTAACACTGTACATAATATCAATTAATTAACGAGTTTGAGTAAAGATTCTACAATTTATATTTATTTGTTACGGCATGAATAATAGATTATTTAAATGTAACGTTAGTTAATGACACTAGAATTAATGACACTAACGGATTTGTTAGACACACTTGAGTAATAAAAAGTTTGTAACTTTTAGTGGTAGTTAAGTATCTTTTGACTCCGTGAAGGATAATCAAAAGAGGCATTGTTTCGAAGGTGAACGTACAAGGTTAGAAAGAAACGAATTCAACTATGTTTCAATTAACATCGATTAAGACAATCTGGAAATCGTTATAGCTCTACAATATCGTTCTTTGTGAGATTTTTCCACGGCCATACGAGATAAATAACAGAAGCGCCACATGATTTCTGATATAATTAGAAAAAAGTATGAAACGTTAAAGTGCTATCGCGACGAAGATATTTAGACGTTGTAAAATTGTTGGTAAAATAAATCTTCGTGAAATATATTTCTATAGAGACTAGTGGCTTATTCTTTCAGGCTACCCCCACCGTACCATGGAGAAAGAATGCTTCCGAAAAGTATGTGTGTAAGAGTAGTGTATCTAAGCCGAGCATGCATCGTGTGAAAGAAAATTGTACATAAAACCAGCTGGCTAACGTCCCGTTGACTGGACAAGATAAATCACCAGGGGAAATGTTCGTTCAATTACAAAACGAAACATATATCGTTAAAGTAAGAGGTATTAGTCCCTAATACACGTTACCCTCTATGGGGTTTGTTTGACGTAGGAGAAGGGCACTCTACACGAGTTCTACGGTCCTGAGACAAAGTTACAGTAACGTATCAAGACATATTGAATCTAGGGTTTTCCAAAAACTTAAGTTTCGTGTATTTCGAATAATAGATTCTACGAAATCAAAGAATAAGAAAAAATATAATACGTTATTCATATTTTCATAGTAAATAAGCAGTAGAGAAGGTTTTATTAAAAAAATGACAAGTTAACTTGAACTTCATTATTAACTAAATTTATTTTAGTGAAGTTATTAATCAATTTTTATAATCTATTTTCTAACACTTTGTTTTAATAATACATCAATCCCTTGTATTCCTATTATAAATTATAGTATATTGTTTAAATGTTTGATAAATAATGTTTCTCGAAATATATGCACCGTATTAATAATAAACTGTAATATTGTAATAATAATAGTTTAATATTTTAGTACTGAAATTCATAATTTTGTTATTTAGAATAACTCCGAATCAAGAAGAGGGCTCGGGGTTCCGTGGCGCCAAAGTACGTATCTGCGAGCGGCGAAGTGAGGGAATCCTGTGACGCATGCGCAGTGAAGTACGAGTGGCCAGCTGTGCACGAACGTGAAATGCGGCGCGGCTGGCGGTGGTGGCTGCTAGGAAAGCAAGCGAGCGAACGAGCGAGTAAGCGAGCAAGCAAAACAGGCAGAGGCTACCCTCCTGTCTCCCCCGCCCCTAGTATGCCTCGCAGAGCCCATGGCCTCCGTACACACGGAGGAGAGTGAGGCAGCCCCGGCCGCTCCTCACGTCATCCGCTGAGAGAGAGACGACGGGCCTCGACACGGCGAGGAGCAATAATTCTAACGAGCCAAGATGGCGGCGGACACGGTGGCCCTGTCCGCACTCACGCTCGCCAGGGGCGACAAGATCCTCGTGACCGTCGAGTCCGCGCTACCGGACATCGTTGTCGTGTCCTTCGTTCACGGTGCCAAGTGCTTCCAGGGTGCGTTGCTTGACGCCACCAAGAGGTAAGCGTTCCTGCTACGAGATCTATTCCTTGCCTTCAACTCTTCTTCCTTCCTCTTCCTCTTCTTCTTCTTCTTCTTCTTCTTCTTCTTCTTCATCAACATCATCGTCATCATCATCATTCCGTGCTTTCATCCCGGCTGATCCGTTCGATTAATCTCGATCAGACACGAATTTGTTTTGACCGATCGTCGGTCGAAGGAAGTCCCTAGCAAGCATGACATGCTGTCGTTGCTCGCCAGTCAACGTTCCGGTCCGATTGTTTGTTGCGTGCATATGTATACCGTGTTTTATCGTGTGCGCCGCCTGTGTATGCATCAGTGTGTACGTGTGAAAATGTGTTCGATAAAAGCAAACGGACACGGAACACAGAATTGTCAACGAATTTCGAGACCCGAGCTATCGCGGTTAAGATTGCCCACATTTCTGGCCGACGGCTAGCGACGGACCGTGTTGTTGATAACTTACCGTTGCCCCACGTCGCTGTCGCTTCACTGACAGTTTTCACGTGTACGGTAAAAACGTGCTCGATGATTTCACACGCAGCTGAGATTCAACGAAAGTTATCTATTTGTTAGAACAAACGGTCTTTCTCTTTTCGTACAACCGCGTATTATTATTCTATCGTGATGTGTGACTCTGCTCCGTCCCTCGAGCGAAGGACCGTGATTTAAACTCGTAAAACGTTGATACTTCCGGTCGACACGGGCGAACGGAAGATCTGCCTTCGCGAATAGAGCCTCAGGACCGTCGAATCGAGGGGCTGGGATGAACAGATACGTTTTCAAAAATCTTTCAAGATATTTTCCCTCGAATCGGGGCTGATGGTCGGTCGGCTGTTGCCGGTTACGTGCTTTGCATGTCGTAAGTCTTCTCGCAAAGCGGCTTTTGTTCTGCAAACGGAAGTAGTTTTACGATGACTCGTGTCTCTTGCGATTTACACCACAGCCAACTCCCGTTGGGGAGCGTTTTTACGCCCGTGAAAGGAAGGTATATCGTGGCATCGTTTATTAAAATTCCGTTCATTTGCCTTCCCTTGTTTTATTTTAGATAATTCGAGCAGTTTCGAATAGCTTCCATTTCTTCTTATTAATCTCGAGTTTTATGAGGGTTGTTGCTCCTTTATTTTCTTTAACTTTCAGCCCCAACTTTTACCCCGCTTTTATACCTTGATTTTTAGGATGATTGATATTTTTTATGGCAGCACACAGTTAATGGATCGGAAGATTAATTGCGATCCATTAACACGCATTGTTGCAGTTGTATACGTAGCCTTTCTTCGCCGTTTCTTTACCATTTTATCAGAAATTTATACTTTTCACGGACATCAACATGCATCGTTTATAATTTTGTTTAAAATTATTCCTCCGTTTGTAAGAACCTTATTGTATTATCCATGGGATTGCCATCCGCTTGAATCACAGACATCAAATAAATTATAATCCTGGAACTTTCACATGTTTAAATTTGCAAATTATAGCGGTGGCAACGAGGTCACGTTTCTTCAATTGTAGAACCCCGATAGAAGAAGTGCTTGAGGAATTTCTAAACCATTGTTCTCGGGACAATTAAATAGAAGGTATCAAAAGATGTGCAAATTTCAGTCCCCAACGGTCTTATCTTGCTTGATTGTTTCAAACGATACACCAGATAATTTATTCATAAACGTAAGCTCGATGTTGTTTTGGAAAATTTGAGGATATTTATCAAACAACCGTCCGTTAATCAAGTTTTTCAGCGTCGTGCAAGCAACTGTTTACCACTTTCTCGGGTAACTATTTCTCGCGAGAGATAGACGAATAATTACCTTGGGGATTTGAAAACGACTTCGACATTATGATTCATACTGCTCTCGCACGACGAACGGCTACCTAATTCGTACAGTCATCGCTGATTTCACTTTATCACGGTGAAAATATTCTGTTTTGCCGATAGGACCGTTTTAAATAGGTTTTACCACCGTGGTACAAGCTTTCCGCAAATTTATCGATCTGTAAATTGCTCGGCTCATCGACTCCTTGTTCCTAATTACGTTGATGCAATGTGAAATATAATTTGTTATTTTGTACGCGAACGGTAACGCGTTTGACCGTGTTCCAGTGTTTTCTAATTATTCATGTTCGTGGATACTCGTTGTATAATAAATTCTACCTAAAGTCCACTCGTGTAGCTGTTCATTAGAGTGATAACTTTATTTTCGTGAAATGGATGTATTTTTTATTATTCGTGCGTTAAAAAAACAGCCACAGACGGTGATCCATATGATGGTACTCTCTATTTTGTCCTTTTTTCAATCGAGGTTGAAATTCTTTTTTTTTTATATGGATAATTTGAAAAGAAATTACCATACTTCCAACCTTTTGTTTAGCTTCCCCCTCGGGCTTTATAACGGCATTAAAATTATATTATAAGGTCCGAGATATTACGTTTATGGTGTCTGAGTCGTCGTTGAAAGGTAAAATATAAAAGGTTAAAGGTCGAAACGTAACATTAATAAAGAGCCATGGTAATTTCTCTCCGAATCCATGATACGAAAGACTCAATAATAAGAAATACAAAATTTCAATAATAGATTACAGAATTAGTTCGGCAAAATTAACGAAGTATCTTCCGCGGAAAGTAAAAACATAGTCTACTTTTTACAACGTTGAAGTTGCTTGTATGATTCAATTCGATGAACAGCTGTTCAGTCGATGTTGAATGGATGTTTTCAACATCCGAGACAAAGTAGATTTCGATCAAAGTCTTTTCCACTGTTTAATTGCATTAACATAACACTTACATTGCAACATATGGTCGAGTGATAAGGAGTCGGGCAATAATCTCGTTTTCTTCATCGCGCTACGTGGCGTCACGAACGATGAAGAACATAACTGTTAACGAAGCAATCCTTGCTTCGAGGAATAATTTTCGGTTACACGAAACGAAGAACGTGCAGAAGGAGGGGGGAATATTAATATAATTTTCAATCGATCCGAACACCAGTCTGTCCCCACCTTGTCGTTCGTCTTCCCCTCTTGTCCCTTCGCCACTATTCTTACGAATTTCGTCCTGTTCCTTCGACTTTTGCTCGCAGTCCGTTCTTTTATTCGAATCGAAACCAGATTCTGGTTATAAAAATATTCTCCATGATGCTGGTCTTGTTTGATCATATTATAACATGTAGGTTACATTTATTTTTTCGTTTTAGCCATATGTAAATTATCATTTTTACAGTAGAAGGTTAAGTTTCAGTGGTGTGTCACACATATTTAGATAGTATACGACGCATAAGGTGCGTCATGTGTTATATTGGATAAGTAGTATACGACGCATACGGTACGTCATCCATTGCGTTAAGTCGACAGGTTAAAGCGCGCATGGTGCATCACCTGTTATGTGGGGTAGGTGAACTCAGATGCATAAGGTGCGTCGTTCTTTCGAAACATAGTTTTCCGTGGACGTATAGGCGAATTTCCATTTTTTTCTCGACGAACTCGTATGATCGATGGCCATGCACCCACGTACACATTAACCGGCTCCCCCGTGCCGGCCATAATAAAAAGGAACCACGGTGCTCGCGTTCCGCTTTTTTCCATTACGTAAGCATATCATCGTGACGCTAATAACACCATGGTGTCCGTTGACGTATCCTGCCACGAAATTCCAGATGTCCCGTGAAATTCGACCTCGTGAACGATGCTTTCAATGGAATCGCGATTAATCGGTCCGCGAGTACACAATATCGGAGCGTTTATACGATAAATTCTGGACAAGACAATAGGTATATAGGCCGATCCACGGGATACAGGCATTCGGTATCTCGATCGATGCTAAGAGATTTCTATCGGAATCCGACGGTATTCCCTCGAGGAAATCTGTGACATTATCTACCGTCGCTGTCGATAACGAGTGTTAGCATTAAAACAAAAATACATAGAACTCGCAAATATATAAATGAACCGCCAATTATCTACATTTCTTAGCGTTATGAAACGTTCCAAATGTTTCCAGATAAAAATTTTATTTCCATACATTTCACACAATTATTTCTGATTAGCTAAGCAGAATTATGTCTAGCCACGACGAAAGGGTTGAACTCAAAAGCATCAAGAGATGCTCCATCGTGTTTCGCACAAAGGGTGGCAAAGATTTGAAGTGCAGGCAAATTTGAATATTTCAGGGTTAATGTCAGGTGGGCCACCCTGTATACGGCCATTAACATTTAATACCCGCATCGAATCGTAGCTGTAGCTGGGCAAATTCGAGGCATCGATCAATATGTCGGGGTTCTGATGTTCTCGAGGGGAAGTTTTGGAATGATCCGGTCGGTTCTTCTCTGCACTGGAACATCGATCTCGTTCGTTTCGTGGCGACTAGAATTTCGCGAACCTTGACTCGATGAAAATGGAAAATAGAAAAACATTGTCCGCAAGGTACCACCTTGCTCCCCCGCGTGCCGTTTGTCGGCCGTGACGGTGGACGCATCCTCCTCGCCGAAGAAAGTTGTTCCTTCGGTGCTTTTCGTCTTTCGTTCTTTTGTTTTTCTTCCCGTCGACGTTACCTGGCGTGTATTTAAGGATGGAAACGAAGGAAGGGACCGAAGTCATTAACATAATGCTCGTCTTGTAACATTAATACGGCATTGAGGTCTCTGTTTAGGGGAATGTGAAGTTTCTTCAGTATTTTTCCTTTCCTTCGTAGAAATGATAATACGCTAATTTCTTGATAAATAATACAGACTGATTATTTTTATTATCAAGTATTGAGGGATAAGAATCTGGGAAATTTATTTTAGAAATTTTCTTAAGAATGGTACATTGATTAGATCTTAATGTAATTAAAGTGAGAAAAGAATAAGGTACTAATCTGTAATTATTTTTTATTTATTGCAATGTGCATTTGAAATTTAAATAATTTTCAGTGTTGGTTCAAATTGTTTCAATTTTTAGAATTATTTAATAATAATAGTATAAATAGATTGTATTAAGGCTTTGAAAACCTTTTCATATTGTATACAATTCTAATATGAAACAAACGATGTCAAGTCATGGTGATGGTAAATAATGATCGGGTCACAGTACAGTGCTCATAAATTTTCATGATAATTTCCGTTTCCGGAGAAAACACGTGCACAATAAGTTAATGTTTCGACTCTGTTCCCGCATTAAACTTTATATCAGAAGTTCAGCTTGTATTTTCCATTTCAATTTTTCACCAAAGTACGACTATTTTAAAATAAATCTAAATATTTTTCAAAATTATTATTCATGTAATGTCATACCATTTTTATATCCAAGCTGGATCTTAAGTTTAAAAAGAAAAATGTGAAATATAATACTTATGAAACTTTGTGTTTAAAATGAACCCTTTTACCGTGTAGCAGCATGTTTATTTGTTGATAAATGATACAATAATTATTCACGATGAAGAGAAAACACGAAAGTAGCACTTGAAGAATTTAAAGAGTGATCGATGACACGTATTAAGTAGTTTCTGTCAAGAATTCGAAAGCGGTGATACTTCGTAATTAGTAAAATTAATTGGACGTTTAAAGGCGCCTTTGGCGCGAGAGGAGCCAATAATAATGAAAGGGTTAAAGGCAGTAACATAATTTGTCTTCGTGTGTAAATAATAATATGTTGTACACAGAGACAATTAATTTTAAGCAAAATTTATTTAAATAGTAATACTTATTTAATATGATATAGATAATTTTAGGATTAGAGTTAAACTAAAATTGAACGCATATACAGAGTGAGTCATAATATGACGACTTCAAATAACTTGTAAGTTATTCATTGTACAAACACATGGTTCAAACAAGAGCTTTAATTTGTCTTTTATTACCTTACATTTTCTCGAGATATTAGGGTCATCTTCGGTTTTTTAAATGGAATGTTTAATATTTTCTCGAATTCCGATAAATTATATACAATTTCACGAAAAAAGATATTCTATAAGGTGGGATTTTAAATGAATAATTACTCAGATATTTTTAAATTAATAATCTTCTACCGAAAATATGCTCAGTGAACGTAATTCGCGATACGATTTTGTTTACGACGACAGGTCATGTTTTACAATTTACTTTGCAGTGTTTTATGATTAATTCGAATTCGAGGAAAAATATTAGACATTCCGTTTAAAAACCTGAAGGTGACCCTAATATCTCTGTAAGAAAGTAAGGTAATAAAAAAAAAAACAGATTAAAGCATGTCCCTGAGGATACATTTTTTCGTAGAACGAACAACTCACGAGTTATTATGCCATTTTGGAGTTTAAGAGTTGACCAACTCCCATTTGTTATAATCGCGGTTGGCTAATAATTATTTTAAATACCGTAGCTGGACAGCAACGAAACGGTTTCGGAATTATCATAAAATCTTCATTAACGAAAGTGTAGGTTGAAACAGGCGAACGATACTTAGACGGGGCATTGTGCTCGAATTAAACGCGGCCGAATGTCGTGGCACGTTTACACGAGCACGATCGGGCCGAATAACTGGAATCGAAAGAACGAGGAGGAACACGGGGGTCTTAATTAGCCCCGAGTTCCCTCGGCTTTCCGTCGGTTCACAAAGTTGCCTTCGACGGGGCTCGAAGTTGCGAGTGAAAGTGAAACGGCGCTTAATTACATTATAACGAAGCGGAGCTGCTCGACACGGATTCTTCTGTTTTGTCTTACGGCTCTATCCAGCCTTGATAGAGCATCCTTATGTCGGCTTTAATCGCGATTCAAGTTTATCCATTCATCGATTTACACGAACTTTCACGGTATCGTTTAGCCAAAGAAAATACCGCAGTTTAATCAAAAATGAATGAATTTTCCAATGATTTTAAAACTAAGGGGAAATACGTGTGCATTTTTATGAAATATTGATTACAGATCTTCGTTGCTGAGCTTTCAATTAGATTAATTTTTTGGGGATGGAAAAATCAATTTGAAAGGATGGAATTTGGGCTCTTTGGCTTAGCCAGATTTCATTTGCTGATTGATTAATTAATATACTAATGCATTGGTAGCATTGTTGCATTTTAACGAGTCAGTGGCGACATACCATCGTAGATGAGATAATGTAGTGTTAGGAATAATTATTCTGTTTTAATTACATTTGGAAGGAAACTTAAATTAGTTATATTTTTCTTCAAAATCCCCTCAGAGGGGGCAACCATGTGGAAAGGGTTAAATTTATAATATGAGTAGATCTCCACCACTGAACGATGGAAAAATGGTGCTAACCATTAAAAATAATAATATTGTAGTAAATTAAATCAAGATTTCTGAGTGTACAAGAAAGGGTCAAAGGTCAAAGCTAATTTCTCTCGATTTTCAGCAACCTTAGTTTAAAAAAAAAGAGACGACGGATAAAAGTGTTTGGTGAATTAGTTGTACAGTTTCCAAAGATTCGTCGAGGAATGTATTTTTGCGAAGCCGGTATTCTTAGCATCGGTCTAGGCGAAATCGCATCACGCGTTAATAATACCTTACTTTGCCGCTTATTCTATCCCATTTGCATAATAATCGGCTTCTCCCTCGTTGTCCTGTAATAAATTCATAAATCAAGATACACTTGGAAGAGGCTGTGCCCCGATGCTGGCAGAAATAAATGAAAGTAGGATTCGTTTCACCTCGGATTACGCAACGATTATCCGATCCTTATCTCTTAGAAATAAAAAGAAAACTGTTAAAGACCGACAAAAGAAAAGGGTGAGACAACTGAAAATGGCCAGCATCGAATACGCGTTAACAGTAACATCGTTTCGCAACGTTACCATTGCATCATATCCTGTTCGCAATGTTAGTTATACATTATTTCGTGGTTTTTCCCATCTCTTACATTTCATCGACGCGATTATCATAAGTATTATCAATGACTTATAACAAGTTTTTATCGTCCACGTGTACGTACTTAATCTGTTCATTCGTAGTCGAATGAATAATAAATGATTTCTCCTTTTTTGTGCAAAATTTTATATGTTATGGAAGTCTTGGTAGAGGAACTGTTGGGTGCCTGGGTACATTCGTACACTTCGTTAATTATTTCATGTTTTGTGATTTATTTGCTATTATTTTAACCCTTTGCGGACGACTGACGCATATATGTGTCTACAGTTATTATTTAAAATAAATAGGATAGAATTATTATTTAAAATAAATAATATTCTGTTCGTCCACTGTACCAAGATTAAAAGTCTTGAGAAAGAACTCCAGAATTGCAATATTCTTTTGAAAATATTGCCAGAAATTTGTATTTCAGGGATAAAATAAATTCTTTTGGCAGGGGTATTTTGTATGGGGCTGGGTACGAAAAGGGCGGAGTAGGTTCGCGAGGTTACATCATGGTTCCCGTGGATCCTATCACCCACCAGTTTCGGTGCTTGATTGATGGTGGTCCTAATGACTTCTCTTGCAAATCGCCGTAGAAATCGTCCGTCCCGGCGACCCGACGGGGAAAAGCAATATACAGTATTGTCACCGGCAGCCGGACGTAACTTGTGTGCTGTACGGCTCTATTCGCTGTACCGGGTGTTCAAAAGGAACGATACTACCGAATTTCGACCCTTTTATTCTTGAATTACGAACCACTGCAATTTTTCTGGGTATCGTTTCGAAAATATTTGTATTTGAACCTTTGTGGTTATTTCGCAGAATAATTTTAAAAAAGTTACTTCTTTTTGGATTGTTAGAATCGATTTTATAATTGTCTTGGGAAATTTTCAAAAATTCTTTTGAGCATATTTGGAATCAATTTCATTGAAATTTCTGGGTATTTTCTGGTTGTACCATGGATAATTTAATAATTTATGGAAATGAAAAATTCTTAAAGTTTCTGTCAATTTCTTTATATAGATATTTTAAGAAAAATGATAATTAATTAGAATAAATTTTTTGCAATATACTGAATGTTTCAAAAGAATCTTCTTATGAATTTGAACAAAAGCTCTTTAGTATTTTTCAAGTTGGTTTCATGGAAATTTGAAGAATTTTCATTTTGATGTTATCGTATTTTTAGAGTCGATTTTACAGAATTTCGAAGAATTTTCTGTTTGTGTCGCATATCTGAAAAGAAACGGTATTTTGATTAGTCATACAAACAGCTCTATAGTCCAGTCCAATATATGGGGTGTTTAAAAAAGAGGAGTACCATAAAGTATCAGGACACTTAACTTTTATAGACGATTCGATAGAATCGGAAGGAGACCTTTAATTTTGATTCTTTCGTTCAATGAAATGCTCAAACGAGTTGAATGAAACGATCGAAGCAGCTTGAAACAATTTCTACTGTTCTTATCCGACAAAAGGACAAAATTAACCGTGATCAAAGGCTCGTGAAAAAGATCGAGGCTCGCTTTCTCGTCGTATTATATTTAAACAGCTCCGATTCAACGTTGGCCTGATTCGATTTAGATCCTATAAATACTATTCCTTTGGCGCCCCATCGTTTGGCTACATCATTACCACTGTTCCCATTGCAATTGTCACCAAAGAAAAAAAAAAGCATAAGAAGGGTTATTAAAATTCTTCTGAATATTAAAAAATGCATTATCACCTTACTGATCGCTATAAAATGACATAATAAGTACTGCCACTTTGTAACTTGAAAATAATTAAAATTTGGAAGTGTAATTTCTTGCTTTCAATATATCTTTTGACGTATTGAATTGAAGGTTTATTAATTGCTTTTCAGTCAACAATTTTAGTTACTATAATATTATAAAAAATTAATATTCTAAAGTTTTCAAGTTCCTAAAATCATAATTTCTGTTTGAAAAAAGATGAATTATTTCTAGCTGGAATTAAATAGGTTAATTTCCAGCCCTCTTCCCTAAAAAAAATGTTCAAAAAATCTGTGAAGTTTAGGTACACGTTTTTGGACGGAAGTATCACTTGAAAGTTTTAAATTGAAGCTTTTTAAAAATGTAATATTTTCTCCTTTTAATTTTTATTCCGTTCGAAACGAAAGGACCGACTTCAACCCCCTTTTACCTGGAAAAATAAATTACAAAATTTTTGTTCCGATGGCGATTTTGAGTAGAAAGTGGTCCGCGGTGTCCGTCGGTGTTGTAACTTTTGAACTCGTCTTTGGCGTTACAACCACCTTAACGAATCCATGAATTTTTATGGCGTGTAAAACAGCTCGAACGCTGTTGCGGTTTCGTTGGGCCACCTCGTCAATGGACGACGTGGCAAATGGATGAAATAAATTTCGTGACCGCGGCAAATATACGGGCTAGAAACGTACGTATCCGAGCCAAGGCTATGCTGGAACATTTTAACGCCTTAGGCGAGCCGTGTATACACGGTGTCCCGTGAAATATGCCCTATTTTTAGGTGGAAACCGATCACTGGGTCAATCCAGTTCAGTTTCCTTTAGAAGTTTCGATTATGCATTAAATTAAATTTTATTTTTGACAAAATTTATATTCTGTTTCCATAATATTAATATTTTTACAAAATAAACGAAAGAGTTCCGAATATTATATTTGACGTGGCAGTCAAAGTGTTAAAATATACTAATTAATTGCAAACAGTTAAAAATCACGAATTGTGTTTGTTTTCAACATTATTTATCGCGTAAGCTTTATCTAGGTAATTAATTATAGCAATTATCAGATAGAAATGATAAAAGTATCAAGTGAAAATGAACAAACTTGCACAGATATTGTTTCTATATTTTAATTATCGAAAATAATACAAATTATGCAATTAACATAGGAGATCGTCCCTTATAGAAGATTTTTCATTCTTTCTCTTTTTCAGACAATCGTGCATCGGATACTGTTTTTTTGTATCTCTTCCTGCTTATCAGAATTGATAAGGTAAAATCGTTTCAATACAATATCATCCGTGCGTGTTTCAGCCTATTGTTCAAACTTTCTTTCGTGCAAAAAAGTTCGCGAAAAGTTCACTGGCATTGCGGCTCGTGCATTTTTCCCCGTTGCCAATAACTGTTGCTCACAGGATATATAAAGCCGTGGAAGTTGGAAAAACTACGGGGAAAAGTTGGAAATTACGGGTTCGATCGGGCACGACTTATCGGGGCGAATGTTCTCCGTGCCGAAGGGGGGAAGTAAATTAGAAAACGTTAACGAAAAACACCGGGTCAAATGTGGGCTCGAGTCGACTTGGAGCAATTTTCGCAGAGAAAATCGAACGGTTCGAAAAGCGGCTTAAGACGAAAATGGCAAAGTTTTCGCGTGTAGAGCTCGCACGGTGAAACCTCGAAGGAAATAAAACTCGTTCGTTGAACCCCGAGCGTAGCACGAGGTTGCTCTAACAGATTTCAATTTAACGATCCATGGCGACGCTTACGTGGCTATCTACTTTGTACCTCGTCTCCGCGATATACCTTTCTGTGTGTACCGTTCTGCCTCGCAGTTGGTGTCGTTCTCACAGACAACCACGATAACACCCTCTTTGTTCCGTCTGGACAGCAGCCGTTCATGTCCTCGGGTATAACCGGTAGCTCGCACGAAACTCGAGCTTTTGCAACATTAGACAAACGTGCCTGGAACGCACGCGCGTACATTATTAAAAAAGTGAAAATGGCTATTTGGATTTCTTTAATCAATCGATACGTCAGGCGTTTGCAAACACGGGACAAATGGCACCTCGTGTCCCGACCTTTCGTTGTGACGGGGTTCCGTGTAAAACACACGGTGCAGGTAGCAAATTTATGACAGTGACGCGTTTCGTGTGGCAAATAACGTGACAGCCATCCTTTGTAGGGGAAAGGTAAAAAATACAAGGGTTGCGGATGATGGTTATTAAAATTGTGACTGTCACACCGAAGATACTTAAAATAGACAGCAATTGTACCTTTGGACGTTTTTTTTTATCGTTTCAAGTACAGGTGATTCTCCAATAACACAGTAGATAGGTTGGGTGTTGTAGGAGGGTAGGTACCTGTATCTGTTACGAGTACTCGCACGTTTAATTGACGAATTTTTAAAATGCCTACAATAGCAGTGAAAGGGACAAATTAGTTTTCTCTGGAAACACAGGTAATTTATTATTTCAACAAACAGCCCTGTTTTAAACAAAATGCTGCTGGCGTTTTCTGAATAGACAAAAATTTGCTTATCTCGCGGGCTTTATTGTACAATACGTAACACGGAATAAAATCTCTCCCCGAAAAAAGAAAGAAAACGTTGAATATGGCTTGTTAACAAATTTGAATGGCCATATGGCACGCGATAGTTAAATATCACAACAGTCGAGTTACGCTAGCAAAACCCCTATTCGAATAACAATTTCCTTATCGAACGTGCTCCCATAATGGATTAGCATGTTACATCATTTCGTGAACAACCATCGCGTGTTAACGTTTCCCTAAAAGTAGAACGAAATAGATTCAGCCATTCAATATCGTTCTAGGCTGTTACGAGTTAACGGCCATTTTCTCAATAAAATTCGAAACGTTGATAAACAGCTTAACCCTTTGCGCTCGAGTAAGAAAAATTCAGAGTCCATACTTCGCTGGTGTCAGCGAAATTAGAGTCGGGAAATCTTCAATTCTGGGGCGTAAAGCTCGAGTACCGTGCGTCGCCGACCATCCGGAGACACTTGGTATCTAAAGTGCGAGGAATAAATTGACGGTGGAAACAATTTCTAGGCTTATCGCATTAAATTACATTAATTTCACGTAACATATATTTCCTCAGTATCGTACAAGCGAACATTTTTACGCAGAAATCTCTTTTTATAAAAAAATACAGCCTCTTCGCGAAACGTGCCTTTACGATGCCACGAATCTAAAGAAAAGGGGGAGGGAGAAAAGAGACAGAATAATAAACCAATGGGAGCAAAAATAATCCCAGAGATAGCAGTGGGGCATTGTCGACCCAAAAAAGAGTCGCATACGGCAACGTATGGTGAAATAACAGGGAGAAAGAAAGATGAGATTCATGGTTGCAGCGAGCCTGAAAGATCCGTGGTTTTCTTCTTGTTCTTCTTTTTATTGTCATCGGTGTGTTGGCATTTATCTGGCTGTCTGTTGCCAGACACGCTCGAATTTTGAGGTCTGTCAGCCATCGAGTACAGGAAAATATTAATGGATACACACACCGTCAGGCTGTCGTTCATTGTACGCCCCTCACGAATCAATACCACCAGAGAACAGGCCTGGTCGAGATATATCAGGTGATCCCATAAGTAACGTCCTCTCACTTGACTTAGGTCGAGCGGATGAATTACACATGGTAATCCATTCGAAATTTTAATTGTGTCAAAAAATGTGTAGAATAAGCCTGGAGGGGGTTACCGACCTGCACAGGGGTTATGGTTTGGAAAATAATTGGCTGGGAAGCTTCAAATAGGTCACTCTGTACACTTTCAATACGCTGAGAAGAAAAATGTCATGAACAAGAATTAGTTAATATTCAATTAGCAAAAAATTTTAATCCTTCACATCGGGGGATTGTAATTACTTTAATGAATGCAGAGGTTCGCAATCTGATGTCTTGATTTTTATCACCTGTTCGTTTCAATATGGTTATACCATATTCTGTTATTAATATTAGATATTGCAAACATTTTTTATTTTTATAAACACTTTATGTTGAATTTTGAAATTTGGAAGCTTAATTATAATAATTAAACATTTTCAAGAATATTAAATGTTTGTACTATTATTTAGTTAAAAATGCATATTTGTAATGTATTTCAAATTTGCCTTACCTTGTACTAAGGGTTGCCCTCATTTTTAATTGCATTAATTTATAAAACTAGATTTTTTATAGAAAACTGATTGAAATTTCTCCAAAAGACACCTGGCTCCCCAGATTGTAAACAAAATTTTTGTCCAGAAATAGTCTTCTTTCGCAATGCTCTTAAGAATAACCTATCCTGTAATATAAAATCCACCAACACGAACCCAACCATCTTTTTTCCTCTCCCGTTTTTCTTCATTTTGCTTTCAATTTATTTCCAACGAGACTGGCGTGACTCTGCACTTCGGTGATTTCCTCGTCTCTCCGTCGTTTCTTCAAAAGATCGAGAACTTAATCAAGAAACAGAAAGACGGAAAAATATCCGTTGACTCGGTACCAATCTCTTTTTTGTCTGTTTTTCATTTACCTATATATTTTTTTTGTCAGTCGAATCCCGTCGAGGCTCGGCCGATCACGAAATCACGATCCCAGAACACAATGACTCGGCTCTCGTATCCTTTGCTTCACGTGTTCCACCCATCGCCGGGCTAACGTAGTCCACGGGGCAATTATGATAATAGTACTTTCATTACGAAAGGGCTTCATTATTTTACCGCGATTCGATCTATCTTGGATCGATATCATTTCCCTCCTTACGTTTCATTAAACGCGCGTATAATATCCCTTTTAGATTTCAACACCGTAATACAGCGTAATTTCAGGAAAACACGTCACTGCTTCCCGATATCTTCTTTTCTCTTTCATTGTATGAGAAATATTAATCGAAGATTTACCTAGCGTAATACCTGTTAATCTTCTTATAACTGATAAACGAAAATTCAATCCTGAAGTTCATACGATTGATAACTTTATATTTTTAGACTTTTGCACTGTAATGTCAGATAATTTTCGAGAAACCACGACTTGATATGGTTTTTGTTTTTTTGTAAGACAAGATATTAACACTCTTGCGTCACGTTTCAGATTATTATTCCGTACCCTATTATTGGATTGCAATTAACCCTTTGAGGGCGAAACAGTTTTAATCTTGACACAGTGAACGTATGGAATTTTTACTCTTCTTTGACGTATTTATTATAAATTACGTATTTATTATATTATGTATAAATGGTTTGAACGCATATACGCGTCACTCGTCTGCAAAGGATAAAATTCTACCGTCTACGTACAATATTTGTCTTCAGGAATTTATTGTGGAAAATCTCGTGAACTTTCCCCGGCGAGTGTTCCTTTATTTAAAAATGTATCCTCCCATAAATTTGTAACAATTTTTTCATGTAAAAACGATGAAAGATGAAGATGTTAGTCGATTTTTCATCGGGGAGGAAAAAGAAGTTCGGATTACTTCTTCAATGCGGCATTAAATTTTCAAGTAAAATTAAGTAGAATTTCGAAGATGAAAGTTTGTGGCGAGAAAATTAATAATTCAAAAGCAATTTTTACTTTCTGCACGTTTTTATTAGCTTAGGTTAAGAAGAGAAACAAAGGCGATTAATCTTCCCCTATCAAATAATAACTAACAATTAAGATTATATTACAGTATAATTTAAAAATTTTGCCTAAATTTGCGAGTTATTTAATTATAGTTAACAAAGTATTGTTATTTCATTTGATTCCAGAGGCCTCCCTTGTGGCGTACAACCCCCGGAGCCGGTGCCGGATCCCGATGGCGACAAATTGGCCACGATCGCCGCCCGTTTCAGCTACTTCCAGGAGAGGAAGGCCTCGCTCGCCTCCGCGAAAGTTGATCTTCGTAGGAACATCAATCCGCCGGCCAGGTACAAGAATGCACGGCCGACGGTCAGGCTCAGGCCACGTCAGGTGTTGTGCAGCAAGTGCAGATCGATCTGCAACGAGAACAGCGAGAACGTGGACGTCAGCAGGAAGAGGAAACACGAGGAGGTGCAGCAGGAGCAGCAACAGTCGCAGCAACAACAGGTATCGTCCCTTCTTCCTTCCAATTTATTTCAGAACGAATTTCCTAGATTTTTCAAGTCTTAGTAAGTTTTGTTCTCATTATAAGCACATTATAAGAAGACCCCTCGGGCTATAAAATGAATTATTGGCAGGCTATATCGTGTGTTCTTCGATCTCAAGAATCATTGTAATTTCAGTAACTCGGGAATTTTTTATTTTGAATGATTATTTAAGCGGTGATTTCAATTGCATAAACTCTTGCAACAGAGAGGATTGAATATTCATAGTTGAATAATGAATTAAAATTAGAAAGCATTGCGATGTGATTTACAATTTTTGTCATAAATCTGTCAGAATCGATTTCAAGGCAGGGGGGAAAGCAGCTTAATATGCATTTTTCAAGGAACTAACATTGCAACTTGCCTCATAAGTTCTTCCTGCTTGGATACAAGTTGTTGTTATAGCACTATAATGCTGTATGCGTTAATCTTGGTTACAACCTGTCCGTTGGCTAACAGTCAAATAAAATAAATTCCTGTTAAAATACTTCGTGCTGAAAACGTATTTCTGCGAGTCGTGATACTTGGACGAAATCGCCAAATGTATTTTTTAATCCTTCCTTTTTTACCAATGGAAAAAAGACTTAACGTTTCGATTCGATTAGGTCACGGCTCATGGGTCCACCAGAAGAAGCGACCGTCGTTGCGGTCAGCAGCCGCAGAAGAGCTCGAGGGTCCTGTTCTCCGAGTGTTCGACTGAAAACAACACCAAGTCCTCGTCGTCCGCCGATCTGAGCCCCGATTCATCGAAGCTTGGACCGTCTCTCATCCCCAAGATCTCGAGACTGCAACCGAACGAGATCAGCAACGCCATGCAGGGAACTGGTCAGCTCCTTTGAAGAGAATAGATTTTTATCTTTACCCTCTTAGCTACTATACGCCTCTGTAGCGACTTTCTGCTGTGCTTCAAACGCTAAAGTACATTGGACGAAGGAATATTTAAAGCCTTCAAAAGCAAATTTAAGTCCTTTAATATAGCTATAAGATAATTAGTTGTATCTCTATTCTAACATAAACGTAGTTCAAGTTTCAAGAGTTGTAACTCCAGTAGCTAAAAGGTTAAGATACTTGGTAAATGATTTCGAAAGCTTCACCGTGTATGTTTTTTATGTATTCACATAATAGACAAAGTAAAAATCGGTCAATCGTACTGGAACAACCGAGCCGAGGAGGGCGATTCCTCGGCGAACGCGATCGAGCCGACGGAAGAGCGTATGGAGTCAACGGACTGCGACAGTAATCCGTCGATGGCGTACTGCGCCACACCCAGAAGACTCAGCAGTTCGTCCGTGGAAAGCGCGAAGGTCCCTGAGGAGGAGGAGAAGAAGACGTTTGCGGCGGCGGATTCGACGATGAGGCCAAGGGCCGTCCGAGTGCCAAGGAAGAAACGGTCCGTCGGCTCGATGGAGGATCTGTGGGACGAGACCGTGTTCGAGGATCCGACCAGGACCGCCAGGACCACGCCGGTGATCAAGATCTCGTTCGGTGCGCAGGGCGAGGGAACCGTCCTGAAGATACCCTCGAAGATCCAGGATCCGGAATACGAGCAGGAGACCGACGAGGCCGAGGACGTGCAAACGGAGACGGAGAGGGATCCACTGGAACTGCCAAGGACCTTCGATAACGATTACAATTATCGCGAGGACGGCGAGGAGGACGGGCAGGAGCAGGTGGATCCGCAGAAGCAAGGCGTGAAGGATGCCAGCGCTAAGGCGGCGAAGCGGGCACTGAAGAAGGCCAAGAAGGAAGCCAGGAGGAAAATGCTTGGCGGTGTTTCTCCGGCGAGGTCCCCCTGTAATGGATCTCCACGGTAAACTGTTTATTCATCACGAATCTGTATCAATAATTCTATCATTTTCTTATTATTGTCTCTTATTGTAGGTATAATCCCACGTACGACTCGTTGTCGTATCATCGTCGCAAGCATAAAGTGAAGCATAAAAAGAAGCACAAGGAGGACCGGAAACACAAAAGCCAGCAGCATCAGCAGCCCTGTCTGGAGTCCGGCAGCACAGAGAACCAGCAAAATTGGAACGTGTTGCCGGGTAGCGAGTCGTACACAGCCATAAAGGAGCAGTGCCTGAAGCAGAAGTTGTCGATATCTCTGAAGAGATTGAACACAAACGCTTACGCCAGATGCGATTATCCGGTGAGCAACGCGTCGTCGGGTTGCAAGAGTCCCGGCGCCAGCAGCGACGAGCTGAGCGAACAGGAGCCCGAGGTTGACGCCGGTGAAACGGCACCAGACTTCCCGCCCCAGTCGCATCCTTTGATGATGCGTCTAGCCGCGACCCCCGTCGAGCATTGTCTCACTGCTAACGGCAGAAGAATGGACGTTGGCGACGTTGTGTGGGGAAAGATTCATGGATTCCCTTGGTGGCCTGGAAAAGTACGGCTGAAAAATGCTCTATGACTTAATATACCTCAGCGTTTATTATACAGATATCATAATAAACTACGTCGTTGTTACAGGTGCTTAGTATCACAGTTTCTTGTAAAGAAGACGGTTCATCGTCCGGACCGCAGGCTCACGTCGCCTGGTACGGTTCTTCGACCAGTTCCCTAATGTCGTGCGATCAATTGAGTCCATTCTTGGAAACGTTCAAGGTAATATCGCTCGGAATCAGAAGGTTTTCTTCTGCCTTTATTTATAATGCAACCGCGGTATCGACGTCGGTAACCCTATCCTTGGCCGACGATCTTCAACGTTGTCTCGCTTTTTGTTCAAGACACGGTACAACAAGAAGAAACGAGGCCCGTACAAGGAGGCGATACGACAGGCGCAGAACGAGGCACGAAGTCAGATCACGCCTAACTCGACGAGCAGCGTGTTAAACGTTTGTGGCTCACCGCGCGAGGTCAACGTTCTTTCCTAAGGGAAGGTGCACACGCCACTCGACACCATTCCTTTACTGCCGGCTATCCGTCGAGATAATTCAATGCGACGGATCGTAATCGTCATGTAATATATTACAAATTTTGTACATAATGATTAGCATTAACGAAATAGCTCCCTTTTGATCGATGTTTCTGATCAATCGATCGCGCCTGCCCCGTCGTCCGCGACGATTCACGGTGAGAAAACGAAAAACAGACTCCGGATGAAGTTTACTGCCATCACTGGCACGTCCTTCGTTTCTTCTTCTTCTTCTTTTTTTTTTATTCGCAGCTTTTTTTTCGAGCGAACATTTAGCGGGTAAGAAGTATTTAGATAGGGTGTAACGTAGAGATAATACGTCGTCTCTCGAGAATAATTTCGTACTATAATAAAATTAAAAAAAAAAAGAGGATACGATGAGTAACGCGACTTGTACGGTAGGTACGCACGGGTGTCATCGCGTTTCGTTAGTTTAGCGATACTCGTTACTTAAAATTCTTTCTGTATACGTATATATATGTATACATAATATGTATATTTCATTGTGATTCATTATAGTAACGTGTACACGTATCCTGATCCAGTGCGGGCAGTGAATCTTCGACACAGACGTTGCCGAATGAAAAAAGAAAAAACAAAAAAAAAAGCATGATCGACGAACGACCCGATCTGTCGTGTTTCTCGCGACAGAATCAAGAACGTGGACAATACCGTTTTGACAAAGTGAAGTTACCCACGATACTTTAACCACTCCTTTGCACGAAGAATTGCTAAATACCAGTGAGGTTTTTATCGAACAGAGATAAAGAAGAAGAACTGTAAGTTTTAAATCGTAGAGCGAATACTTTTAAGTAATTTAGTATAAAAAGATGGATTCCATCAATCGGAACGAACGCTTCAAGGTTTAACGAATAACAGAATGAATTTTTTAGATGATTTCGTCTGTTGTAATGTTAAGTTGCATTCTGTGTATGAAAGTATTATATTTCTTCACATTTTTCTTTTGTAGTAACTTTTTGGACCTTTATTTAAAATACTTTCACGCAGAATGTCGAAACCGAGTATTTACACGAACAAAACCGTAACGTTTCACAATTACTTTTCTTTCTTCCGCTCGAAAGTTCGTTCCGATTGCGAGGATCGTCTTGCGTAGTCGAAATCAATGCAACTTCCTAACAAGAAAAGAACGAAATATTATAATTATTAAATTAAACCTACTTTGAATTTCGTTTTTCGTGCTTCAGCAGAACGATTTACGAGCAGAACTCTTCGCGAACGTTTCGTATTCTGCATTCTTTGTTGTCTGAAATGCAGTCGAGCGTGTGACGTTGAGGACACGAAACCCGAGACTCAGAATTATTCTCAAATCTGATTGAATTCTGTCCTGTCGATTAGGAACAGCGTCTTTTGAACAAAGTGTATCAGGAATCAAATTCCCTTTGGTGCACAAAGTGTCGAAAGCTTGATACGTTAGATACTCTGAAGATATATATATATCTTCTAAATTATTTGTTGAAATGTATCAGACTGTGTTTAGTCTCGAGTTTCATGGACCGTATTTTACAATCACGCGCTCGTATTGACAACTTTCGTTTACGCTTCGTGCCAACACTGCCAAGGAATGCATCATACAAAGAACAATGTTCATTCTCAGAATCCTAAGGTGATCCCTGTCGAGATGATCCGGGTGAATTTTCAAAGCAAAATTCCTACTTATAATACACGTTAGAGTTTCTTTAAATAGAAAAGAGGATAATCGAAATTCAGTCTATACTCAATTATCTTTGTCATATCAGTGTTGAGAGAAGATATTTTTGAAAATCATTGTTGAACGAAGCCGGTCTCAGCCGTTCCATTTCGTCGATTGGTTCAGTTGTTTCTCTTTTAGACCTCTTTTTTTCCTGTCGATTTAGGAAGAAAAAAAATAGATAATTGCTTTCCTTATTGCGACGATTAGTACTTAAGCGTTTTCCTGCTTCGATTCTCTTTCCTGCGTACGTCTGTCACTGCCTTACGGACTTTCTTTCGTTACTTCAAGCTCCGTCGCTTCATCGATCACGAGTATCACACAGAAATTGTCCAAAGCTCGTCTGAGACTTTTGAAATTATTTTTTGTAAGGAATTACGGGGAGGAAGAGCTCCGTCGTCCGCGAGTGTTGCGATACAAAATTCTGAAAGATTCGATTCTTCTTTCTGAGTGATCCGACATTTAGGCTCCGCGAGTATTTCGAAAATTGTGCAGAATTTGACGAAATTCCGGTAACAAAATTTTGTAATATTCACGTGGAATATTTTTGAAACGTGCGTATGGATTTATAGACTGTCACATGGGTTCATCGTCCGAAAAGACTCAGTTTCATTGATTAAAGTCGATCAAATATCGTTTCCTGACTTCTCCATAACAAATTATCGTTTCTATTCGTTTGTCGATCATCGAATAAAAGATTTAACACGAAACGTACCAGCATTAGATAGACTGCGCAAAAGTGGAATAAAAAGAAAAAGAAGAAAATTTGATGAAACAATGTTATAAAAATGTTGCATTTTGAAATAAATGAAAAAAAAAAATCGGTCAAGGTACGTTTAGTGTTAACGAAGACACAAGTATGGAGCGACAATGATCGAACGGGACATAGATAGTTTAAATAATAGAGAATTATGCAAATGAATTAGCGAATGAGTGGATATGCGAGAAACTGAAAGATGTTTTTTAAGTAACTGTGATTTTTTCAAATGTTTTATATTATATATACATACATATACATATATACATATATATATATATATATATATATTCATGTGACATAAATATGAATTAATTTCTAACGCATAATATAACGAAAAAATTTGTTGTTTCGATGTCTTTAGAATCGATTCGTTCGACTAACATATCGAGTAGAAAAAAAAAAAGCGTACCGAATCAATCGATCCATCGATCATTTAATCAGAATCATCATCATCGTTATTATTATTACGATTAGGTATGTGCGAATGATGCGTTGCCTAAAAAAAAGGGGGAAAAAAACAAAAATATTAAAAAAAAAAAGGAATGATCATTAAAGAATGGAAGTTCCATTTGCTTTTCGCATTGTAAAAAGAGCCTCGTGTCATCGTTGTCTCGCGTGTTCTTCTTCATTTTGTGTAACTTGGCAACACGTACACACGATCCACACATACACACACCCGTACACGTTTACATGTAGCTTATGTGTTCGTACATAAAATAATTTTCATCGAAGGGATCGCCGGTGTTCGCTGTGTCACGTGTATTTCTTTGTCGATTGATTTTGTTTCTCTTCGTCGAGCAAGCAAATCCACGATATCTGACGTTTTCGATTTTGATCGAAAATTTGTGTAACCATAAGAGCGACCAGAGGCGATAATTTTGCAAAATTTAGGTTTTCAAATTTTTCTGAAGGTATGGATAATCGATTTTCAAACTTAAGCTTTGAATTTATTAAAGTAATAGTATATATTACTGTTTAAAGTAATTATTAATAATTAATCCAAGACTCTAAAGATTAGATGCAACAAATTTTTGGAAGCTAACCGCTGTCCAGGGGTTAATTATTCGAAATTGATTTTACATTTAATCCGATTCAAATAATTAGCTAAATATTAAGAAATTTTTCATATAAATTTCTTTCTTATTTTGCAAATTTATTGTTTCTGGAATCTCCTATAGTTGTACAAAATTTGGACGAAATTAGAGTCCCAAATGTGCATTTCTGACCCCCAACTGACCCCTACGTAATTTTGACGAAACTCTGCAAGCTTGGGAAAAACAACAATAAATGATACGTATTTTGTTTATAAAAATTAATACTTCGAACCCCAAGCTTGCAATGTTTCATTAAAATTGAGAAGATTAGTACTTAATCGACAATAGAGATTGATATGATGTTATCAATCGTTGTTCAATCCACGAGATGTGAACGTCCGTACTTTCTATTTTCAATAAAGTAAATTTTCAATTTTTGAACTTGCAGTAAAAAAAAACAAAACAATAATTGTTAGTATTCTTAACGCGCTGACTGCCAGTGAATAATTTCGGAACAGAATTTTGGGAAGATTTATTTATTTGTAAAGAAACGTGTTCGTCTGAGAGTAAAAATCGTGCGAGCAACTATCGAGAGTACTTCTCGCACGATTTGCACTCTCAGGTGGGTGCGTACAGTGTCGAGCACCATAGATTTCCCTAGGGAAGATGGGACCATAGGAGAAGGTGTTATTTTAGTTAAAATTATCAATGTTATTAATACCAGAGAATTACCAAACGTTAAACTTAGGTTTAATAATTATTTTAGACCAATTTAATTAATTTAATAATTAGTGACTCAATAAAAATACCTAGAAAGGGGACTTCACCTACGTCACCATTTTCCCTAGACAAAACCATGCCCAGCACTGTACCTCAATACAAATTACTCGTTTGCAGTGCTAGTTTGTTGCGAACAAGTAGTATAGGTACACGAAGTGAGTCTGATACATAGAGAGGCGCGTATATAATCTCTTATCTTGACGATAAAAAAGAAACTAATTAACAAGGTGAAGTGTTTTCGAAATCTTTTCGAAGGCGTCGACGTACGTTTACCCGAGACACGGGACCCACGAATATTTTCGCAAAAGAAAGAAAAAAAGAAAGAAAGAAGAAAACACAGTATTTTTAGTCTGTACAAGTGCAAATTCCATAGGACAACCTCTCGAATAGCGTTTGTAAAAAAGGAAGAGAGAAAAAAAAAAGAAAAAGAGAAAAAGGTGGAATAAAGATGTATAGATATATATATTTTTTTTATCAAACGATACACACGCATACAGACAAACCACACCCGCACACAAGAACGATGTAATAGTCTAGTGAAACAGCTTTTTGTAATTTTTGAAACGATATAACTGCTGTAGCATCCCTCTTCTTCTTTTCTCCTTTTTTTTTTTGTTTTTTTTTGTACCTGTTCTATCGTCGCGAGGGTATGTTGCAATAAAACTGAATTTTTTACCTGTCCATTTGGATGAATTCTCAAAGGGGTTGAAGCGAACGAGAAAGGACAATCGAAAAAAAAAAAAAGAAAGAAAGATAATTTGTATCATGGAGGTGACAATAAATTGGCGAACAGACAAGGTATCTTTAACCCATTAATATCCTAAGTTACTATTCCTTTTATCGTTTTATTCACAAGTTTACAAATAATTTTTCCCATGATATTAATAACAACACCGTAATAAAAATGACTTGTTAATGGCTTAAACGTGCACTTTCCTCCGGGAATTAATGGGTTAAATTTGGGTTTATATGCTCGTACAGTTTGCACAAATTAATTACTTTCTTGAATAAGAATTTATTGAAATTTGTCAATTTTGTTGTAGACTGATAGTACAAACTCGGCTTAAGGCGATTCTCCTTTTTCCTTTTTGAAATCAATGCTGGTTCCACGTGCGAGTACGTAATCACTATCATCAGTGTCATCATCGTATTATCTATGAAAACGCCTAACATTACCTGAACCCATTTACTGTCGTCATACCTCCTAAACGCTAAGTAAAATAACGTTCGATCCGCGTTATCTTTTCGCTGAATCCTCGTTAATGCTTTGTCACCAACCCCTGTCGATTATGGGACAAGGGGGAAAAGAGAGAGAGAGAGAGAGAGGGAGAGAAAGGAGAACAAGCTTTTTTCATTATCTAGATGATCTCATTTTCTGTGTACAAGGTTTTCTAAAAGGGAAACTCCGAAAAAGGTATCGAACTTCTCGAACGAGTGAAATATGAGAAATTGTGTTTCCAAATGTTTTGTAGCAATTTTCCGGCGGAAAAGTTGATAATAAAATAGAATATCTTTACTTAAAAAAGCGTAGAATTCGATATTTTTAAATTCATCCATCGCTTGGCTGTTTCTTTTTTATCTGTTTTATATATTTTAAATAATTTTTTAACGAAGTATAATTTCTCACAATATTTAGTCACTGAAAAGTAGAATTTGAGGCATTTAGATTTTTATTGATCATTCTACAATTATTTTTGTCTATTTTGTGTAATATTAAATCATGTCTTTTGAACAAAAGAAATATAAAGAGTTATGTTTCTAGAAGTTTTATAATAATTTTTGACAGAAAAGTTAGTAAATGTTGAACGATATATATATCGTTAAACATTTTGATATAGTGAAATTTCACTTAAATTAAATTCAATTTAACTATATAATTTATATGGAATTAATGATTGCGTAGACATATCATTTATCACTTCGTTATACTTTTATTAATCATTTGCCATTTAATTTTCTAATTAAGAGAGAAAGCAAACGGAGGAATTAATTTAATAATTTAGGTTCAACGAATCCATTTAAGAGTCTATAAATTCATACCCGTGTTCAATGAATAATACAGTAATTATATCTTCGTTCCATTGCGTGAATCATAAACAATCAATGGTACTTACCATAATTACGATCTGAATCATAAGAATATAAAACAAAGTCCTAATTGGTACATCTCTAATAACTAAGATTCAATTTTAATTAATTCCACAATGATCATTATTCTCATACAATGTCTTACAGTCAGCAACAACAAATTTTGATGACAAAAGCTTGAATAATTAAAAGAGTCAAAAGAATGAGCTTTTATCGAAAACCTTTGAATAATAGCTTGAAAAATTTGTACAATTCAATTATTCGATCAGAAATTTTTCATTTTATTAAAAATTTGAAAAGGATGACAACGATCCTGTCTAAAAGTCATACATACGTACCAGTTATGTTGAAAAATTCAAAGGATAACAATAATATTCCACGATATTTCGAACACGTGCGGTGTATAATCGTTCGTTAGAGAAACGTGTAATCAATGCTGGGACGTGTGTTCAATTTAAAGCTTCTGTCACGATTATTTCTTATCGTTGCATGGTCGAGACACACCGAGTGTGCCCGTTTCGCAATCAGTGGCATCATGAGCTCGCGGTAGACGAGATGCGTACCCGACGATCGAATAATTAACGCGATCGAGAAACTAAATACGAACCATCGTAATCGATAACATATTTTTCGAGAACGTGACGTCCCGTGAAAATATCCATGAGTTTCGGTGGCTTTAAAGAATCGTCGTTCGCGAGGATCGACCGTAAACGCGGAAGGATCGTTCCTCACCGGAAGTACGATCGATTTTCGACGATTGTACGAGGATATTTTTAGAGTGAGTTATCAGTGCGTCGTTTATCGGCGTTCGATTACCGGCGCCCGTGTAATCGAACAAGCGTTTAATTGTTTCAATCGAGCCACGTCGTGGAATACTATCTTCTTTCTTCGATTTCTTCGATTCACGAAACGTGATTATTTTGTGCGAAAGAGATTGGCCCCCGTTCGACGGACACTGAGCCAATAATGACCCAAATTTAAACGAACCTTTGGCGCAAACGTATTTGAATGGAAAGTAATCAATAATTAATTTGAAGTAATGGCATTACGATATTTGAAGTCTGAAATATTAATAATAGCAGAAATTTTCAAATTTGGAAGATGAACGTAAAATAGAGCAGAAGATTGAATTTTAATTGTCCCAGAAATCCGTCGTCCAGGGGTTGATGTGATTACTCGACTGTCTCGATTAGTCAGAAAATAACGTCGAAATGCGATTACATCGTTATTGAATTCTTGTTAAACGATAAGGACTATTCGATTGTATATGAATAAACGATTCTTGTAATGATTTTGTAAATCATTTCTAAGGTTTTCAATTGTGCGATGTGTCTCGTGATAGTCGTACGCGTGTGCCGCGTCTGTGTGTGCGTGTGTATCAGAAGATGATCGAGAGAACGTTTCATAATTATCTACAGCTGTTTACCGAGTAAATAAAATCATTGGGTATTTTCCAGCAAGATTTTTCGAACTATAGAACTCGCCAATAAACGAATATAACTTTGGTCGATTGTTCGATGCGATTCAACTTCGGGACGAGAACGATCGTTTTCGAAATCATTTTAAATCACTTCCAGCAATCGAAGCGTCCAAGAGCTACTTCAGCTTTGAGTACGATCTTGATGAATTATTCCACTTCATCGAATAACGTTGCTCGCAACAAGGAATCCCTGATAACGCAAGGATGAATCATACTCTGAAATTACGCGACGAAATTCAAATCGAATGTATCCAATCTCCGTGTCCGTAGCTATCAAGACGAAAAGCAAGGTTCACCCTGTCCCTGCCTAATTAATCCCCGGCTCCGTTGGCGCGATTAACGAAGCTGGCAGGAACCAGCGAGACACACGCGGCGAGGAGGAAAGTGCACCGTGCGCGAGAAAGATCCCGGCCGTGGAAGGAAGAGGCGAGAATCGGGGTGGTAGTCGAGGCGTAGTGCGCGTGTCCATAGGCGATGCGTGTTCCTTGGCGCTCCGGGTCGCAGCCGACCGCCGCAAAGTCTGCCCTGTTGTTCCGGGGTCGAATGCACCCCCGTTAGTCGCGCGCCGCGTACACCAGTGCTCGTCCACCAGCCAAATCATCCTCGTCGCAGCGGAGCGGACACAGGGGAAAAATGAGGCAGGTGCGTCCGACGCGAAGAAGTAAGTAGATCAAAGAAGGAGCCGGGTCGACGCAAGGGGGAAAAAGCGCGGTGTCGTCCTGATTCCGAGGAGCACGGCCGTGGTGTACGTCTCGTGGGTGGAGGAGGACGATCGATCGCCGGTTCGAGCCACGAGAAAGATGTTACCCCCGGTGGAAAAACACCGGCTACGAACGCGAATTCTGGGAGCAGCTTCCCCTCTGACGGCGGCTCGCGTGCCGTGCACGAACAACCCCCTTGCGAGGGCCTCGTTTGATCGAAACGGAGGACGATGACTGAGCAGGGATCGTGGCCGCGACACCGGGAATCCACGCAGTACTGTATATACGTGAACAGGTTGCCCGTCGTTTAACCCTGAATCCCTGCCGAGGGTGTTGCCAATGGGGGATTGAATTTTCGGACGAAGGTAGGGTGATGTGGTCTGTTGAAAACTTCGAACGATGATAGTCTTCGTGAGTAATATTTGATGCGGGGGGTTCGGCCAATCGTTTCGAAGGGTCCAGGGTTGGTTAGGAAGTTGGAACTCTATTGAAGTAGTAGCAATTTTGAAATTGGAAATATTTGGTACAGGAGTTTTGTATAGCAATTTCAAAGGGTGTAGTATTCCTTGAAAGTATTATAATAAAAGTAAACTTTGTAATTTTAAAATTGGAAGTCTTTGACAGTGATCTCAAAAGATTTGGATTCTCTGAAAATTTTATTTATTTGGGACTAGAAATATTCGTTCTAGGAATCTTTGACAGAAACGTTTAACGTACTTTAATATTAATATTAGTAAATTAATATTACAACTTAATTATTAGACAAGTAAATTACTTATAATACTAACTTCTGCATCCCCATTGCTAAATTATCGATATTAAAATTCTTTTTTATCCCGTGTTTTTTTAATTGAATTCGTGTCTTCCAGTGCCAATTAGGGGCGGTCTGTTATTCAGGGGATCGCGGAATACGCGAATGTTGTATACGTCGTTCATTTAGCGATTTCTTAAGCGTGATTTCGTGTGGTGAAAAGAGAGGCAGAATGTGGGACACGAAGCAAGTAGATCGAAAAGGGAAAGAAACGAGCCTCTCGGGGGTTGCACTTGTTTCCGCGGTACTTTTGAAACACTCCTCTTTCGAGCTGCCCTCACCACCCTACTGTCCTCTCCTTGTTTTTTTTTTTTTCACTTCTTTGCCGCTCGTTTCTTTACCTGGTCGTCACACGCACGCTCTTTCCTCCCTTTCTTTGTACCTCGACCACTTGCAGCTGCGCAAAACCGTGCAAAAGGAACGGCGAAGCACACCCTCCTGCAGCTGCAGTTGGCAATGCGATCGCGGAGGATCGTGAACTCCGACGATCCCCCGCTTCTTCGACGAGTACCGATAACACGGTGCCTTTCTTTCCTTCTTTTATCAACCCTTAAGTACCGTGACAGGGTCAGATTTCGTCCCTTTTAAGCTGAATCTGTGCTTCTCTTGCCCAGTGAAGGAATAAAAATAAATATTGTAAGATCAGTTTTCAGTTTTTGAAGCATGGTAATTAAGGGTTAATTTGGAATTCTTTTCAGTCTCGACAGTTGTTTGGGAAAAATTGTTTACGAACTCTGAATTAATATTTATAAATGTAAGAAACAATAGTCTATTCTGAAGAATAAAATTTCTTTGATATTCTTAAGTCTTGCTTGAAATAAAAGACAGTGTGTGATTTTTAAAACATAAATAACCAGAGTCTGGTACCTGTAAATTATAATTTCTTCGATCGTGATTATCGATTTTTAACGATAAATTGTTTTGATTTTGATTTATTAATCAGCACAGAATGAATGACTGTTTCTTTTTTTTAATTTATAATATGATCTGTGTGAAAAATTTTTGATTGCAACTTGATACAATTGAGATCGTTTGCTTGAAAATGTTTCTGAATAAAATGATATAAATTGGGGATTGTTTCTGAATTTCAGACGAATTATGATACACGTGTCGTCGGAGAACGCTCAACGATACGACCGGGTAAAACGAAAGGGCGCAGCGTTTCTCTCGAACTTTTTTAAATCGAAAAAACTCACGTTAGGGATGAAGATCAACGAGGACGAAGAGATGGAACGTGCTCCAAAAGTAGAGACCCCTGGTAAGTTTTAAAACGTTATCAAAGTCCATCCCTTTTTATCGTCGTGAAACTTTAACGAGAAGTTTCTTCGTCTTATCTTTGATTTTGGTTGCAATCCTTCGTAGCAATCGAGACTTAGATTTCTGGTGACAATTTAAGATATTTAATTTGATAGATTATAAAACTGTGAATTCATTGACTTGGATATTTTGAGAATTTTTAATTAGAATGTTTCAACCCGTTGATATTTCGCAATTTCCTAGTTTAATTAGATTGTTTCTAATTTATTTTCCCCTCTGCTAGTTTTAATAAGCACCCCTTTTAAGGTGGTGCCACGCGCAAGAGAAACTTTCCCTCGATACACATCGTAGGAAAAAGGAAAGTAGAAAGGGGATTTTTTTTTAGAAGAATCTAGTAAGTAATGATGAAAGTTCTTAACAAAGTGAACCGTATCAAAGTAAATAAAAAGGCGAACGATATTTTTATCCTGGAGAAAAATAGAATGGCAGAGATTAATTTAAGCCTCGTTACGTGTCTATGTATAAACGTTGAATATTATTTTTCCATTTTTTAATACAATGTATTATTAATTATTGAGTAATTTAATTTTACAATTTTTTTTAATATTTTATACTTGCTTATAAAAAAATATTGTAGTAACTTAAAATAATAAATAAGGTAACAAGGTAAAATCAGAGCTTGCCAAGGTACTTCGCGGTTAAGGGAGAACCGAAGGGGTCGGGTCAAGTTCAAGGGTTAAAATTAAATGCATCGTGTGCCCAATTTGAAATGCAATACGGAAATGGGTGATTTTCCCCGGTCCTTTTCGCCGGCTATTATACCGATCCTGGCTATCTGTTTCAGCGATCATCACGAACCCTTGCAGGCGTAGCGGTAGCGAGAATGACACCCAGGTGTCGAGAATTCCGTCGACCTTGAGCGTGGCAGCCGTCGATGTGGTCGTCGCTTGTCAGCCATCGCCGTCGCACTCTATTTTAACCTTGACACCTGGCAGAACGCGGAACATCGATCAGGATA
This sequence comes from Anthidium xuezhongi, assembly GCA_022405125.1. NCBI lineage: Eukaryota > Metazoa > Arthropoda > Insecta > Hymenoptera > Megachilidae > Anthidium > Anthidium xuezhongi. Next base: position 5,054,704 of record CM039650.1, on the reverse strand, counting down.
TGGAGGCACTTAGGCTCAGCCGACAGGATAACCCTTTCCTGCAGGTACTGATCGATCGCCCCCTTACCTTTTGTCCCACGAAATTCAAAGAAACTTGCTTTCTTATGAAAGCAAAATGTGGTGGAGTAGTTTGTCATGCTAGTCAGTGTCATTTATAACTTAAAAGTAATTAAAATCTTTAAGACTGACTCTTACTTTCGATTTATTTTTCCTTCGGCGTTAATTAAAACCCTGTTCGATTAACGCGCAATTGTGTTTTCCAGGTACTGGCAAGCCGGGAGAGCCTGGTCGAGTCCCTGGAAGAATCCGAGTCGGACGACGCGATTCTAATGTCCCAGGTGAATGGCGTTTCATTTTCATTGGTAACATCGATCGGGACCCTCGTTGCATTATTAATACGACCGCGAAACTTGATAGAGAATGAGCGATAACGGTAAGGGCCGAGTGTTTCTTTCCTCCCTGTCGTTCGTATAAATCACCTTCGCCGCCGAGGTGTGTATCAGGGTCAAACAAAGGACACGAGTAAGGAGATGACGTACTTTCTTATCAGATTTAATGTCACAGACTTCATTTTAAACGACCGGTCCATTAGTCGAGGGCTGCTGATGACAGGGGAATGAATCGCTATTGTGAGGTTTAAGAAGAGAAACATGTACTAGTGTTTCGTATTCAACTTATTTATATAACGATCCAGCACAGAAATATATTGTATTTCAGTTGACTAAGAAGTGGGGGTCGCCGGTGACAGGGGATGAATCACTTTCTATATTTTAACCTCTTGTCATATCATTTTTTTCCATAGACGCGTCAGACATAATTTATATTTAACGATAGTATACCATATCAATTTTAGTTGGAATTACATTTAAAATTGTAATAAAAATAAAAGTCAGGTTTGTACCATCACGAGTCTGACTCCTCAAAGTATGGCAAGGGGTTAATTCTGTTAACATCAAGACAAAAATTGTCTTGTTAAATTCCAAATCAATTGCATTTTTCTGTTCGTTCAGGTAAAGTTTATCTGATAATTACAGTTTAATTGAACTGTTCCGCGAACATGTTCGCGTTGAAAAGGAAATCAATATTTTCGCTCATCACCGGTCTTTTATGAAGGAGATGAATGGTTATGTTAATTACTTCTTTGCCATTGAAAACTCATTTCCATTGTTCGTTCTGTACGTGTAACAGCATTATTCTCGAAGGATAATGCAAGGAACAGATTTGTCGTTGGTGGATCTAGGCGGCTATTGATCACCCCGGTTGATATCTGTTATAAAGGGTGCTACATTCATTCCATTAACCCTCGGCCAACAGGGTGCGGTCACAATAACCCTCGATACCGTAGCCTCCGCTATACACGAAACCTTGTGTATCTTATCTGGAGTTTGTTGTTGAACTTTTGGACAGTTCCAGGCCGTTCGATCGCCGTGAACACTGGATTGTTTATCGAAGATCCTTTGACACCGAAAACTACAATTTAGAGACAGAAATTTTAAACCCTGAACAATTTCATTTATTTTTAAACGGTGTAGGTTTTTGATATATTTAAAGAGGCGTTTTTAAAATATTCGAAGGGTAGCAGTTTGACTGAGATTAAATTACAACGATGAAATTGATTTACTTTCAGGAATTGGGCGACACGGATCCCTTGACATTGGCACAGGTGCACGAGCACCTGGTGCGCAGTCCGCCACCCGCTTCGTGGCCGCACACTACAGCCTTCCACTTTCCCCATCAGAATCAGAACGTGTCCGATAAAAATGACGTCCTGGCGCATTACAAGAGCCCGTCGAAGATGCCTACGTACCCAGGAAACGATCAGGAACTGTCCAGAAGCGAGCCATCCACGGATATCAGAGGTGCGATAACAGACTTCATCTTGCATAGATTTGGGTACTCGGCACTCAAGGAATTTGTTTTTGATTTCAATTTTCTACAAGACACAACGCGCCTTCTTCTTCTATTTTCACTGGAAATTGACTAACACAGCGGACATTGTTCGCGTGCCTCGCGCGCATAACTTATGCTAACACGAATTTGCTGCCTATTTCTCCATGGTCTCCGACGCTTGAATAAATATTAGTTCCATATAATTGATCGTTCCACCGCATCGGTGACGTCAACGGTGATCGCGAAACGTTTTCCGTCGAAGATTACAATTACAATTAGACGTTGCGGGATCGAGTCGCGGGTCGTGAAGCTTTAATTGCACGTCGGATGGCATATCTCGCGAGCACGAGGAGCTCGTTAAAGGTGAAAGAAACGGAGCCGTGCCAAGGGGTCGAAAGAAATCGAGGGTGCTTATTAAAATTTAACGATGAAGGATCGATAGGTGGGTGGATTAAGGTCACCCCGGGATTGCTCTAAATAAATGCATTTCTGTTAAACAAGTTCTTCATTTTATTGCAAACGCGATGCACTTGAAATTACATAATAATTGTAGTCGTTTATTCAGTAATTTTATTCAATCCTTTGGGTGCCACAGACCGTGTTTGGCGCAAAATTACACCGTCCAGAGAATCTTTTCAGTTTATTTAAAAAACTGGAGGGAAATCTAAACGTTTCGGTTTGAATGTACAAGGCAAGCAATTTAAATCCGAGGAACTCCACGCTCAAAGGGTTGAAGTACAAATTTCGTTGGAACGCAATTACCGATACCTGTCGCATCGTAAACTTTCTGGCACTCCAGTTACATACTAATGAGGTGGATTCTTGCGAATTTCATGTAACATGCGATAAATATGGAAATCGACACGGACATTCGCGGATTCGTGTATGCAACTATGTATATTCGCGGGCAGACACTTGTTCCCGACCTTGATGCCTGCTTATAGACATACACGATCGATTTCACCTTATTTTTAACCCGCATAAATTAATCGTCGGTACCCCTGTGGGCGTGTCTCGTTGTTATCCCCCCGTTGTAACTTTCGATCGGCTCTTCATTGGTTTTCTGCACAGGGGGGACCGCTTACCTGGAGATCGATTTCAGCGATTTTATCGTAGACAAATTGAGACCATCGCGTAACGCGTGATCAACGTATTTGCGATATTGCCAGTCGAAACTAAAGCATGTTAATTATTCGTTTGTGCACAAGTATGCTATTTAGACAGCACAACGGATACGCCTGCGGGTATGCAACCCGCTATACACGGTGCATACGCCTGCAGCTATGCAATACGCTATGCACACCGCGTATCGCTGTACGTGTACATTCTTTGATGCATACAGCACGCGTCTCTGGTTCACGAATTTCAAACTTTGTGCGAATAATTAATATTGTCTCGTGCGGTAAACACGGGTTTAATTGGATACAGTGCATGAAACCGTGGAATTTATTAAATACGATAAGGTTGATCACAGAATACAGAATTAAAGATCCAAAATAAATACAAAGCTACAAATTGTAGAATAATGGATTATTAATCAATTGCGGTGTTAACGAAATTATTATTGTCAATTTTCAGACCGCCATTCGCATACGTTCTCCTTGTTACACCCGACGCCGATTCGTTCCTTGTCGGACGTTCGTCGGCTCCACAGATCGGCGGACGACAGCGTGCAGCTGATGTCGAGCGAATAGAGTGAACAAGCGTTCCGGTCCGCGACCCGGCCAAAATGGTTTTTCCTCGTGTTCAGAAGAAAAGGAAATCGTGCTTTGTCGATGCCAACACATCTGGTTGAAGTTTCCGGAAGATTTCTGAGGACTGTGCGTCCGCCGAAGGAAACGGCACACGAAAGCGCCTTCGATTCAAGATTCGCGTACAATTGAAGTCCGTCGAATCAGTTCCTCGTGTCCCTTCACTCCATGGAGGAGAATGTTGTTCAGCCTCCTCGAGGTTGACATTATCGAACAGGTTGATTAGTAAAATGAGCAAGTTTATGGGTTTATTAACATCGTTGCGAAGAATGTGCTGTGTTTCGAGGATTGTGTACTGACAGAGAACAGATCTTTTTTTTAGGTTACTTTGTACTCGCCACGGGCGACATGAAAGTCTCTCTAGGGCTTTTCGTATCGCGAAATCGAAACACCAAGGTGGGTATTGAAACTGTAGGAAGAAAGTATTGGTCAAACAGCCTTAAACGTTTTGGTATCACGAACTTGAATAAACAGTCAATGCATTACAGTTGTAGGTTATTCGCACGCGATCGTTACGACAGAAAGAGTTATTCTATACCGAAGAGAACGACTTTCTTTTCCGTTCCTGTTAAAAGTCCACAAGGTAACGAACGCGTTGTTCGAAACGCATTTGAAATTTGATTAAATTTGACAATATGACGTTATTACCAACCAAGCCTAGCGTAACAAACGTTGATTGTTACTCGATAAGTGAAAAGGCAGGCCTACAGACAGTTATCTTTATTGTCAGTCGAATCAAGAAGTTACAGCAATGTTTTTTGACTCCAACGCCGAATGATCAAAGAAAAAAAGAAATGCGTGCGTATTCCAAGTCAATTCACGTATACAAATACGCTGCATTTGTTTCTAATGGGTTTCGCTCACGAAAGTACGAGGGACAGTCATAAAGCGGTGCTTTTACGTCCTATAATAATCGTAATACTAGTCACGGGTACTTGATCATTAATAATATTGATTTATCGTCCACTTATATGATTCTACTCGTAAATAAGCGAAATGTTGCATTTAATTAGCGATTAAGTCGTATCAGGTTAATTTCAAGTCATAAATTATTCATTTAATTTACAGTTTACTTTGCATCGTTAAACCTTTCGAAAATAGCAACAGGTGTCACTTTGTAACTATGCCTCGTAAAATCCTGGCGGGTGATCATACTTCATAAGTTGGTAACCGTTAATGTATTGTATTTAAAGTCACGTATTTCTATGATGTAATTGTACCACTTCGTTACAATGATTTTCAAAACTTTTGTGGAAAATAACGATGGAATAGCAGCATTGATTTTGAAGAAGTAAAAACATAGGTATGATATTTAGAACTTTCTCATACAAACGATTATCATTTATACGAGCAAATGTTTTATTATGTCCATGTCACGTAGGTTCGTTTATGCTTTTGTTGACTACATGATACAATTATTATATTTGTCATATATTTTTCAGACGAAAATTAATTGCAACGCCGATGATGCGCCAAACGTATAGGCCTGAATGCACAAGTGAATTAGGTTAAGAATTTGTTTGTAAACAAACAGGAAGAGAGAGATACGTTTGTCAATTCTTCAAGCATCGGAGATGGTACACTTTCGAAGTTGAAAATGTTTTCTTAAATATCGCAATATGATTTCAATGCACAAGTACCTTAAGTACACGTTTTGGCGCACATAATCTGTACATTGTTCAACATTGTTTTACAAAGTTGCAGACACAGTCGCAAAACGGCCAGATAGCATCAACGACGTTGTTGATGTAATTTTAGCAGGGTTTATACGAAACTTTCAGAAGAAAACAATAGCACGTAAGAAGAAAAAAAGGATCTAGAAAATTATGACAATTATTACTATCGCTACTATAGTGTCCAATTGACTTGGCCATTGAGAATTGAGATTATTTCTATCGTATGTAATACTATTAGACACACACTGTACACGTGCATTAGAAGTTCGAAACGAGTTGTAAAGTCTTTGGATTGAAAGCCAAACGAGCGAAAACACGTAAAAGAAAATGGAACTAGTAGAGAGACTTATTAATAAATATAATCTAGTCGAATATAATGTATATGTCTGAGGACTGCGTTACACCTTTATGCGAATATTTCAAATGAATATTTATTCGCGCTAATTATTCGGATGTTGAATAATCGAGGACGGTGACGTTATCGTTCAGATACTATTGATTAGAAAACTGATGTTATTCTTATCAAAGAGCGATATTGAATGTTGCAGTAAACTCTCGGTTTTATGAATCTTGAATTAAACTTACTTCAACTTAATAAACTGAAAGGTAACAACGCTTTTTATTTATCGTTTTAATGCTGATTGAAACTTCTTAAATTCTTCGATAATTAACTACTCTTGTTAACGTTATTGAATATAAAGCTTCATTTTTATTTTAGATTGCACTTTCAATTGGGAAGCACCGTTCTTTGGATTTAAAAAGTTGTGTATGTGTGTATGCGTGCTTGTGTGTGTACGTACACAAATCTTGATTTAGGATAAACATGAAATTATATATGAATTCAGAATTTAAGAAACTAAAGGTACATCAATTGTTGATAGAGGGTGATAATTTTATTTTAATAGATTTTAATATTTATTGATTGTAATGTAAATTAATTATTGAAATTTTTTGACACTGTTATCATTTGTTAATCCGTTTGTTAAATTTTATGCTGCGCAAATTAACAAATGTGAATCTTTGTTCATTTACATTTTTATCAAAATAAAAGTTTGATTCTTTATACTTCAGCTAAATATTTATTCAATCTATTATCCTAATATTTATCTAATTTATTGACTATACCATTAATTAATTCAAACACGAATAAGCTGCTGGCAGAACACCTGTAGACTGCTGATAATCAATAACAAATAAGTACAAATTATTAATTTCAATTTATTACTGAGAAGCGTTTGTTCTATTTTAACATAACTATATAATTATGTAGTAGAAATCGATACGTACTTAATTGTAAAATATAAATATCTAAGTATTATATTAATGATTTAATTAAATAACATAAAATTCAATTAAATTTCATTAAAATTTTTCAATAAATATATATTTGTGTATATAAAACGTGGTGTTAAATGAATCCAATATTCCACTCTTTTTAAGCGTGACAAAAGTTTCATCTAGATATTTCACTAGAACGAATTGTGTTCCGTGACTGCTGCTGGTATTAGAATAATAGGAAAGCGAGGAATTATTAAGTAAAAATATATTTTAAATCAGCGCCATCTAGCGGACGGCGTTTTGGGGCTGTTCCTGGTATTAGGTTATTAGGAAAGCGAGAAAGTATACGGCAAAAGCCCGTTAGATGTATGCGCATGCGTAGAGCAATCGACGCGCATGCGCATAGCGTGTGGTACGCATGCGCGTAAGGTAGGATGCGCATGCGTAGAACAATTTGCGCGCATGCGCATAGTTTTGACAGGTTTTTACCGAATATCTTCTCGCTTTCCTATTATCCTAATACCAGGAGCAGCGCCAAAACACAATCCGCTAGATGGCGCTGATTTAATATAAAATATTCGGCACTTTAAACTTGGAGGGGGGAATGAACTCGAATGACAACATTCTTTAAACGTCTATACAAACATATTTATTTATCGGGTATAATTTATAATACATGTGACGAAGAAATTGACAAACGTATTCTTTTTATAAATTTATAGAAGAATAATAGTAAGCATGATATAATTAGTTAAATAATAAATATCTAATTCAATGTTATTTAATTCTGGTACAATGGCAAGGTGGTCTATGAATAAGGTATGTTATAATTTATTTTATTATTATATACCACCAGCATTTTTGTAACGGTTTATTTAAACGACGTTTAAAATACAATACATTTTATAACAATTGTTAACATATCATTTTCATAGTAAATGTAATAGAAAATTAAGTTACAAGTATGTAATTAATTGTTAACTTCGTTGTTTGTAGAATGACGATGATAGGACTGTTCAAATTATGCGCTAGAAAATGTTTGAACTAAGGGACATCTAGTGTGGAATCGATAGACACGCACGACAGGTAATTAATTTTATTGCTCGCATTTTTATATTGCAAATCTGGTTAAACAAGTCCTGTTACAGGTGCGTGTGCGAATACGGCGAACGAAATGGCAGATCAAACGTATCGTGTGTATTAAACGACCACTTTGTGTTCAGGAACAAACAATTTTATTGTTAAACCATTGTTGGATTAATACATATCAATCAACTATATCGTACAGTAGTCAAAGTATTTTTAATTAGATTAAACAATGAAGGGTATCTTAATCTTCGATCATCTGAACGATGTTCTATTTACAAAGTGCAATAAGAAATTTGCTAATCACATACAAAAGTTAGCTAAAATACAAGGACTGATTTCGGAAAACAAGGTATATTTTTAATCGATTTTCATTCAATTATAAGCTTCATAAATATTTTAACGAAATCGTGTTTGCAGTATTGTATGAATTATTCAATTATTATTTTTATATAAGACATGAAAACATGTACTTACCATGAGTGACGTAATGCTACTGAAATAACATAGAATTATCTGTATTCTTTTCAGGATGCAAGCGAGGGGAATTCAAACCTCAATCCAAATATCATAATGCAACTGTTCTCACCTATTGTCACATCCCAACACGTGATGGCTTCACAGTTTGGAAATTCTTATACTTCAATGAGGTGTCATGATGGCACAAATATGGTATTCGATGAATTTATGGGATACACTTTTATTTACATCTCCTTGGAGGAAGTTGAACTAATGAAAAGAACACTGGGTGTGTGTGTGGCCATTGTAAGGCACGTTTGTGGACCAGATGTTGGAATGTAAGTTAAACCACAAACTAAATTACATTGTTTTTATAGTTACAAGGCATTATAATTAAAGCTGTTTGATTTTAGGCTGAAGGTAAATAGACAGAAAGTCTGTTTAGTTTCCTCTTTATTAGATGCATGGGTACATTTAAGAAATTACGAGCAAAGTATGCTTACAGAAGCCATAGAACAGTTATCCATAAATACCGATCTGGGTGTAGCCATATTAAAAGTATTACAGGATGCCTCTGACAAACTGAAGGCAGAATCTGAATTTTCCAATGTACATATTCTGATAGTGGTGGAACAGAAGTTTCTCTCTTTGTACTCTAGCAAGAATGCTCGTGACTTATACGCCGCTGACATATTACTGATGATGCTTATGTGTTGGGTAGTAAATCAGAGAAGAAAAGGAGAATACCAGTCTGACACCAATGAAAACGATGATTGCACAGACATACTTCTGCCTGACAATAGTGCTATCAGGGAAGAGCAAGTACCTTTTGGTGCAAAACTTGCAAACCCCACTGCAGAGGATATCACAGACTTATTTAGTACGGTCTTTATTGATATGTTTATTATTTTTATTGATCTTCACTGACTTGTCAATTCATTGTAGGAGGATCAAGAGAATCTTCCATCAACGAGGGTCTATTTTCCTTGACGGACGACGAATTGTACAGTCATCTGATCCTTCTAGGATCTGAACACGATTGCACAGCGAATGCGGTTCATATCTTTGAGCTAGCAGATGGTATCAACCTCATTATGATAATAGAAATGACCAATCTTGCGACATCGTCCGGGCTGTACGATAGTTTTCATTACTTAAACGTCATAAACGGTTTGCAACTTCAAAGGGACATCGACGAACTGAGGCCAGCGTTCGAGAATTTTGATTTAGCCATGAAGAAAGCCTTGGACGGAATCAAGAAGAACAGAGCAAACGTCAGTAACGACGTGGACATGTGTCAGAGAAGGCTGCAATCGAAATGGGAGTTCGTTCGAAAAAAGTACATGGATTTATTGAAATCCAGAGATCCAGAATCCATCCTTCAGATAGAATCGAACACGTCCGGATTTACGGATAATTTAAAGGAGTTGTATCGATTGACCTGCTTCGACAGAAGCTTCTTGAAACTAGGCGTTGATGTTCTCACGACGGTAGGGAAGCTTGTTCGACAAAAGTTAAACGATTTCAGCGATTTCCTTAAAGTGAAAGCGTTAAAGAATTTCACTCTTGGATCATATCCTTTTGTAATACGTGATATTGTGATTTCATATTCAATTTTTCGTTTATTTTGTATGGTAAGTTACATACGAAAATATAACTCCTTAATGCCATATAATCTACGAGAACTTCCCTAACTATCAACAAATATCTAGAAGAGTTTCCAGGCCTTGTGCACTTCATTTACATAGACAGGACCACTCACAGATTAACTGCACCAACCTTGGACTTCACAAATCCTGAAACTCTTGCTCTCACCACAAAGAAGGTGATTTATACAAAGTTCAGTAAGCCTATTCAAGATTGAAATAATTAAATGTTATTCTTATAGATTTGGAACATGGTTAAACAAAGCAGAATGCATTTAGAAGAAGGACACTTATCGGTCATGTGGAAAGACACAACATTTAATTACGCTTACTTTTTATGGTTCGAGGATAGTTCTGTAAGTAGTTTCAAAAGCAACAATAAATACACCCATACGTTGTTATTATTACAGATACTTTTCAGGGATCGCCACTGAAATGCAAGGTATACTTAAATCATATAATGAAAAATTTTCCAGTACCAGGTATATTTTGTGGAGATTATTATAGGTTTGTATCATTAACATATAGTATTTGGTTTTCTTTGTTGCAAGTTTTTCATGTACCTCGTTTTTCTTTTCGTAGAAAATTAGCAGAGATTTGTTTTCCCAAATTGTCCGCGAACAAAATCAGGATATACGAGCTATATTGCGTTCATCTTGGACTGGCGACATCGTCATGCGTCTTGGAACACTCGAGGAGGCTCGCGGCCACGATATGGGAGGTCACGGGTGTCCCGAACAACCCCGCCGACATACTTTAATAACATTCTCATCGAAGTATTTTATGTACAAATAGAGAAACCGAGAATTCTGTGCTAATCCAAGTATTCAAACATTACCGCCGATTGAAAGTGAACTGTAAGATTTTTCATTATTTACAAGTACTTAAATACATGTATTTAGCTTGATATTTATAAAAGATCCATAATTGCAAAACGTTTGTATTTTATTTGATACGTTTAAATACTTAAAAATTGTAATGGCACAATTTAACAAAATTTTATATCAAAGAATAACGTATACTGTATATTTTCTCTTCGAGTTTCATGGGAACTTGGTTAACTTAGGAAATACGGAGCACTGTAAATATTTAAGAGCATGTTACATACGCATTAAAAACTATACGATACTTCAGTCTATGATGCCTCTCCACTTTATAACGCGCATATTCGATAAATATGAACACGGCACGATAGCATTTAAATCTTTCCCCGTTCATCTCTGTAACGTTAAAATCTTTTTTCTTTTTTTCCCCCTTTTTCAAACAGACCAATCTTTTACATATTTCAGCATGGTCGATTTACTTATATTTTAAAATATATATATATATATATACGTGTGTTTGTATGTATAAATATTTACAATGCGTACAAGTCTAAACGTAAACGCTCTCGAACTGTCATCGTTTTCTTTTCTTTCGCACAAACGCGCCACAATTTTAAGTATACTGTTATAAAGCTTTCAAAGTGCATTAAAAATAAGGAAATCTTTTCTTTTTTTTTTCATTTAGTTATCCGTAGTGTCTTGTTTACGCGTGTTGTTTACTTTCTTCTTCGCGTTTTGATCGTAAGTTGATCGAGAAGTAATATTTTGTATATATTTCGCCTCGGACGATTCTTGTTGCGGTACTTGAGCGCACAAAGTCCTGTCATTGTTGCTTCGCGTAGCGACCGGACCGGAAGTCCTTCTACCCTTTTTCGGCCCTGTGGATTCGTGCACGAACTTGCTGTTGCCTCGTCCAACACCACTGAAATTGGTTTCGCTTTTGCAGATGGACTCTTTTACGATTTGCGATTCTATATTGGCGCATCTGCTCCTGTTCGACATGGTTTCTGTAATATCAGTTTTCATCCCTGAAACCGAGTTTACAGACGGTGGCTCTTGACTTGGACTTTCTATCGTGTTCACGTTTGACCTTCTTGATTTGCTCTGATTAATACTTTTCTCGGTAGATATTTTTGGCTTGGGAGCGATCGCTTGACTCTGAACGAAAAAGAAAATATTTAAATTATTTTCGTGAAACGAATGAATGCGAATGGTACGTTATACCCACAGTTGCAGTAGAATGGTTCTTAAACGTGTGTTCTTCTGAGACTTCCTTTCTTAAGGGTGATACTTGCGCCGATCTTTTCTCTTCTTCATTTACCCGACCTGTTTCAGACTCGTGAACATTATTTAAATAAGAAATAATTTCCAACTTCTTGTAAACGTTAAAGGCTGAAACTTTCTTTTCCAACTCTGCCACCTCGAGATCGGATTTGCATAACTCTGGTATTAATTGATTCAAATACTGTTCAGCTGCCTTTTGTATAGTAGTTGCAGATTCCAGATCAGAGGTCCTTACCAAATCTAAACTAAAAATACGTAATTTCAGCTAAGTATCAGTGGTAAGATCGGATATCAAATAACAGTGTTACAAGCAACAGTTTAACAGGAAATAATTATAAACAATAATGAGTTGAAACCTACTTTAAAGATTCTACAAGCCTGGTAAACACATCTGGTAAATCAGATGACCTTTTGGTAGGAGGAGGTTTATAATCTGAACCTTCTTGAAGGACTGAATTATTTTCTAGATTATTTATCCTTAAAGGAACTGGTTCAAATGCCCTGCGCAAACAAAATCATTTTAGATCACATAAACAATTTATAAATTGTAACAGCTATAATGTAACCACTTACCTTCTTTTATATCGTAAAAATACATGTTTAAACTTATGTGTGCCTTTTTCATTGCTTGTTGTGGAGCTCAACAAACAAGTAACAAAGAACCCTTCTTTGGAACAATCACCATTAGAAAAGAATGATGCAAACTCCTTATGTAATATTTTATCTCTCATGGTTGGCATTAATCCTGCATTTTGCCTAAAGTGAAACCAGCCTATTACTTGTTTACTTTTGTCACGTAAAAAATCCTTTAATTTCTCTTTGTTAACTCTACCAACAGAATCGTGTAAGGTATCTGGCAGTGGACAAGTTATCACAGTTTCAATATCTAAAAACGTCAAAATATTATTGTAAAGCATAAAATTTATCATTAGAAGGAATTACAATGAAATATATTTACTGTTCTGTATCTTCACTGTCTCTATCTGATTGTCCGCATCTGTGTACGATTTTACTACAAACTCGAGAGTTTCTCCGAGTAAAAATCCCATCTAAAACATAAAAATTAATGTATATATATGGTTTTTAATGTTTTTCCAATTCATTGTTTATTAGGTTAGATTTTTTAGAGGTTAAGACGCCAGATTTATTGTCCCGAAATAAACTGTAGCGCCAAAGCAAAAAGCAGTATTAAGAACAATAAGAAAACAGGTAACTTTTCCTTTACCTGGTTTCCGCAATTACGAACATTCTCGTAAAATAGTAAAGAAAGAGCGGCGCCAGAAATTGTAACGATAAAATCAGCATCCGCCATGTTCGTCAATTTACTGTTATTCACTTCGTAATTTTGCTTCCACTTTCTATGATTGGTCTGTCAAATGTTAATGATTTACCTTAAATCAACAACATTACACATTGTTCCTTTATTTCGATGTTTCAATTATGAAACATTTATAACGCTAACTAACTTTTGCTATTGTTAATTTAAACGTTGGTATTAACATAATATTACGATGTATATTTTCCTTTGTTTTCATATTACTATCAACTTTTTGTTAAACTTTCAATTACCACAGTATAACGTTCAATTTTTATACCAAGTCTATAGAAATATGATACTAAAGCTAATACCGGAAAGATATATGTCAATCGAAATGACAAATTTCTATCATCGCGATGAAACATTCGCGAAACACTTATAACAATAAAAACTATAAGATAATATAAGCGTTTTACTTGTTTCCTTGCTGCTCCCGTGTTTGTTTTGTACAATAATCGAAGGACACTTGATTTTCTTTTACTAATTACATTTTTTAATTCTTATATAATACGTACGGATTAAACAATTAACGCGTGTATATAAATCATGCGAATACTATTCGTACGTGACCGGAAATAGCAGGATACAATATATCTTAACAGGAAACGCAAAAATCTGTTTCAAAGTAGAGAATGTTCAATAGATATCCTGTTAATAATTGTTCCCGACTTTCGAAACATTTATTTATGCGGTACTAATTGCATAGAAGCGTGAAATAATGGTGCTAATAATTCCTTATAAATTAATTTTTTATAAGAGGCTAAATATTACGTATGTTAATAGTTGTTTTGTATGAAAAAATTGTTGATATTGTAATTTTCTACCAACAAGATGTTATACTAGAATTAAATAAAATTTCACCCTTTTTTATTATTTTTTAATATAAATACGCGCGATATAAAATGTTTGAACAAAAGTTTATTTGTCAGAAGTGGGATTCGAACCCACGCCCACAGAGTGGACTGCGACCTGAACGCAGCGCCTTAGACCGCTCGGCCATCCTGACATTGGTTGCTAATCAGTTTTCTGTATAGAAAACGTGCACCTAAATATTGATTACAAAACCTGCATTTGCAACAATATTATACAGTCAACGAATGCATTACGTACACCATTACAATACAATTAAATATCACCGGTACTAAACGAAATGAAAAGGTAAGCGTTTAACTCTGAATTTGGGAGACGTATTTTGATCGAATCTGGAAAAGTGATTTCCTGGATTCAAAGAGTTCAGGATGAAGTATTAAATATACATATACAGTGAGTGTAAAATAATTGGTGATAAGGGTATATTTTTAAAGTAAATGTTAATTCTGCAGGAAATCGTAATGAGATCACTAAACAAAGATTGGTTGTAATTCTGCAAAGCCTAGTAGCTGATTGCATCATCTAGGTTTGGTTGTTTCTAAAAATTTATTAAAAGGGCTTCAAGCATCTCTTTTCTGGAACGTTCCAGAAAATGAATCGAAATTCATTTAGTTGGAGGAGAAAGAAACGAAGAAGGGACCGAAATAAGGCGGTCGCCGATCGAGAGGAGTTTAGGCAGCGACGAAAACCCGCTCGGCCGAAAATACACCCGGCTCCCGTCCGCTAGTACGCGAGTCGCTCGTATTTCTAGCTGCGAAGTAGAACCGATGTAGGGCTCGAGGATCGCGTGATGTAAGATCTTTAGTGATCTCTCGAGAGACGTCAAGATCGCCTCTGTTCGCTGCTGATCGACGCTTCGCTCCGATTTTCCACGAAGTAACGAGTTTGTTCCGGGGCTCGACGTGAACCGCGCGTGACCGGAACCATGTCGGAGGAGACCTGGGATTACGTTCACGAGAAATGGGAGCACATAGATCAGGCGGTGAGTCCGTTTATCCTTTCGATTCCGTGCGTGCCGTGTCTTTTCGCGCCCTTTGACTTTCCCTTGTTGCGTAAGTCTTAAAAAAAAAAAAGAGAAGCTCGTTGATCGAACGACCGGACCGGTATGGTCTTAACCACCAGTTAACTCGATGCACCGAGTTCGCAGGTTAATTGATTTAATTCCGAGAATTGGGATTACGTGACGGGAGCTGATCGTTCTGATGAGCGATGACTTCATTTGTGGGTGTTGGAGCGGTTTTATGGGGTGATTCGGAGAGGGAATTCGGTCAACAGGTACCTGAAGAGATTTCTATAGGTCGTGGATAACTTAGGGATATTTTCTAAGGATTCTTATGGTATAGCGTTCTAGTGAACCTTAGCATGCTTACAGTTACTAGGTATAGGATCATCTATAGGAATTCATACAGATGTAAGTCCCTACATAAACAGTAGTATTCTAGTAAACCCTAGATAGTATACTCAGAGTTACTAGTTACAATATTCCTAGGGAACTTTGGATATAGTTAAACTTACTAGTCATAAGATACCTAAGGTTCTCTGGTAACCTTGGGGAATATCTAGATCCCTAAGGTATACCTATAGATATAGGTGTTTCAAAATAAATACTTCTGTACCTACCTATAGGAGTAACAGAATTCTTGGGAACCCTAGATAGCAAATCTACACAATAGCTCTAGGTTCTTGACTTGCTAGCTATTTTATCAGAAACGAATTGTTATTTCAGAGAAGTAAACGTTTCATACGTTTAATAAAATGGGTCGTCGTCACGATTCATCTGTCGATCGCGATATTCAAGGCGCGAGAGGCTAATTGTTACGAAACGATATGATATTTCGTCTTTGGCGACCGCGATCATCTTCGAACGAGGACACCGAAGCTAACTCGTGCGTGTTTCACGTCGGTAAAGAGAGGGAAAGGTGGGAGGATGGGTGCTTTCATTCATGATTTTCGTGTGACGTAAATCTGCACATGGAAAGTTCACCGCATACCGACATACCAGACCAGCACGGTATAAATATCATCGATCGCATGGCGAGCCTCGGAGTTCATTTTAAAATTATCGGTGAATGCGATCGTACGCATTCTTCGTTTTCCGAGCAGAATATCGAAAAAGGGCTGTACGAACTATTTTTGGGAAACTTTCAATGGCGAACGTATATCTGAATGAGTGTTCAGCCTTAAAATACTTCGACATTGATGCAACAATGCCAAGACTTTGTTAACAAATATCTTCTAATCGACGCTCGCGACCAAAGTTACCGAACAATGTAACGAATCTGTTAGATTGTTTAACAGATACGATGCATCTCGGTACAAAACGGCATTTTACTCGAGGAATTACGTTCAATTGCTCCTGCTTCCACTATTCGCTTTAAGTGAACAACAAGATAATCAAGTATGCACGTAAGCTCGTTCAATTATCAGCATTAATTGTTTTCAAACCGAACGAGGAAACGCGATATCCGTTATCTAAATTCAACGGAAGCGCGCAACGTCGAGATCGTAACGAAAAATTTTGCTCTCGTTATCATTGGCATTAATAATAATCCACCCGATTGCGATTTAATACCGAGCTAATTCATCTAACAGTAAATACAATTTCAGAAAGGAATGTTTTGTTCGGTTTTCGAAGTCAGATTATGGTTTTAATGAAAATTCGTATAGTTTGATACTTGGAACCAAAGTTCAATTATTAGAATATTGGAATCATTAATTCCACAATAAAGGAGGAATTAGGATCTGGAATTCGAAAGATTGAATATTTAAATATTCGAGTATTAGAATACTGGGATATTGTAATGTATTCTGGGGCGCACAACTTTAGCACCACCTACACTTTTAGTAGATTAAGAAAATTTATTTCGTCAATTTTTTTACAATAATGGCCCAGATATTTTATTAATTGTGTTTATTTGCGATCATAACAACATTCTTTGATTGACACGTACAGCTGCGTTATCTTGTTGGAAAGTCCAGTTAATTGTACTGCGTTTATGGGTCAAAGACAACAAATTGCTGCGTAAAATTGTGATGTACTCATCACTGTCCATCCTTTTTTAGGATCATCACACTTCCAAACAATCACACTTCCTCTTTCGAAGTTTGTTTTTGATAAATATTGCGGTTCTTTTCAGAAATCTTACCGTCTGGTCCATAGAAATTAAATTTCTTGAAAGAAGTCAAAATAAGTTGTAGTAAAGTTAATTCACAAGTTTACTCGAGTGCACTAAAGACTTGCAAGTTTGCAATATGGTAGGAGTTTAGGTGTAGAACACCAGCGTACTCGAGTACTAGGATAGTAGGGTACTAGGATCCAAGAATCAGTGATAAATTAAATAAAACAGAGTGTTGGATTAAAATTATATCAGACGAAAGCTAAAACGATCCACACGATGCGCAAATAGAGCCATGATGACCTTACTGGCACGATGATTTCGTGGCCGTAAGGACGGGTTCATTGAAAGCGCAGTGCAGCGGCGAGGAAGATGCGGGTCAGTAAGCCGAGATGAAATTGGCGAACATCCGCGCCTGCTCATCTCCGCCGCGCGCCTCGGTGACCGAAAATCACATTCTTAATGATTGCACTAGCGTGTCACATGCGAGGTTGCATCCGAGCCTACGAAATCGATCAGCTGCTTCTCGCGTCGTTTCATTTGCATGCAACCACGTCAAACACGAGTTTCTTTATATCTTTCCTTCAAAAGATGTGCATATCTCATCGTACATTAGACACGATTCCTCTTCTACGCGTACAGTTCTTGCACAATACCTACTCTTGGCCGTATTATGGACCATCGAAGAGCTAACAAATCAATATTATCTTGAATATTATCTAATATTTTTTTATTTCATTCGCCATTAGTATAAAATTCAATTCGAGAAATGTATGAACACTGATCCCTGGATAAATATCGAAATGGGGATCCAATTTGGCAATTTCGACAGTGTCAAAGGTGGGGCCAGACGGGGCGAACGAAAACCTCCCCCTACTCCTGTACCATCTCAAGTGACTTCTGAGCTCTACGCGGAATTTGTCACGTAGCCTTGCGAGTGACCACCTGTTAAAAAACGAAAGATTTGTCGCACAAAGGGTGGGAAATCGAGAGTGGTCCGATATCGATCAGCTGCTGGATGACGAGGGTGATCTGTTGAATTCGGTGGCGGAACATGGATGATGCGCCTTGACCGTGGAACTGTTGCTCAGGCGCATTCGGTCGGCAATCGACGTGTACTCGTAGTCGACGTCGCCTATCGGTTGTCCGACACGTTCTGCTAACGCTTTCTTTTCTCTTACGTCGCCGCCCCGGTAAGTTTCGACGCGTAAATTCATGTATCACGCGTACGAATCAAAGGTCGACCGGCGCGCACCGTGGACAACGATTCGCGAGCGTTGTTGCGACACAAGATCAACAGGAAGCGGCGAGGCGACAAGGAACCGGGTGTAACGCGAAATTGATTCGGTGGATCAAGGATGAAGACGAAGAACAGATCGTTGCTGAGCAAAATGTGCAAGTGCTACGGGAAGAAGTCGCCGTCGCGATCGCGTGTGCAGCAGACCGAGGACGATCCCTCGGCGCCCACGGTATCTCCTCAGGTATATTGTCAAAATACACGAGGCTTTTGAAGTAGTAAGAGCCTATTCAAGAAAGGAATCTTTGTCTTGTTACTTCGTTACTTAGCCAATGTTTTGACATATCAAGTTTTGATCAAAAGTTTAAAACTTTATCTTCTGTATTTTATACAGAATATAAATCACCATTAATCACCAATTAATATAAATCACCTTACATTTTGACAAAAGCGTCTTGACAAATTTTCTAATATAAAATTAAAAATCTGGAGCAAATTATTTTGACCTATTTGGTAATTCTAGTATTAATAGGAAAAGAAAGTAATTTTTATTCTTATAATTATCCTGTGATTTGGGAATTATTAAGGTGATTGTTATGTAAAAATTAACCCACAGGAAATATACTGAAGCCCTAATTATAGCAAATCAAACAAATAAATAAGAATAATTGAATGATTAGTACTTATCAATCAATTTATATTTCAAAATACTTAAAAATAATTAAACAAATATATAAGAATGATTGAACGGTTTGTATTTCAAAATATTTATTGCGAATTTGATAAAGTCAGATTAAATTGATACGTCCTTAATCCCCTGAACCGAAAAGCATATCATTTTTCGATCTATTATTGGTCGAAATGGTACAAAGTCGAATCTGCTTTCTGGTTCGTGTATCGTGCAATAATCTCTTACGATAACATTTATTACAAATCGATTTTGATAAATATAGACTTTGTAGAACGACCTTTATGGACCATTGTCGCGCGTGCAACAAAGTAATTATACAGTTAGCTGTTTAGGATTTATTCATAATGATGCTCTCTGGTTGGAAGCGACACGAATCGTGCCAAAATGTCCCGTGAGCAAGTTAGTGCGGTGAACCTTGAAACTTTTATACACCTATCAGCGTTCACATCTTT
This sequence comes from Anthidium xuezhongi, assembly GCA_022405125.1. Taxonomy (NCBI): domain Eukaryota; kingdom Metazoa; phylum Arthropoda; class Insecta; order Hymenoptera; family Megachilidae; genus Anthidium; species Anthidium xuezhongi. Next base: position 5,035,126 of record CM039650.1, on the reverse strand, counting down.
ATTTAAACAAATTCACCCTGGCAGGGTAGCTGCTACGTAATTTCAATGTAAGATATTTTCACTGCGAACACGAGCACGCACGATTTCCTATAGAAAACTCTACCGATACGACTGTTCAAAATAAAAATAACACCTGTATCATTCAAATTGAAAGGTTAAAAGTTGATATCAGAAGATATCGTTAGAATTCTTTTAACTACAATACCAATGATAATAATATAAAATATCGAAATAAAAATTTTCTAACGGACCCGATTCTCTCGGTCGATTTTCGAATGAAAAATTATCGAACGCGATGTCATCGATTCTTATTCGAATATTTTCACAACTTCGCGGTTTACACGAAAAATGTCAAATTTATTGAAAAATGATTAACACGAGTGGCTGATCGCAGCATGGAGCACAATTACGATCCAGGAGAGAATCTGGTAAATCATCGAGCGACGAGATCGAAAGGGAAAAATGATTAATTTTGATACGAATTTTTAGCCGATGATGGTGGTTATTCGCAGACCATGCTGCATGAAATATAACGATGATGAGATGTGCGTGCCAGTCGTCCCTAAAAAGGCAATGAAGTAATTTCAATTATAACAATTTCATTTATCCTTGCTCGATTACCTGTCGTAACACAGAACCGTGCTCTGAATAATTAAGTATCGGCTTTTCACAACTTTTTGCCACGTAATTCTGACATTAAATTTTATACAGGGTGTCCTGTAACTAGTGGTACAAGGGGGTGATTCTATAAAATAACTAACAAATATAGAACATTTTTTTTTCAATTTTGTCTGAATATTCTTCAAGAATATTCATATAAAAGTTAAAAAAAAAATCGCGAGCAAACATTCAAAGCAAAAGGAAAATGTTTTGCATACTGCGGATCGAATATTCAAGTAACTTCGCGGAGAATGCGTTACACCTGAACACCATCACTTCCGTTTTACTTTTCATATACGAGAAATTTTTCGAAACAGCAACAATTTTTTCCGCAAGATAGAAGCAAGATGTTTTCTATCAAACAAATTTCGTAGTGCTTAACGAAGGGAAATGGCATCCACGAATACGCAATCCGAGACACAAGTAAATTTTTTCATGTCATTCGTCCTCCCGTAAAATCATCGGTCGAAAGGTTAACCAAAATAAATAACGACGAAACCCTGTGATCGTGGATGAACGAATCCCAGTAACATTAAAATATTATATTAAATCGTTATTATTATAAACGCAGAGGTACTGGCCTTCTAAAGTCTGGATATTTTATTTCTTACAATTAGTGAAATTTAGCAATGGATTTTTTAACACAAAGTCAAAATTAAACGAACGACATAGAGTTCTGTTTCAACGATTCACGGTTCATGGGTTCGTCGTTGTTGATAAAAAACATCGGGCAGAAAAACAATGATTACTTCTACAATTTAATGTGACATTTTAACGTTTCTTGAACGCTCGGAGGCTAATTTAAACTCGATACTTGAATTGTAAATGAAACGAACAAGGTTCCCGTTTTCGATGATAACACGAAAACCAGAACGTGTTCGGAAGACCTTAAAATAATCGCTAAACGATAATTCTATATGGAACACAGTTTGTGCAATTTTGTTGAAAAATCGAGATAAAACTCTAGAAGATACATATTTATATATTAATTTGAGTTGGGAGGATAAAATCACCCCTTTTGAAAATTTGCAAAAAAATTTAGGACAAGCGAACTCATTTATTCTTATATTAAGAATAATTATATTTGTTCGAGGTATCTGTTTCGGTCACTTTATGATTCAATAACGAAAACATTGAATTGAATAAACGATAGTCGAAATGGTAATTAAATCTTATATAATCATACAGTTGAGATAATTCTAAGGGGATTCGAAAAAAAAATGAAGGAGGAGAAAAGAGGTGATTCTATTCGCAATAACGTTTTCGTCATCGCAGAAAGGAGACTTCCTTGTTCGATGCCAATTATCCATGTCGTAAAGATAATATTTTGTGTCGCATTCATCAGTTGAAAAATTGTAGGACGGTCAGTTTGAACGAAACAGAAGTATCCTTCTTATTCATTTGCTTGTGGGTGTACGAAACGAGAATAATCAGAAGTAATGAATCATTTATTGTTCTATAAGAGTAAAAATATATACAAATATCGTGGAAGCTAGAAATAACCTGTATCACAGTTTTAAAGTAATCGAAATAGAAAGAAATTTTACAAAAATTCTAGGTGCCATTTATATTATATTAATAAGTTATGGGAAGTTAAGGGGTGGTTAATTACTTTCGTCACAAATTTAATTCAGTTGACATAATATTATATTAATTTTATAAATTATCATATGGAAGGTTATCTTTTAAAAGAAATTTTTTTAAATTTCAAGCATCATTAACATGACATCAATTTCCTAAATTATCAAATATTAAGTTTTAATTGAACGAGTAATTACAAGTAATATACTGCATACAATCATCAATTTTTAATTTAATCAAATTTTCAAAACATAAAAATGGGGAACATATCGTGCAAGTTATATCATATCCGATTACAACACTACGTATTAATACCAATTTACAAGCTGATACCAAAGGATCAAACGGCTCGATCGTAGCTTTAGCCGGGAATCTAATTTGATATCGATCGATGATCGACCGATAAGATCGGTATGAAAGAAGCCTCGGATCTTTCTAGAAAGTATCGTTCTTGATTAATAGCATCGCGATCGGCTAATGTTGATTATTTATCGTACGCTTCAACGAGGACCAATTTGACTCCTGTTAAGGGAAGTCAACCATCGGCAAACCAATCGCACGTATCGTGCAATATCGAACGGCTAACGAATCGTGTCCATTATGCGCTCGAACATAATATCCGTGCAATGCTACCGCGTGATCGACGAACCGTTGCATACATTTCTGCATCCGAGTTGCACGTGATGCAACGGGTACCAGTTTACTGCATCAGATTGGTAGAGGACCGCTATTATCGTTCTAAAACCGACACTAGAGATACTTTCGTTGGAATACTGGAGGTGAGGCTGGCTACTGAGAAGGGGTTGTTCGAGAAAGGGAATTTGGGAGGGGCTGCATTGGATGAATGAAATGAGCATAATTTGCAAGGGAAGATTTTATGCAGATCTAAATGTCTATATTTATTGCAGTGAAAACTCATTTTTTTTATATTATTCAATAAAATTACTATGGAAATGGACAAGTCTTTCTTGACACTTTGTCTACCGGAAGCCTATTAATACTATGGGTTGTTGACTGAAAAGCGATTAATAAACCTTTGATTATTATTTTTTCGTCTGTAACTACGTTGACATAATGCTTTCAATACAGCATCAATACAAGGGATATTGTTTAAAAAGGGTTGCATCTGATGAATTAAATAACCTTCGTTTTGTGAGGAAAGCCTTGAATTAGATCTATATTTTCGTACTTCTTATCTGAATTTAAATTTAGATTCCAAACAACCAAGGTTTTGCCAGAAAAGATTCGATCCACGTTTGAATATTAATACTTATTAATTTAGGGTGCTAGAAAAGTGTAATTTAGACACTTTTATGTTTGGTATGGATCTAAATTCTTAATTAAATAAACCGATTAAAAACAAAATGAAAAAATTAATTGTTAGCATAACATGTATGCTGAGAAGATATTTTATTATCTCCTCGCAAGTATGACACAACACTGACAGAGCGCAAGGAAGTGCAAGAGATATTGGACACACAGACGTCTCTAATTTACGACATAATTTATGAATTTCGTAGACTGTTTGATGCTGATCGTTATATCACACTTTGTGTATCTCTTTTCTTACAAACGATAGACAAACAGTTATAACACCTTCGCAGTTTTCTTGTTTTATGAACATAAACTATTTTATCACAAAATTCTATCAAACTCCAATTTTTAATTAAAGTTATAGATATTGTACACACCTTTCCATATTTACCCCTGCAATATCGTCACAAGATCTTATCTTTATCTCGCACGATAATCGATTCGTGGTATCAAAAGCAAAAAAAAAAAGATATAAGTTTGATTGCATTAAGACACTAATTCACTAATTATTGATTTTTTCTTTTTTTATTGCCTGCTCATCTAGAATTACCTATTTTTTATCAGAAGTATTGCTTTGAAAATAATATAGAGTTTATATCTTAATGAAAATATTAAAATAATGATAGAATTAATGAGCAAGGAATACAATTCGAACATTTTGACGAAAAATGGTAAAAATTCAATGATTCGAGAAAAACATACGGTTACAAAGGGTTGATAATCTGTTTATTAACAATGAAACCGGTCCCCGCCTTTCACCGGAATCAAAACACTCCCAAAACGAGAGGAGCCTTCGTCTCGAGGACTTAAGGTGCGTTTCAAAAGCAAATCTACCTGTACAAACTCCAAGGAGATCGTTACGTGAGCCGACACACGTATTACATACGTATGCTTATGCTTATTCATCCGAGTCAAGGTCAAAGCTAAAATTCGTGCAAATCCTCGACCTAGCTTCGCTCATCTTGCTAGAACTTCCGGTCCCTCAAAGTCGTTTCGTCGTTCAAAAAAAAAATGCCACGCAGAATCGATCTTATAGAATTTTCGTTCCAAATTTTTCCTCTTCCAGGACAATTATCGCAAATTTATATTCTCAATTCCTTTTTTTAATAACAAATCTGCCAGAAATAATATTATTTTGAGAAATAAATTTTGTATAAAGTTTTAAAGGTTTATAGAAAATATTTTGTAAAAATCACTGAGCTTAAAGAAAAGAAAATTTGTAGATGACAAAATATTAGACCCCGGTTTGATTTTTTTTATGAAATAGAGTTTTTACAAACATTTTGGAGTTCGAAATAAATTGGAGAAAACGTGAGGCAGCACACGTTTCGTTCGTTCGATTATTTCGTGGTCGATGATGAAATCCGTGGGCAGACGATGAAATGCACGAATTCTCGAAACGCTATTTATTCCCGTGTCATTTTTTACAAGAGAAATTCTTGTTAAACACCGACATTTATACAAAATTACGATTCTGGGACGTTTTATGTGAAAAATACCCGAATGTACGCAATCGATCAAGGATTTTACGATTTTATGAATTAAAATTCTATACGATTATAAAAATAAAGTCCACGGTTAGATTTTGTGTGTTAATTAAAATTTTCAGTAAGAGTGGAGTTCGAATTGAATGATAAAACCTTTTCCTATCATTCGCATTATCAGATTATCCTTATCGATGGTACATTCAGGGAACGGCTTATGAGTATTAAATGCAAGTGTTTTAATCCTTTAACCGAAAGAAAGGGACTTTTATGCTGGACAATTGAAAAAAGCGATACTTTAACTCAAATTCAAACAGCCTGATAACCCCATTTATTGATAACAATCTTCATCCACTACAATTGATGACCATTTTCTATTCTCAATTTTTAATACCTCAAGTATTACTTAATATAGGTACTTAATTATAATCGATTCTATTAAATATGTTAAAATATAATTAACTGAGAAAATGAATAGTTTAAATAATAGTTTCTATTATCTATTATTTCAGATACCTAACTAAGTAAAAAACAAAAATATCAATTATGTTTTATAACACAAGGGAGGGTACAATTATCATACTTAAAGGGTTGAAACACTGTCCCTTAAAGTTAGCCCCTTCCAATTTATCCGTTTCATAATTAATTTCGATTTTGCTTCGAAATCTGAAAATACCCTCCTCAAGATCTAGCGAGATTCTCACCTGACCCAACGTGACTGAACACATCCCTCTCCCCTACCGAAAATCAATAAACCCCGTATGAAAACTGGTTGCGCTCGCTTTGCGAGTGTTGGCGACCAGCCTGTGAAAAGATGCGTGTCCCTCGCGATGAGGTCAGTTTTTCGTTCCCCAGAAGAACGAAGAGGTTGATGACGTCAAGTAGAAGGATCGACCGTTCGAGCCCTCGCCATCGGCCAATCGCGATACGCGGCTACTTCCGTTTCCTTCTCGTTGCGTAATTTTTTCAGATAACCAACGAAACTGCTCGCTTTTATCAGTAAAAAGTTAATCACCGAACTTTGAAACTCTCTATCGCCTTTTTTTCATTTTAATTCTTAAACTCGTGATTTTTTTTTGATATCATAAAATATCATCTTTATAGATGTTTTTTTGTTTTCACTGATCCCAGTATTTATATTTTGATCATAACCCGGGGAAAATACATTATTAACCCCACATGACGATTTCTTTTTATAATACATGCTATTTTTATTTGACGTTTTTTTCTTCTAATTTTTTAATTTGGAGAACGTTGAAGAAAATCTTGACATTTTTCGACTTTATTGAACCGCGCGCTTATCCTTAAGAGGTAGTAGCTTGAACGATGCACGCGATGTACGTATTTCCGTCTATCATGTTCTACGTTGAACGGCTCACGCTTCTCTCCTTACTAATATCACAATGGTTAACAAACACGAGCGAAAGTACTCGATTCGTGATCGATCGAATGTCGTTTTATCGAGTATCGTATACCGTTCGTGATTGATCAAATAAAATTCTTCTGAGTCATGATTGCACGCTGCTTGTTTCATTAATCGCAAGATTTTGATCTTCTGGGGAAGAAAATTTGCGAAAATTAATTAATAGGCGTGGCTCGAAAAACAGGTGATTTTGAGATTTATCGGACCCCAATTTGTTCAACGAGAAAAGTTAATTACTTCGATTTCGATATTTTTATTGGAAAGAAGGATTTTTATCCGGGGTGCAAAGTTTTTTTAAAGACATCAACCCTTTCGTATTATTAACGCTTATAAACGTCGTTAAAGGCATAGCTAATTAAACGAAATTTTATTGAATAAAAATAATTTTTCATATCTTGAAACATCCATTCTTAAAGTTGCTCATCATTTTAAAGCGTTCACCGTGGCATTTCCCCTTTAATGCTCCGTACATAAAAAGAGCTTTAGGCTAAGTATGAACCGTGGAAAAAATAATTACCTGTCCCCAGTTCGTCGTTTAGATACATAATGTTAACATCTTAAGATACAGTGTGATAAGACATAAACAATCCGAGTCGAAAATGGAAAGAATTTTGATCATTTTGTTGGTAAATTGAAAAAGATGAAATTAGTCAATCAGCAACCGGTTGCTGATAGGAACGCGATAACATGTTAATTCATTCAAAAGCACTCGACTGGTTCTTTGCTTGTCGGTACAATCCGCTGTGAACCCGAACAGCGAACGGTTTATCAAATTTTCTACGCAAACATTGTCCCTGAAACATTGCTACTCGAATGTTGATGTGATAACGAGAGCGACTTGTTTAACGTTAGATAAACTTCTCGAAATCGCAGGTATCAAACATTTATCATACTACAGAAACTTTGTTCGAAATTAAAAATGACATTAACGCACCTTACTTTCTTGCAATCAAACGAACTTACATTTTACAATTACCTATTTATTCAATTTAGTTTTCATTTAAAACTAGGTCCACGTTCGTTGTTCTAGAGTTAATAGTATAAGAAGGGTGTAAACACATTCGCAACGAAGTTTGTTCGCAAAACGGGGTCTAGATAACGCACGATTAAAGTACAATATACTTTATTTACTGATAAATTCGAATCCCGTATACGAGCATAATAATCACTTAATACCGTCGTTCCTTGAAAAAGTGGCGTTTATCTGTTGCGTCAAATGGTACCCTATTAATTGTTTTACGTCGTTATTAAATTCCTTGGTTACACATGATACGGGCAAAACAAACGATGGCAAACAGCGCTGTACGTTTCAATTAAAAAATAAATGAAGAAAATTGCAACACAAAAGGAACAGTTTAATACGTAAAGGGTTAACAACTCTCGAGGGATTCTCTTCAAGTTTGATCGCGAAGATTGATCGAAAAGACGAAAATGCTGCAGATAAATTTACACAATGACTCGATGTAAATGACGCAAAGAACTGGGCAACGTAACAACGTAACAGGGATGCATCAGATACACGTGATGCAATTTCCTCGAATTCATGGACGACGAAACGGGTGACCTTTTTGCCCTTGAGAGGACGAGCCTCCATCCCGCGCAAGGCGCATTCACCTTTCGCCTTTCGGTGATAGCGGTGCGCATTCGCCTTTCGGTCATAGCGGTGTGCGCCCCGGTGGAGGGAAAATCGCCCCTTATCCCCACTCTTAATCGCTTACCCCCACCACAAAGCCCGATATTCAACCCCGTACCGCGCGCCAGGGTGCCCTGGGATGTCTCGTGCAAAAATCGCTACGATTTTCTTAAGATCTTTCCCATCGTCGATTCTCAGTTCCTTATCGTGATTATTCATCTGAGATTCAAAGGAAATGATCATTTGAAATGAACTTTGGAAATATTTGCACAAGTGTATAATAAACAATTTGAATCAGTACACGGGATCAGCTCGACGAATCTTATCGATCGATATCGATCGGTATAAAAGTTTGAAATTAATTGATACGGTATCGCTTAGTCAGCTTTTTTATCCATACCTTCTTACGAGTTACAGGTAAAACATCGTTTATCATTTCCACGGAGGGAAAAGCTCTTTATCGCGCGGCATATTTAACGCGAATAAACGTTTAAATGAATGGACAACGAAATCGAATTATCGACAACTGTTCAAACAAATCCGAGCCGGCCATTCAAATAATGGTGTCCCACTCGTGGTCGTGCAAACAAAAAAAATTTAAACGCCGAAGGATTTTCCTTATCTTCGAGCCAGGTACCTGATTTTCCGGGTACTCGAATTTCGAGAACCCTTTCGGAAAAGAAAGATCAGTCGGAAGAGTGCGGGGCCCTTGAAATGGAAGGAATTCGTACGCGACCGATAACGAGAGGGGGATTCTCGTGGATCCGCCGGTGAGTCGGTCGTCTCCTTCATGGCCTCTTTTCGCCCCACCAACCGTGCAGCACGTTCGTCCATGGAAGTGTGGAGGTAGGCGTGTGGAACAGGCGCCTCCATGCCACTAGTCGCGATATAAAACTCGTGGGACACGCTCGTGAACGACGAATCGTATCGTGGCTAGCCGAACGTGAACGTAGTTGCTTGTCACGCGCGTGCGAACGAACGTTGTGCATTTTTTTTTTCGAAGGTAACGGAGAAGGGAACCCGGCCTCCGACATTCGTGGCGATTCCGACGAATCGTCTCCGAGCTTCTCGACGGGAACGTGTGCCGAAAACGCGTGAAACACGAAGCTACCAGAGGGCCGTAACCCGGGGTGTAACAGCGAGGGGAGGACAATGAAAATGTCGACATCATCCTTGAGTGACATGATCAAACCGGAGGTGAGACGAGACAGAACGGCTTTTCTTAACCTTCCCGGCGTGTCTCCGTGACGGAGGAGGGCCCATGTTAGAAGGCAAAAGGGGATCCTTCTTTTTTCTGTCACGTACATGGATGTCTTTGATTTGCGCATCGTCGTAGCACAGATTATCAGATATCGTGTTCCGTGATTATGTGATACGGGACGTTCTGACCGAAAGCTTGTTCAATTGTGTAAAAAAGAAAAAAAAAGAAGGAAGGAGAAGTAACACAACGTGTGGTTCGTAAAACTCGAGCATGATCGAACGTCGGATGATAAGACGCGACCTGTGCACGCGGTTATCCATCGATAAATACCGTGCTAATATCGTTACGAAATTATTCGCCAAATTTCGACTGAGATTATCCGCCAAACAGTGTATCTGTACAGTGACGAGTCGGCAAGGTTTTATTATCGATTGTGATGGTCGTGGATGGAAAGGAAAAAAGAGAAAGTAGCACAATCGATCCGCTGGTGTCAACGTGCACCACTCTGGATCGATAAATGCACTATTCCCGATGCAAGTGTGTCGTGATAACCCATTAAATATTACACGGTTGAACAACAAAGCTCCGTTGGTAGAATTACCTGAACCACGGATAAACGGAGGTGCGGGACCGATCGAATTCGAACGAAACGATTTATCGATCCTCCAATATATCGAGCAAGAGATCACGTGACCGGTTCGAAAAGTCGAAACCGCACGGACACGTTCGACGTCGTTCAATAATTGAAGTTAGGCTCGTGCAACGTGTTGCATCGATGCACGTGCGACGATTTCGATTTTTTCGGCCTTCCAGAACGATGTTCGCGGAAGGATCGCGATTGCGAACAAGGTTGTCGAACTTTGGAGGAATGTTCTTTTTGCCGTGTCCTTGACACCTTGATTATACGTCGTGTAACGCGGGTCTATAAATACGCGTTTAGAAACGTGGTCGGGTTCGCGACGCGAGATGAGACCGCACGAATCCTGCAACGAACCTCGTGAATTTCGTAAAATCTTCGAATCTCGTCCGTCTACGCGTTTCTCCGTTACGTCAGCCCGAGAGGTTATTTACGAGACGTAGATGATCGCAAATCGTTCGGTAACGATCGTTGTATCTCGGTAAAAAAGAGGTTATAACCGCCGGTACGAGATGGGAACGGTTCACGTCGCCTGATTCGCATACGAAGGTGGTGTTGCATAAACGCGACGGGCGCGTAAAAGATCTCTCGGACACGTTTGTGCATTCCACCATGTGCATTTTGTACGGATGCATTGTGTATTGGCCTTCCGAACATTCTTCCTGTAACGTGCATGCGATGTGCTGGCCGCGCCGTGCCATGCAACCATACTATTCATTCATAAAACGGTCCTATTGGCTGGCTGGCGGGTGTGTCAGTGACGTCACGGCCAGATCAATGCCGCGTCTGCCGGAAAAAGGGAGGAGCGTAAACCGCGTAAGGATTTGGCGGGAATTTCGAACGATCGTACGCGCGGCTAAATACTGTTTCCCGTATCCTTTGGTTCGATGAACGATGTCCTTGAAAGTTCGTTGTGATACCTGATGCAATACTCACATCGTTCTGCGTATCATTACTTATCAAACCATCGAGAATAGATCATTAATTAATCGATTATCGCATGCGTACGTGAAATTTTCAAGTCAATTCACTTCTTTTTTTTAAATATCATTATCGCAAATGGTTACAGCATCAGTATGATAAGGTACTATTTGACGCTTATCGGCAATGAATAATTTGTTACTCTTACAATCTTTCAGTTATCGCAAACGATAAATCAAAGTTTTGAGTTCCTAATGTGAAATGCATTTTGAAAACATAAGTTTTTGTGTTACTGCTATCTGTTATCTTTCTCATAACACGCAATTAAGAAACGCATACAATTTTTTTTTTCACTCGAGAAACAATGTTTTGTTAAATAATCAAGACCACGCAAGGTCAGGAATAGCTTCATCATGGATGCAATATTTTTACTAATAAAAATATGTTCTATCTATTTCTAAATTTAGAATTAGCAACACGTTTTGCATACAATGTTTGCAAGAGAACCCAATACCCTTACGATTACATTTTCAAAACAATTTTTTTTTTAAATTACTTAATCGTTTATTGGTGTTACGTTGGGAATTGTTACGTTGCACTTGAACTTGATAGTCCCGCTCGCATAATCATTGGTTACCATGATTACGAATGAATATGCAATGAGAGAGTAAATGCGGGAACGCACGTTCAATTTCGAATTGTCTTCAACGAAAGAGAGATCGATTAAAATTTCACCGAAACCTCGCAATTTGTTTCTTATCTTTTCAATCGAGACACTCGATCGAATCAATCGATCTGATAAAATATCAAAATTAATAAAGCAAAATTGACTAAATCTGATTTTAATTATAATTCAAATAAACAAAATTTATTTATTAAAACTAAAAGCAACCTTTTGATAATGTCGATACAGTAAGACGAGTATTTTAATTCTTTAATTAAATCGTTAATGAAAGAACGATATTAAACATTTTTTTCTTAACTGTTCAGAGTGTTAATATTCGATGATTAAAGATTGCTGGTCGTCAAAAAACGAGAAGGAAAGCGAGGTAACATCTTTCGATGGATTAAAGGAGGAATCGCGTGGAACGGAACAAAGCGGCTTGAATAATTGCCGTGTTAATCCGCGTTGACGCAAACCGCGTTGGAATTGAATATCGTTCTCGACAGCGCGTATTATTATCGAGCCGAAGGTCGATCGTCTCGCGCGAAATCGTACATATTCGGTCGATATCGTCGAACGCGCCGAATACCGCGCGAAAACAAATCGCGAAACGATTAGCGAATTAAATTCGCGACCCTCTGATTAATTCTAACCCTCAGTGGACTCTTTTGACAATTTCAATTCTAAATTTCTTTTTGTACCCAACCAAACATTGCTAATTATTTTATTTTAGGTACTCTGGAAGATAACTGATTTTCGAATAATTAATGATGATACAAAAATTTAATATTTGATATTAAATACTAAAATTACAAGTATGTGACATTGGCTGTCAAAGATTTTATTCCTTTTTCATTTCTGAATTATTCCACGAAATTAATCGACAGAACTGGAATGTAGTTCTGAGAACGCGATTTGATTTTCAAGAACCCGGCAAAACGTTAATTGAATTATTTCTCAACTATCTACCTCGATATCTCAGATCGTGAATCAGAAAGAATATTTGCTGATTTCGTAACAACTTCCACAAAGTGTAAACTGACCGACGTCTTTCTACGCAGATTGCCGTCGTAGAAAAGATAGAAGAAAAAAAAAAGAACGTGAACGTTGTCACAGGTTCAATGACTACGATCAAACGATCCAGTCAAAGTTCGATTCGAGAAATGCTTATCGCGGAACGCGACTTACCGAAATACCTGTCCGAGGAATAATTAAACGAACCACCCGTGAAATCGGAGATTGAACTTTCTCTCGAATTTCGAGGCTGCTGGCCAGGAATTTTTCTGTTGGGTAATAATTTCGATTCGCGGCTAGAAACGACGGAAAAGCGACGATGCTTCGACTAGAAACGGAAATTGCGAAACTTTACGGACAATGAATGAAAATTGGAAGAACAAAAGGATATAACGCTGCTGTTAAGGAGCGTTTCTCGACACATTTTTTAAACTCTGCGCTGGAAACTTCTGAGAAATAAAGATTAGAAAATTGTGCGTGGGGATTCTTGAATCTAAAAAATTGAAAATAAAATTCTGAAAATTGTACGAAAGTTTACAATGAAAATTCTAAAGTTCAGGAACTTCAGAATATTATAATAGAATAGAGATACAATAAATAAGAGTTTAAAAATTATACAAAATTCCTATAAAGGACCTAAAAATTTTAGACTTATAAAAATTATAATAATTGGAAATAAAAATCTTAATATAAAAGGTTGTTTAAAAATCTGAATTTTGATCTTCGAATACTGATTTAAAAAAAATTGACGTTTCGATTCATTGTCGTATCTGTGCATCGTTGTATTGCAACGGGCAAACATCTGCTCTCCCTCGATTCTCTAATAACACAAAACTGCATCCAGCTTACGGTACTTCCGGTCTGTGACACACGGTCCCCGCACACAACCGTACAAAATCCTACGTGCATTCTTTCCGCTCGGTAAACACGAATGCGCCGCTATTTTCTTGAAAATACGCGATTCCGTTCTACTTTTTTCATCGCTGTTTACGGATTTATCATTTATTACCTAACACGGACAATGGAATTATAATTAAACGTGGTTACATTACTGGATTAATAAGTACATAATGTGTATGATTAGCGAGAAAGCGATTGATAAATTATTAATAAGGGAAGGATCATGTAATTAATTAATTAATAGAAATGTTATAAAATGATTCATTAAACGTTACGTCTTAGGATATTTATAAAATTTTGATTACGATAGAAAAATATTATTTTACGTTTGTATATTTTGATTAATTTGACGAATTAAATGAATTGCAAATAAAAATGATAAAATTTCTCCAATCTATTAAGAAAGTACTGATATTATCTGGGTAAAGTCGCGAGATGATAAAATACTGTGAAAGTAATAGATAAGATCGGTTTCGAATAAAAATATAATCTAACGAGCATTAAACAGCTTGAACGTGGCAATTAACGTGTCGTATCACTTCTTGCGCAGAAAACACATAATTCATAATGAAAGGGATTTAAAACATTAAGCAATTCAACGTCACAACGTGAAAACTATTCTCATTAATGATGAATAATCTGAAAAATTTGCTAGGCAAGCCAATTAATACAGAACAGTAATTCTCAACCCTTTCGTAAACATCAAGAATAATACTCCAAGTAATCTGATTCAAATACTTTGAATATCAATTTTAAATACATACTACCATTCTAATCTGAATGCTTGAAAGATACGTAATTCTAATTATCGTAATACTTTGGTATCTTAATAAATATAGCCACGAAAATCGGACTAATTCCAATGTCGAGTCCAAACTTTATCCAAACACTCGAATTGTTAGCAACAACCCTAGTTGAGAATTGCTGATACGGGGGTTAGTTGTGCAATACGTATGCAACTGCGAGAATATAGTGCATCGATATTGGAGGGCCGTTCAAGGGCGGCTCGTAACAGTGCCACGGTAACTCAGGTGGATCGATAACGAAATTTTCGTTTGCCTTACAGATCAAAGATGTCTGCAAAGACCTCATCCTATCAGACGACACGCTTCGCATGGTTATGAAGAAGCTGGATGAAGAGATAAACAAAGGTCTATCGAAGAACACCCACGATCAAGCAATCGTCAAATGTTTTCCCACCTACGTGCAAGACCTTCCCAGCGGAACAGGTAACACGGGAACACACCTGCGCTCTGTCATTAGTAACTGTACTTCGTCGAACGAATTCAATTCAATTCTTAGAACAGTAACTTATTATTGGTGGCACCATAGCAAGATTATATTTAAGATTATATCAACGGAAAAGAAATTGTTTAAAAGGATAGTACATCTGTGTTGCGATACAAAAACAAAATCCACGTGGCAGGAATATAACAAATGGTACAATTCTGTTTAAACGGTCGATTTCAAGGTATCGTGACGAAAGATGATGCATGCTTTTTCTTGCATGAATATTACATAACCCGTTTCAATTTCCTTCGAGAACTCAACAACACAATCCTCGATTTTGAAATAAAAGAATACAGTTTTTGTAGATCCGAGCAATTTGTATGCATACGCAAAGTTACATCTAAATCGATGAAACGTCAATTTTAATTCAATTTCCACGAAACTTTGTGTACCCATATAATTTATTTAAAAGTGACCATTACTATTTTTTTCACAATTTCAACAAGTCGCAATCTTTTCAAAATATTTATTTCCTAATGTATGGAACAATTTATTGTCCACAGAGAAGGGTAACTTCCTGGCCTTGGATCTGGGCGGAACGAATTTCAGAGTGTTGTTGATCACTCTTGACAATATGAATTTCGACATGAAGAGCAAGATCTACGCGATACCACAAAGTTTGATGGTGGGAACCGGCGTGCAACTGTTCGATCACATAGCCCAATGTTTGTCGCAGTTCGTCAAGGATCTGAACCTTCAGGACGAGCTTCTGCCACTCGGGTTCACCTTCAGTTTCCCGTTGTCCCAAGTCGGACTGGCAAAGGGTTACCTCGTCAGGTGGACGAAAGGGTTCAGTTGCAGCGGGGTGATAGACCAGGACGTCGTTGCACTTCTCGAAGAGGCGATAGAACGAAGACGTGTGAGCATTCATTGAATTCTATCAAGAATTATCGTTTCGACAATCTCCAAAATTAAATTTCCTTCGATTTAAAAGTAGTTACTATCCTATCTAAAAATATTTTAGAATCGTTTGAAAATAAATATTTTAAAATATTGAATTATTGCATAAAAAAAGAAAAGGAAGTTTCCCAGGTATTAAGTCAAAAAAATTATTATTATTATTACATTTAAACCCCTTTTCACAACTCTTTCTGGCCAATATTAAATTTTCTTTATCGCAAAATAACACAGCGACTTTCAATCTGTATTTTTTTAACGCTCTGACTGTCTTGAAAATTCCATTAGATGGTATACTTAGAAACACGTTTTCCCTAAACCGAGGACGCTGCTCGAACTTTATTTCATAGAAGACGAATTTCTAAAATTAAATTCGTCCAGACTTACGAGCGATAGGACAGGTTCGAGCAGAGTCGAACACGGACAAGTTCTAAATTCGTCACTGATTTCATAACAACCATGCTAATAAGCTACGTGTTCGTAGAGTTTGAAAACAATGATACGAACCGGAGCATCGACGTTTCTAATTGCGATATTATATATTATTTTTTCAGGACATGAAAATCAACGTGTGCGCCATTCTGAACGACACGACCGGCACTTTGATGTCGTGCGCCTGGAAAAACAGGAATTGCCGTATCGGATTGATCGTTGGTACGTTGATACAATAATTCAGAAAAAGAAAAAACAAAGTGAAAAAGAAAAAAGGCACGGAATATTCACGATCGCGGTTGAAAAACGTTCACGATAAGATTTTTCAAATCAAACTTGTGTTACGTTACGTTTCGATTTTTCTGAAGTTTATAATCTCCCTGATCGATTGTTTATCGTTGTTCAATATTCATTACGTAACTCTGTGCTGATAAGCGGCAGTGAGCAATGTTTGACGGAACAATTTTATGATCTTTGCGATAACAATCGAATTTTGATCCATCGGTGATCTAAGTGTCGTTTACGCGACTTTTTGAGGTTTTCTTTGGCAATAAAAAATATGGTACGCGTTTGATCAAATGTACAAGTGTTGTGGTGATATTTTTATGCAAACTAATTAAAAGGCTGGAAATATTGTATTTTTAAAAACTTAGAAATTTCGAATTTAGCGATTTAGGATCTAACTTTTGAAATTTCAAGTAAAAAATGAATCCACTGTTAAAAAATCCTGCTCAATATTTTCTAAATTTAATAGCAGAAGTTTGTCAATCGAGATTCAGTTCTGAGCAATTATTTCGAATCATTATTGAATTCGTTAATTTTCCATATAAGGTTGACGCGATTAATTTTTTCTACAGGAACGGGATCGAACGCCTGTTACGTGGAGAAAATGGAAAATATCGAGTGTGTAGCACCAGGATCCTATATACCGGAAAAACGACAGATGTTGATCAACACCGAATGGGGTGCGTTCGGAGAAGGTGGAACTCTTGATTTTATAACCACAGAATTCGATCGGGATATCGACGAAAACTCGATCAATCCAACGAAACAACTGTTCGAGAAAATGATCTCTGGAATGTACATGGGAGAGCTGACGAGGTTGGTCCTCGAGAAGGCCGTCTCCGCTGGCCATCTCTTCGGTGGCAAATGCTCCAGCGACCTCAAGAAACGAGGAAAATTCTTCACGAAATACGTCTCAGAAATTGAAAAGTGAGTTTCCATTGGATAAGAATTCAAATTTTTTAATTGCCATTCAAAGTTCCAGAACTTAATTATTGGAACAAGTCCCTTTACTGTGTTCTTTATAAAATACCCAATTAACACTAGAACTACCAACGTGTTTTGCACACTGATTTTCAAGTTGAAAATAAAATAGAAGAATTAACAAAGGTATATTGAAATTTTCCATCTTAACAAATTTTGCAATTTGATATAAAGAACCTAAAACCAGTCGCTTTCACTGGTTTGGTAATTCCAGTATTAATGGTTTAATAGAATATTTCTAAAAGGGCAAATTAATAACTTCACAAAATTGGATAATCATTCCTGAAATACTTTGTAATTCAAGTATGGGAAACGAAGAATGCTTTAGCATCATCCACAGCTCTATTTATGGACAGGCTTCGTTCAATTATAACCACGGAGTTCACGTTGGACCGTTTGTTTCAGCGATCCCAAGGGGAAATACACAAACTGCCGCGAGGTTTTGACCGAATTAGGAGTACGAAACGTGAGCGATCAGGATTGCGAGAACATCAGGTACATTTGTTCCGTTGTGTCGAGAAGGGCTGCACATTTAGCCAGCGCCGGTATCGCCACGTTGTTGAACAGAATGGGAGAGAACAACGTCACTGTCGGCATCGACGGCTCGGTCTACAGATTCCATCCACACTTTCACGATCTCATGACCGAAAAGATCAGCCAGTTACAAACTTATAAGGTGAGAGGCACGCCTTCAAATTATTCGACTTTTCTACAAATTCTTAGCTTTTTACCTTTCAAAGTTGCAAACATTTTCAATGAAAACAGTACAAAAATTAAGGAAGACCTTTTCTTTCTAGGTGTAAAAACATATGTTTAACCCTTGTTACGAAATAACATAGTATTGGGAATAATTGTTTAATAAATTAGTTGTGTTTTTCTTAAAAATCACCAGCATTCTTTCCATGTCCCCTCAGAGGGGACGATTGAAGAAAGGGTTAATTATGGGTGAAATAATCATTGTAACTTATGATTTAGTTTGATAAAACTAGAAATTTGATTGTCATAGTTGAGGATAGCTTTATGAATGTGTCATTTAAATGAGGGCAGTATATCTGGAACAAGGTTGCACAGTTTATTAGAACAAATATTCTTCGGATGAGTCAGATACAATCAATTTTTTTTTTTTAGAAAGATTGTAACAGTGTTGTTTTTCTTCGAATTTATTCTCGCCTCTTAAACGTTGAAGTCATGTTCTTTAATTGATTAAATTTAATAGAATAATTGGAGCTTGATGTTGCCAAATATTACAACACACTTATCAAACCGATCTATAATTTTAATTCACCCCAATTAACCACAATTATATAATTGTATATAATTTTTTCTACTACCACTCCTGTAAAAAAAAAATTCACTCCATTTGTTCAGAATTAAATGATTTTAAACTATCTTCTCTGCAACTATCCCTATTTATAACTTCCACAGCAGCCCAAGTATAAGCTCAAAGATAGTCAAATTTTGCTTTATCAAATGTTTAACAAAATTTGCATCGTCTACTATGATCTAACGATCCTTTATTTTTATTTTTCAGTTCGATTTAATGCTGTCGGAGGACGGTAGCGGTCGTGGTGCAGCGCTAGTCGCCGCGGTGGCTGCCCAGAACCGGTGAAGACAAGAACGGCTGTGCCGCGTCTATTCGACTTAGCTTAAATTAAATTATACGCAGTAAACGATACCGATTTTGACACACCATTAACACACGAACGTACACCGTATGAATGTGTCGTGACAGAACGAGAAAACCACAAAAACGAAACAAAAAAGAGCGAGAGATAGACGAAAAAAGAACCTAAGAAAATCGCGAATGAAACTTTGCCAGAGTATGTGTGTGAGTGCGAGAAAGCTTGCAAAAAAAAAGAGAGAACTGCGTATAAATTACTTGTACATAGAGCATAAAAAAAAAAGAAGAACGTAGCCTAGACACCGAAACAAGACGACGAACAGAATTTTTCCAGGGATCATCTTCCCTCGAATCCGCAAGAGAAGTTTTCCCGCCTAATCTTCGAGAAACAAAAAAAACCGAAAAAGTATTAGAAGAATTCTAGCGAAAAACGAAGACGGGCTACGCGGATCGATTTCATTCAGTTCTTTTCAATTTTCCTTGCCAACGGAGGAACCGGAAGAACTTCCTCCCGGTTCCTCGCTCGAAAGCAGATCTCTCGAGAGGACGAAAGGGTACGGACGGATCATCGTTTCGCGTAGAGAATGATTTATAAATTATTTGTATCGTCGTTTTATCCCACGATAGTCACATTGTAACGATAGATGCGTGCGCGTGAAAAGGACAAAGCGGATTACCCGAAGGGAGGACGAAGGGGCTGGTACTTAACCCTTCACTGCAACACGTTCGTTATTTAAAAATTCTTTTCGTTGGAACGATACATTTTTAACACCTTGACTGCCACGTCACCCACGCATGGGTGACACTTGAATTTCCATTAGAAACCATAGCCCTTGTTATTAGGGATTCTTCATTTGGTTGATTGAAGTTGTTCCCATTAGATATTAGAAATGATAGGTAATAGAAATAACAGGATATCGTGGAAATAGGATATAAAATTACTATCAAATTTTTAATAGCTGCAACGTGGCGCTCAAAGTGTTAAGGCGTTAAAATTCTCCGTAGTGAACAATTTTCTACGTTCGCGAAAAGTACTTAGACTTCCTAAGGCACAATATTTATTCGATCGCGGTATAATTTAGTCGTAACATGGTGCAAAAGGAGAAGATGAAAATTGATTGTTTTATTTCGAAATTGCGAGAATTATCGACAGTCACGAGATACGCAACGAAGGGTTAACGAAAAAAGTGTTTTACAACGAGACGTTCGTTAGAGAAAAATAGGTAGCGATTTAAGGGATTAGACGGTTTGAAGTATTTTTTAGATTAAACATGTTCGTGCTCGAAAAAAGAAAACGTTCTTTGGACGTACCTCTTCGTTGCACCGCGACGTTGTCTCATTGAAAGAAAACAGAATAAAAAAAATAGAAAATGGAGAAAAAAAAAATGATGTAAATCAAAAAAGAATGAATGAGTGAGAGAGACAAAAGCGAGTGACCATTGTTAGAAGAATTTTGATGCCGTGATCATCGATGGTTGTTTCGCGTCGAGAAACTTTTACATCGATCAAAGACGAACATTCGATCGAGAGTATCGTAGAATTTTCAATCACTTTGGTACTTAAAAAGTGACAAGTTCCTTGAAAGTCTTGAGAATTTCCGGCAATTCGAGATCGACGGATCTTGAAATGTCGTGTCGGTTCTCGAGGTCGAGAAAAAAAGTATGTAGCTATATTCAAACATTAAATGTAAATTTCTGTATAATTTAATTATATTGGACACTTCAGGAAGTTCGTTAAGAATAAAAATAGAAAATTTTCGAATAAAGAAAACAGAGAGGTATTGATCTTTCGCCAGTTGCTTTGATGACTTTCAGAATTTTCTAAAATATTTAATTTTGGAAGACATTCGAGGTGGATTTATTAATACTAGAACCATCATAATTTATTAAGACCATTTTGCCAAAATGTAGGTTAATTTTTATCAAGATAAGGAATTCTAAGTCCTATAAATAAATATTACACGTCGGTGGTTTTAGTATTAATTGATCCATTATCCACAGAGTGATTACTCTCAAAGCCTTCAAAATTTTCTAAAATTCTTAGTTTTAAGGAATATTAAAAAAAAATGGAAACTATTCACAAAGCCTTTAAAAACTTTCTAATCAGTTACCCACTGTGTAGCTCTCAAGGACTCAACAATTTTCTAAAATTCCTAATTGTAAATAATATTATCTAACACCAATAAGTCTTCATAATTCCTAGTTTAAAAAAATACTTGAAATAAATTAAATCCCATCCATCACCTCTAGCATTACCCAATATTATCAAGGCTTTCAACATTTCTCAAAGTTTCCAATTTCTAAGAGTACTCGATTCGAATCAAAACTGTTATTACTCCACAATTCCTTCAAAATTAAACGATTTAAACAACCAACATCCTCAAAATCTTCGATTCACCATCGACCGCGAAAGGATTAAAATTGCTCCATCCTCGAAGGCTTAATCATCGAAGCGATTCTCGGTAACCGACCAGTTTTTTCCTCGTCGAAATCGAAGACGCGTGCCACGAATTGATAGCCGCGGAGGCGTCGAAGGATTGCGAAACGAGAGATCGTCACCTGGTTTCTCGGCGCAATAAACGCTTCTAGCCGCTACCGTACATATACTTATTTCGGTCGTCGCCACGATAACGGCCTAACGCAACGCCAGTGATAAAAATCGACCACACGTTTGCACCTTCGCCGTACGACGAGCGATTTTTCTGTTCCCTCCGTGTCGCCGTTCACCATGCTGCGACGTTTCTGGAGACTGAAATCGGTGAGTACCGTGTCCAGGCCGGGATTACCGTTTGGCGCGTATCGGCGCGGATTCAAAAGCGTGCAGAGCCGTTTTAAGCGTGTCGGGCCTTGGACGAACCAACGCCTCTAATCAAAGTTAAGGTTTCAAACCGAATTGAAACTTTGAAGGTTATTGTAATTTGGCTGTTCGCGTGTTAAGGCGGCACTGAAGGCGCGAAGTTAAAATAAAAAATAGTCACGTTGGCGCACGTGTCACACGCGTCGCAGAGAAGTATTAGAAAAGTTAATATTTTCAACGAGAAATTAATTAATTGTATCTTGTTTAATAAAAATGCGAACAGAAATTATGGAAATTGGTTGTATGTTCAGAGAACGATGTTTACACACGAAAGGTGGAGAATTTACAACAAAAGGTTGTTGTAAATCTTCGTTTTATTACTCAGTTTTTCATGATTGTTACGCATGAAAGATAATGAGTTTCGCTTCGAATCAAATGGAATTTCGTGCTTTTCGTAACCGATAATTGCTCGAACAATCTTAACTTCTGTTCGCGAGTTTATGATATTTGATAAGGGGGGGTCGTTTAAAAATGGAACTCCGTTATTTAAATAACATTAGCATTAATAATATAGGTTTGAAATTCTATAACAATGGAATAAGATTTAAGTAAATTTAATTATTACCATTTGAATTTTATTGATCTGATCGATAGAAAACATATTTACAGAAATAATCTTGCAATCTTATCAGTGATCGTTTGATTTAGAATATAGTAGTTTTATTTTTCCAATAACCTTCCTCTGACTTTTTTTAAAATTATTCTATAAATAAAATTCATATTTAAAATAATATATCCTTCTTAGTTATCAGACTCCTGGCGCCAAAGACACAACTTTAAAAATGTTAATTTCAGAAAATTTCTAGTAAATCTGAAAAGTGTTTTCAAACACAAACAGTTATAAAACTTCACCTGTCACGATACCTGAAATAACACGAGAAAAAATGAGAAAAAATCAATTTTTTTGGCCCCGGAACGGGGAGTGGTTTGTTTGTTTTTTCTTTTAAAAGGCCGCCACAAACGATCGCTATGTAATCGCCATCTAGCGTTTCATAGTCCGAAACAAAACACGTCAAAGCCGCAAAAGCTTGTCTGTCGCGGACGGTGAGCGATCCGCGGGTCCGATAATCGCGTACGAACGATGCGAAATTATGCAAATCGAGGAAAGAATCGGGCGAGTTACGGCGGCGAGCGGTGTGCATAGCGAGAGACAATCGTGAACGGGATACCGGAAGGCGCATTAAAATGATTAGCGGCATTCAAATCGCGTTGAAGAATGCCATTGACGTGGTGAGTGTGCACGATAACCCTGATAAGACCGTCGTCATCCATTTCTATCTATCGTTTTCGTTTCGAGATACGATTACGACCTTCAAAAATTGCACACGCCTATCGGGTTTCATTATTTCCTTCATTTTTTATACGACGAAATAGAGGGCTCGTATTTTAAGGTTGCGCTGATCGATCGTGGCGCTACGCTACTGCCTTGTATACATATGTACGTATATTCCACCACGATTCCTCCTTCACACCGTCACACGTGCCATTGTATTTATTTACGTTTTATCCAACCATCCCAACGTTGCGCGTTTTTAATTGTCAGTAAATTACTGATTCGTTTCAATCTCTGAATTATTATTCCTTGGCACGTCCAGGGTCGTTCGAACGTCCCCGCGGTCGTCCTTTGAGTAAAATATATGATCAAACGTTTGACCAATTACGGGGGACACATTCCTGTTGAATCTTATTTGTCGTCTGATCGAACGTGTAAGCGTCGTTATATTTAGCTGATTATATAATTATTCGAAGCAGCCTCGCACCTGCGGACCCGCGAACGACCGCTCATTAACATGTGCACGTTCAATAGGTTGCCGTGTTTTGCGTCCTATCTGTTTTTCCTGAACGAAGTAATGCGATATGTCACGTGGCTAGAATAACAAGTTGTCAACACCGACGAGTCTGTATCGTTTGCTTTTGCAGATAGCTCCGCCGGCCACGCCGCTCCAAGACTTCACCTACCATTGGAAACAGCTAATGAACTTCTACGTCAACCACCTGACGGACTGCAAGGTGCCCATACAATCGACAGGTATACCAAGACACCTGGACAGACTGTTGGAGATCCTCCTGGAGGAGGAGAGGAACGAGAATGAGCCAGGAGCGTGTCTGGAGTACCTGTTGCAGCACAAGCTGCTGGACCTGTTGGCCACGCTCGCCAGCGCCGAGACGCCGCCCGGGATGAGGACGGTGTGTCTGTCGTTTCTGAGGAAACTGCTGGGAAGGTCCAAGTATCCCCTGCTGCATCACACGTCCATCTATGGACCGGTCCAGCGACTGATAGCCCTGTGCAACGGAGGCTCTCCCTCGCCCATGGAGGCGGAGGAGGTCCAGTTTCTTCTCACCATTTGCTTCCTGGTCTGCAAGTACCCTCACGTGACCAGTATCATCAACGACGCCCCCACACTGTCCAGGCAGAGTACGTCGTTCAAAAAGAACCTCGAGAAGATAGAAGTGGAGAAGGTCACCTACGTGCCGGCGCGAAAGAGGAACAATTTTAATCCCCTGTTCGAGCCGCTGGACACCCAGGCGGTCACTCTGATAAATCCTAATCTGTTCAGCTCGGAGAACGACAGGAGACGATCCGTCTGTTCCAACAAATCGTCCGGCAAGCCTGATCCGGTTCACGGGTCGTCTAGTCAGTCGAACGGTTCGATATCTTCCAGAGAGACGGAGAACGCCTCGCAGTCTTCTAGTCCTGTCACCCCGAAACTGATCTGCGACGATGGCGTCGGGGTTTCGGGGCAGGTTCCCGACTCGCGGGACGACGAGAGCTCGCACAAGTGCGAGGACCTGGTTATGATGAACGAGATAGACGCACACCTGCAGAACCTTCAGGATCTGCGATTGGACGTTGAATATAGTGGGAATTATGAGGATGGTGGTTGCCTGGAGAACGATCAGAGCCTGATGAAGTCGAGGACGTCGCCGAAATCGAAATGCCTTCTACTAGATGCCTTGCTGAGTTATATTAACACTGCGGTGAGTGGCGGATTGTCGAGGAATTTTTGTTTTTCCTGAGTTTTCTTTTGGTTATACCTAGGTTTGCCTAAATTTTCCTTAAGTTTTCCCTAGATTTCCTAAGGTTTCCCTCAAGTAAACAATCTTCGTTTCAGGATAATACCGTGAGGATAAGAGCGTGCGAGGGTATAATGGTTCTAGCGTCCCTGGACGACCCGCCCTTCGCCCAGATGATCGTGAACAGCGATCTAACGACCCTGATAACGAACAGACTGGAGGATCTCTTCAACGCGATACCAGCCCACGTGGATCCAACGGAAATCGACGGCGTGGACGTCACGTGGGGCCTGGATTCACCGGCTTGGACCAAGGAGAAGAAGTTCTCCGGGTGCAGACAAGTGGCCGCGTTTTTCATGTGGTTCGACTACTGTAACCAGCTGATAAGAGAAGCGCATCCGGACGTGGCCGCCGCGCTGGCGAAGACTATAAGGATGAACTTCTTGGAGAAGATCGTGACACCAGCTTTGGCTGAGCATCACGTCGTTCTTATCACGGCGCTAATTACCAAATGCATGAAGGAATTAACCTCCAATGTACTGTGCACAGGTGTGTATACCTGTTCTCGGCTGATTAATGACACTCTTTTCTTATAACCCCTAAGACATTCATCAAAATTAATTATTTTATCTAACACTAATCGATAATTCTGTTCTCAGAGATGAGTTACTGGCTAGTAGGGCAAGACAGAGGCCCGGAAATACCTAACGTATGGACACTTCCGGTGCTGCACCGATTGATCGATAACTGTTTCACGGACAGCGACGATCTGACTTTGGAAACGCTGAAACTGTTCGAGGAAATGATAGAGAAAAGAAACGAGCACATATTACACTGTTTAGTGTTGGTGTATTTATCGACACGAGGCTATTACGATAACACGGCAGCGGATAGCGCGATCGCGTCGTGGAGCGACGAAGAGGACGAACGGGAGAGAGAGAAGAAGGGTTCTTTAGACCTCTCTTACGAGCAAAGTCACAGCCGAACATTAGCACCTAGTAATATTCATAGAATTGTAAATTGGTAAGCATTTCAGAACAACATACAGGGTGCTTCAAGTTCCTCAAACTCATCAAATTTTGCACAAATATATCTTTTTTAAATCTTAATGTAATTACTGAAACTGAACAAGAATTTCAAGAATAATTTAGTATAATAAATGTTTGAAATTCCAAGCTTGCAAGGACGTATCTAAAACGTTTATGGCAACCCTCGTAACCCCTAACGTGACCCCTATGGTTCGTCACGAAGCAGCTGGGACAGCTCGCGAGGAATAATGCATTTTCCCTGACGCGATTCGTGCAAAAGGAAAATAAAGAGTTTAGTCAACGTAAACCCGCTTATCTGCTCATTTGCATTGCGGATGTACGGTGACTGAGCCTTTTTGTTTTACCAAACGCGATATCATCATCGCGCAGTTCAACAAATTCCTCCTCTCTTTCCTTCTTTTTTTTCCCCCCTCTATCCAAACATTTAAATGCAAAGTGTGCAACAGGGCGCGTTTCACGCTGGTTCAATATCAAAACACGCCGTTTCAGCTTCCTGTCGCTGATCCCGCGATATCTGCAAACGGACACGGACGTGAATAATTACGAACGTTACATGGCCGACCTGGAAAGACAGTACTCGACCGTGTTGACCGATTGCTCGCTGATGGCGTGGCCGTTGGAGGCGGTGAGCGTCGACGATTCGGCCAGTTCCGATTCCAGACCGGAAGCCGACCACTGTTCCGTGCGCTTCTACATGGGACCGTTCATGACGATGCTGTTCGAGAAGGTGGCCAACATACCCAGGCAAAAGTACGAGATCAACCTTCAGCTGACCGTGGTGATCTCGAGGCTGGCGCTTCTGCCGCATCCGTACCTGCACGAATTCCTGCTGAACCCCCTGCTACCGCTGGCACCGGGCACAAAGAGCTTGTTCACTTGCTTGCAAAAGGTCGTGAAGCAGCTGGTGAACGAGGTACCGAAAACGTCCGATCACAAACAAATACTGAAGGAGACCCGCGAACGATTGCTCGAGGATTGTTCACACGACGGGTACGAGAAATCTTACCTTGAATTATGATCTACCTTGTTTCTTAAAATAATCGAGTTTCTAATGTTTCAGAGAGAAGGAGAATATACTGTTCGAGAGCGTGATCGTAACGGAAGAGTTCTGCAAAGAGTTAGCCGCGATAGCGTACGTTAAGTACCACCATTCTATGTGATAACCGATATCAAAGAGAATAATGTAAATTCTAGGTATAATTAGGTGTAATATCAAGGCCGAGTATTTTACTTAACGTCGTTTTTAGATACGCTTAAAATAGAAAATTGTTTTTTCTCTTTTCTTTTCTTGTGATGAGTATTTGTAAGATACGTGAAACCTATTGATAAGTATAGCGAATATTATATACATACTTATATGTTAATGTTAATATTTGCACGATTCAATTTGTGACTCTAATAAAGAAATCATTGAAAGTTATTGTGTTTTAATGTTTCTGCTGAATTTTTTTATCAATCAGATACTCAGTTCTTTGAACTTTTTTATACTTTATAGGTTCTACAGTGTATTTATGTTATAATATTTTGTATTATTAAGTATGATAATTTCAGCAATCGAGGTAAACAAAAATCAGCTGAGAATGATGGCTCACAGAGGCAATTCAAGGTGGTTCATGTGTTGGAGCTTCTAACATATGGAGGTTCAAATGGAAGACACATTAACCATTTGTATGCAAACACTTATTGATAACATAACATTGTTTCTGTGTGGTAATACTAGTAAAAATGTATCAGTGATCAAGGTAAATTATGATAATTTGGCAACAAATGGGGAATTGTACTTTTTACATAGCCTTAAAGTATGGAAACATTTGCTGCAAGGAACAAATAAGTGTGATGGAAGGTGTACGACAATTATGCAACATTTTCTGCATATTCAGGGTCGTGAAATAAACGATAAAACCAATGAGGATATTGCAAAAGAGGTAAACTGCAACTGAAAAGCAGCTTTAAAGTACACACATAACCTAATTCTAAGTTGAGAATAATGTTTTCCACAGGTTTTACAGCTACTAATATCATCTAGCTGTAACTGGTTAATAAAGATACAAAGGTATTGCTTGGAAAAAGAGAGAGTATGTTTGTTCTTACACCGTCCTCCACTTATAGCAAACTCAATAAAACTTGCCCTCACGTCCCAAAGTAACTTTGGAAGGACTGTGTCATTTAACAAGGTGTCTAGCTTCAAACTGCACGAAGATAGCGGATCAGAAATCACAACAAAGAGATTATGTTTGATACAAAGTGTTACTGAAAGAGTAGCAAGGCTACAAGGAGGCAAAATATCAGATGAAGGGTCAGATTACAGATTTATATTCACCACCAAGTCGCAAGGAAAGGTGGAAAAAAATTATGAAAAGCACGTGTGCGGTGTTGTGAAAAATGCAGAAAAGAATTGTAAAGAAGTAACCCTAACTTGGAGACAATACATCAATGATAAAATTAAGGAACTAAAAGTACTGAATGAACAAAAGTACTTTGAAGAGCACGAATGTGACATGAAGACAGATGAATATTTCATTGAAAATGTTGCAAAGGCAACAGCCACATTCGAATTGCTGTCTGTAAAACCAAGTCGTTCAGTTTTTATTGGATCTAACACTGCACCTAACAGAAGCACCACAAATATGAAAGGTTCTTCTTGCTTGCAACTTTATACAAAATCATCAGAATTTCCAAAGAAACAATTTCTATTATTATCAGTTTTTAGGTGCATCTTTTATATTGTATAATGTTGCTAGAATAATAGCAATTATCAAAAAGTACAATGACAAAAGATTAAAAGGAGAGTATCCTAACTTACCCCATGCCTATGATGTGGACTTTTTTTTATTGAATCAACAGGTACTTTACTTGAAAGGTATTCAAATATTATTTTTCTCATTTAGATTTCAATAAATCTAAATTTTCAGGACGAATGGGAACTTGTATATAATTTTATTATTGGATACCAAGAAATGATCAAAGAATGTTTGAAATGTGAGCCAACTTTTCATACAAATCCACAAGTAATTTGTACATTTTTGTCAAGACTATGTAAGAAATTTAGTGCCTATTATCGTACAACTAAAATTTTAACTGTAAGTTTAATCAATCAATACTTTTAACATAAAGATTATTATCATCAAACAATTAATTGTACATCTATTATTATATTACAGGAGGGATACGATCATTTAATCCCAATAATGATTGCAAGATTGTATATGTTGCATGCATTACTAATTGTATTGCAAAATTCTTTAGCATTGCTTGATATAGTTCCAGTATCTCGAATGTAATTTACCAATTACAAATGTTTAAGTGTAAAAATAACACTTTTAAGAATTTAGTACATAAACAATGCAAAGAAACATTTGAATTGTACATATTTTTTAAAAGAAAAAATTGGAACAAAAGATGAATGAATAAAATGAGATTTATAACAGCAAATGAAAAATTACTTTCTTACATCTTGTGATATACTGAATGTAAAATTTAATATTGTTTTACCTTAAAATTCTTTTCATTTAATTCCTCTTCACTTTTATAAATTGGATTAGAAATATAAATTTATCATGATGTGTTAATAAATTTTTCTTTTTTTAAAATAAGTATTGTGGAACAAGAACATTGTAAAATATCATTCTTGTTAAACAAGCTAAACAAGCTAAAGAAAATTTATCTTCATAAATTATTTATTACTTGGATATCTTTCAAGAGGTTATTTTTGTATAGATTATGTATCATTTCAAACGATATGATACACTACCCGGTCGATATTTGTTAAAAATAAACTATTTGTTAAAAAATGAACGTAAGTGGAAAATATAAACCTTTTCAATTACTTTTCAACGTTTAAATTAACAATTTGGTATGATTCATATTTTATGGATTTATGTAATCGATTAGTTATATGCCGCCATTTATACATAACATCAGAAATGTTTTCAAAATTATTATTCTACTTATAAATATAGTTTAAATCATACCTGTAAATACTATTTTAAACATATCAAATGAAAATACGTAGCAACATAAAATAGAACGCAAATACAAATTCTTCGATAACGGTCATGACAAATGAAAGTTGCAATGCTTCGAATTCTCCAAAAAAATCGATAAAAATCATTAAAATGCACACATTTATGAATATGTTACTGCGTTTTTGCAAATGTCATGTTCTTTTTCTTAAATCAAACCAAATTTATGCGAAAACAACAAATTTCTTGTGACTTACATTTTGGTCGACGGCGTCGTATGCAAGCAGCGTGTTTGAAGAAATCCGTTTAACCTTTGGCGAAAATGGCAGAAATCTGCTGAATTTGACGTTTCCCGATTCTTCCTCACACACTTTTCCTTCTCACAAACCGTAAAATCACTATTTTCCGAATTGTCACTTAAATGTGTCACATTCAAAGACCGTACCAAACGCAGCGTGGATCACGACAGATTCGGAAGTACCGATTTGAAAAAGTAATGGTTGACGATTAACCGGATGTAGTAAATGGCGCGATTGTATAAATTTTCAAATGCACTTTTCTTGAAAGACTCGAAATCAGAAGTTATTGATTGATGTTTTCGTAACCGTTTTATTTGTTATAATTATTATTATTAAACGCATACATTATAACAAAATTTATTTTTATCCTAGAAGAAATAAATATACTATAAAGAAATGTGTGAACCAATATCGAACAATTTAAAAATCGATAATATTCTTTAGGATCGGATCTAAAATGAAATTGGTAACAGCGTGTTTTATCAATGTATTATTCCGTTATATGTAAATTTTTGTGTTTAATATGTTGTAGAAGGAAAAGGGAATATATATTTCAAGCATATCATGCTTGAAAAGTACACGCACGATAGCGTGCAAGGGAGCGGAGGCGAGGAACACAGCCAGCTGTTTGTTTTGTTTTCGGGCATGAGATTCACGTGACACCACCGGTGCTGGTGGCGGCTCGTACGGCAGCGCCGTGTAATCAACGTTGATTGGCTGTGGCAGTGCACTCGCGCACCGTTCGACCAATCAGCGATCGCGTAAGAAACGACGTCTGGTGCTTCTACGGTGCAGAGACGTTTGACATCGATAAATGCGTGAGAGTACTCGCGAAGTGCGGAGGTATCAGGCTGTCGCTCGCTCGTCGGCTTGTCGTAGTCGTCGTCGTCGTCGTCGTCGGGGACTCGTGGGCTCGTCGTCGTCGGTCAGTTCGAGCCTCCTTTTTCTTTGTCCTGACTTAGCCCCCCCACTTCTATACCCCGCGAAAAGCTGTGCAATAAAGTAGTGTTAGGCAGTGCCGATCTACAGTGACCGTCTTTCTTTACGTCGTCGCTCAGCTGCGCCTACTTTCGTGTGCGAGCGAACGTATCCGGCGTGCCAAATGTCACTAGGTGGACGATAGGGTCGAATCTACACTCGATCCTCGACGTCGTACATACGCACGCGTTTTACCAGTGCATGTATACAACGTAGAGGTATCAGATCCGCGTTCGAGTGTTGTCAGAAACGTACGTGAATGTATTTGTCAGATACGCGGCTTACGCTCTCGTTATATTCTTAAAGGCTGATCCGCGTATTGCGTATCACTTCTCTCCCGTATTGTGCTCGTGCAACGTCCTATACACAAGTCGACGTGTGTATGCACCACCGTGCTGCCGTTGTTTCTCTCGTATGGGAACCACACTCGTTCTCGTTACCAATCGCGTATATACCACACGTATCCTCCGTGGCGATATAACTCCGTGTGTTTCATAGGCGTGTTTGTGTGCGGTGGTAATGTACATGTGTGCTAAAAGTCGCTTGCAACCTAATCGAGAACGGAGAATCAAGGGAGCGCCTTTCTGTGTGTTCATCGTGAACGGGAAACCAGCACAAACATTACCATGATCGGACGCGTATGACGCGAGTTTCTAGAAGATTTTCGCCGTGTGTTTGGTGCGTGACAACAACGTACGTTTTCTCTGACGAGGAAATTGCAGTCTTACTGGCACGGCACAACTACCACAAACAGCTTTGCGTGTGTTGCTCGTTCTACCATTGCGAACTGCATATTGCGTGAGTTTGATGGAAATCGTTGACCTCGCGAGAAGTTGACCGAGTTACGTGCGTGAGTCACGAAAAAGGTCGATTGGTTGGTACGCGTTTCGAACGTTTCTTTTGTACACCACGAGTTGTTGAGCATTCAAGGTCCAAATTTGAACGCGCAAAAGCATTTCGTTTCGCTGGAGTCGATAATACGGTCGAAATATCGTAACATTTAGAGACATTCTCCAAAGTGTGCTCACGGTACACGGCTCCGTAAGCTGTGCGCGTTCAAGGTCGCAGTACAAAACAAATAGCCGGCACGTAAAGTGGTCGCATGCACATGCACGTTGTATACGCGGTACTCTCGTGTCCTAACCAAAAATAATAGTTTGATTGAGCGCGTATACAAGTCGAGAACCGGCTACCGCCGATCGAGGTCAGGTTCTTTCGCGTTCGTTCGTTCGTTCGTTCGAGTTCATGATAAATTACCAGCGACACGCGTAATCTCTCGACCCTTTCGATTCGCCTAGTGACTTTGCTATAGTGTGCCTTCCTTCCAATTGTACCGTTTCGCACTCGCTCGCTCTTCTCTCTCTTTCTTTTTTCTCTTTCTTCTGTATTATCACGAAACACGGTCCGGGTTCGCTCGCACGCGACTCCGTGTAAGGAAGTGTGGAGCAGCGGTGCGTCGTATTCTTGCCTCGTAATTCGCGGAGTCATTTGATTTTTCTCTTTCACGTGTTCTGCTGTGATCCTAGTGAATGTTGTGAAACGAAGGTGAAGAAAGAAGAACCGACGAAGTCATTCAGGAAAGAGAAAAGAAAAGAAAGAGGAAAGAGAAAGAAAAGAAAAAAAAAAGAAGTAACACTACGAATCGAGTGAGTAACGTCGTTCAGTAAAATAGGGATAAACTGGTGTGTGTGAGCAGACCGAACAAGTAGAATTTCCAGTAAGAGACAGACACGAACGATAGACCTGAATTCTTTGCACGGGGTAACAAACGACGATAAGGGGAAACGGAACACAGGAAGGAAGATCAAGAAAAGATATAAAAACACACATACACAACGATACTTGATGCGTATCACGGTTGGAGAAGTCTGGCCATCGATTTGCCGTCCGCGAATCTAGTGCGCGTTTGAAATCGTGCTGGTCTCGTGTGCGGTTACGTGCACGTAAGCTAACGCAGCCAGCGAGGCGCGCGGACGGACGAGAAAACGAGGAAGAAGTGGCGGTGAAAGAGGAGGAAGAGAAGGAGAGGCGGTTGTTGAACAGACGGGTGGAGAGAAAAGTTCGAGAAGCGGCAGTAACGCCAACCAACAACATCAACATCAACATCAACAATAACAACAACGTAACACATAGCCGTGGTGTACGGGACTGTTCGTGGTGTGCGTTTCTGAACGTTTCTCGCGTTGTGTGTCGGTGTGAGTGCCGGGATTGCAGGGAAAGAGGTAGTGAACCGAAGCCGCCAGAATTACGCCAAACCGGGGAAATATGAGCATTGCTGCCCTACTACAGGCCGCCGAGTATATTGAACGAAGGGAAAGAGGTGAGTATCCCAAACTTTGCATACGTTCATTCTTTTTTTTTTTATTATCTCTTCTTTCGAGTTACCGTGAAGTTTCGTCGTTGCTCGTGGGTTACGTGTACGCCATGTCATTGGCACATGGCAACGAACGCGCGTGTGCTGTAGTTGGCTCTCGGAATACGACCTTTGTTATTACGCCTTCTTTTTCATTCGCGTTGTTTTTTCTTACACATTGCTGCGACGATTGTATAAAATTCTCTTCTCTACTTGTTTGTTCGACCGGGAAGCGAATTTCTTTTTTGCACACATGACTAGTATGTATATATATATATTTTGAAACGACGACGTGACCTTCGTCAACGTTGAGTTTCTCTGACGTAATGTATAGCGTTACGTTGTACCTTTGCCAGGCTGCACGTTCGTTTTTCGAGCAACTGGCGATTAACAATTCCCCTGAATATCGTATACATTTGTTCGTGCTTGTTTTCTTTCCTTTTTTCATGGTGTGTATAACGCGTTTGCGTGGCCGTGTTACGTGTAGGTCGCATCCGTTCGTGTGTGTGCATCGTTGTGCTCGCCCGAGGAGCGGTTGACGATGATCTCATTTTATCACTCCACTTTATAATGCTGCTGCATCGTTGTTAATGCTTCGTTCTTTTTACGCGTGTGCGTACTGAATTCGCGTCTTATCTTTTCTCCGTTAGTTTCCCGTTGCATTTCACTCTTCGATTTGTCATTTCTATGCGCGTCTGGTATTCGATTACGATATTTTTATATCACGTGCAACCAGTACCGTCGTTAGTGCCGGCCAAGCTGCGTACGTGACTCGGGCTCCGTTGTTTAGGGGAGCCACGTGTTTAAATATTTTACATTTTATTATTCGTCAAACATAATATTTGCAAAAATATTTTTAATACTATATTATCCTTATGGGAAATTTATGATAAAAATTCATTTAATCAAATTTCGAAATGCGATGATTAAATTTCATATTTATTACAATAAACGTATAATTGCAAGCGAGCATTATTGAATTATATGTATTATTTTACATAATTAGTACGTTTTTTTTTTTGCTTTAGTCAGAAAGTCTCGTAAAGTCTAACGACGTTACTGCCGCGCAACCCCCGGCGCGCTTTCTAGTAAAATTCGAATATTAATGGCGTTTTAATTGACAGCTCGTTATCGACACGGAATATTATTGGCCACGTTTGCATAAATATCTCGTTTATTCCGTTCAGGATGATTCACTGGCATGCGGTATTTTTCGTAAACAAGATTCATCGGACACTTTACGAGTTTCGTTCGAAATTCACTTTTTGTTTTTTTTTTTTATTTCAACGCGTTTCTTCCCTCCGTTACGTTACGTGACCGTTCTCTCAGCGTAATGCCATTACCGCCGACCGGTACGAATCTGTTTTTCGTTGGAGCGAAACGCGTGTGACGTGAATAACCGAAAATACGCACACACAGATCATAATAAACGTTTGTTGTCGCCTTGCATTTCTCCACGTTTCGCTTTCGAATAGTTGCCGGAGATTTACACTGTCGTAATTCTTTTCTGTTTCCCCGGTTAAGATCCTGCCGGTACCCGGCCTCGTGTCACGTACATAAAGGAGTGTGCTCGCGTCCGCGTCCATGTTCGAACGAACGAACACCTCGAAATAATGGTTTCTTTGTATCTCCTTTCCCTTCGTGGTCTTGCATCGATCTTCCTTGCCGTACTAAAAATACCGAGCCGCTGAAAATCTTCATTTCCATGTCCTTTGCCTTGAAATTATTAACATTCACGTTGGAAATGGTTATACTTTTAAATCTTTATAATTTTTGAGTAATTTTTTAGTATAAAGCTACTAGCGACTAGGCCTTTCCCTGTATCGCTATTTACCCTAGGGGAAGGGAGTCGTACATTAACGTGCGTAGAAGCTGAGAAAGCTTCTATTGGTCGTTCTTCTGGTCGACGAGAACAAGAGGGAATCACGTTGATCGAGCATTAACTATTATTGCTCGAGGATGCGCGAGATAAGGCTGTTACGTTATTTTAATCGGTCTATTTGGCACGGTTTCCCTGAAAAACGTTCCCGAACCACTCGACCGCCCAGAGGAACGATTATTATCTTTTTAGAGTTCGTTATGAAACACACGGCACGGGAGATGGTTTAGAAATGTTTGCAGAGATCGTTCCGAGCGGTTGTTAATCGGATTTTCGCTCTCCTCCCGTGATCGCGAAACGCTCGCGAGCCCCACTTAATCCCTGTGTTAATAATTAAAAATATTCACCGTTGTGTTAGAAACGGACCACCCAATTTTTCATCGTAAGCTCGTTTCGGAGATTTGAGTACACTTGGCTGAAAAACGATAGGGAAAATGTGGTTCTCGGCTTTGAATCTCTCCGGTGAATTTCATCAGAGTACATCTTGAATCCGCTAATGAAATTCTGCTCGGCGAAATGCACTTTTCTTCGCGATTGCTTCGTTAACGATCCGAACGACACGTTTCGATAAAAAGAACGAAACAGGGGGGAAAAGACGGTGTGTTTCACGAGGTGGTGAAGGATACCAGCGGAGAGGAGTGCAAATTTTTATATGATTCGCGCACGTTTGATGAGCGTGTACCTTATATAGGAAGGGGTTCGTTCCTCATCGATTCAACGGGCTCGCAGAAAAACCTTACACGTGTTCCTGCTGCTTAATGAAAGGATAGTCGTTCGTGTGAAATACACGTGACCGTTAACGAGCGCGATGCACACAACCGCACGCATACATAGCAGATATTCGGGAATGCAATTCCTTCCCTTCGCTCTCCAAAGGAACATAGGAACGTTTTATTAATTCTTGTCTGGTTTCATTTTGTTTTCGAATTCATTAAAACACTCCTCTCGATCCTTAAAGGATAAGAATCTATGTTTGCTCCAAGTGTATCAAAAAAATTGGAAAAATAGGAAATTCGTGTCGTTTTAATCGTTATTTCAGAAATACTGTAATATTTCTAGCCACAGATTCGTTAAAAAACTCGAGTTCTAGGAAAGGTTATCGTACGCGAAATCACCCGGTTTTGCGCGTGTTTTATTAGGAACTGTTATCGTATTGCTGCGGATGCTTCCAATCTCCAATTGCGCGGCCTAACGTTCGCCTCGGTCCGAGTGTCTGTCGGGTCATTGCACCGAAATGCAATGAAAATTTCTCTTGTAATTCGAGTGAAACTCTGTAATAAAAAAACAATCAACCTACAAAGGATTCCAAGAAAGTTGTAGGAGGTCAAGGGGGACCGAGACGAAATTCTTTTTTTTTTTTCCGCGCAATTTCGATTTCTTTCTTTCGCTCGAACGCGGTGTACACGCGGCTTTATATTCGTCAGGCGAATTTCTCTTTTGCATGACACGAACTATGCCTTATGGTCATGGTATGCGAACGAGACCAGACGAGACCAGACGAGACGCGCTTTTCTTCTTTCACGAGGACAGATGGTCGATGTCGCGGGTGCGCCCGTTCTTTTTCACCGGCTGCCATTAAGGCTGTTGTACGATGACGAGGATCGGACGAAAGACGAGGCCAAAGGAGGCATTTATAATTTACACCACTCGTTATGGCGGGGACTAGTCTCTCTCTGTCGTTTCAGCTCGTCAAGTCTTGTTTTTTTCTCTCTTTCTCTCTCTCTCTCTCTCTCTTTATCCGCCATCCGTGTTCTTTACCGTTCTATTCTCCCTTCTTCGTTCACCTTACATAATATCAATTTCTCGACGTGACGTCGGACGGCAGGACGAGTTGTTTGTAACGCTCGTCGCTTGCCATTTCGAGCGCAATTTTCGTGATAAATTACAGTCCCGGCTATTTTCGTAACGTTGTTTCGCCCGGTCGACGTCTACCTGGACCAACCGGACACCAAAAATGTCCGTGGTCGCCGGGTGTCACCTTTTTCTAAGCAAACCGCTTTTGCATTTCCTCGCGGCGAGAGTTTCCACGAATATCGGTGCCAGAATGTCTGAAGTACTCCAAAGATTGCATAGTTTTCGCTAACGCGTTAGATACCGTACGATTCTACGCGAATTTTTGAAAAGGAGGTGGTAGGATTATTACAGATTATCTTATTGTCATTATGTGTGCCAATAATGCAATTAAATCGATAGTTTTTAAGATTACTGTCTGCGTCGCGAAGCATTTAAATTCACACATGTCGGACGCTCCCGCGTTACGGTCGAATCGAAGATCGTGTTAATTCCGATAAATTCGAGATTTCGTCGGTTGTTCGTAAATCGTTCGTGAAAATTCGTCTTCGCCGATCGCGTTCGTTCGCGGACGCCGAACCGGAATCGTAAAGTAAATTTCGTTTCGAAGTTCCCATTCGATCGGGAACGTTCGGTGCGCGCGCTCGTAAATATTTACCGTCGCAGTAAGTTACGCTCACGAGACAGAACGTGACTTTATTTCGTGGTGTACGCCGTTAACGAGCACGGGTCGTGTTTCCCGCGTGTTGGCCGCGATCGAGTGCGCACGAGCGTCGGCTTTTTTATCCCGTTTGTGTGCCATTCGGAATTCGCACGATGCCAGACATCGTCTCCGTCCACTGACCGCCGATTGGTTTGTCATTGCAGAAGCTGAACATGGCTACGCTTCGACGATGCCGATGCCCGATGATATGCGGACGGTCACAAAAAGGCCAAAGACGAAAAAATCCCAGGGCAGCAGGTTAGTACACGTTTCCCTTCTTTCGTCGATAATACGTCACGATGAAATGTACACACTTACTAATTGGATAAGTGAATGCACTCGCAAACGTTGAAATTTAAAGTTTTATTGGTAAAAACGTTGTTGCTATATCAATTTACGTATGCTGTAAAGTAATTAAGCCTTAAATTGTAATTAGTTTTCGATGTAACAATCGAAGACGCGGCAAAGAACAATGGTGCGAAAATTTAAACGTTCAAATGAAGAATTCGCGGCGCTGAGTGTTTGAATATTCAATATTCTCTAGATTATACTTTTACTAATGAAAGTAAAATGAATATATTCATTAAATGTAGTAAATATTTGATTAAAACCTTACGTAAGTGTGTACATTTATCAAATTTTAGATTGTATAATATTAAATTGTGTTTGACTCATGGTAGTTAAGGACTAAATGATAAAATGTATTAAATCAATCATGGTAGATTAAAGTTTTATTTAAAATTAAAAAACTGAAGGTTCGAAAGACTTCTTTGTTTCATTTTTCGTATCACAACAGGGTTCAATGAACTATCGAGCAAGGTCGTTCGACGACTCTCAAACACTTAAAAATGCTTGTATCTTATCAGTCTTTCAAAGACCGACACCTGGTACACCTGTATCGAACAATAATAACGCAAGATGCTCGGTGAAGAGCCTCTGATCGTGTGTCTGTTGTTTAAACACATTTTCCATAGATAAGGTCATCGAACTCTTTCGAAAAAGTAGTTGCGATAGCAAGTCGAATTTATTCTTAACTTTTTCGTAGACAATCAATTCAAAGTAAACCCTTATTAGAAAAATTATTAAATAATTAACCTTTAACTACCATGGCTCAGAATTTTTAAAGCATAAGCAGTATTGTTATCGAATAATTTGTATTAAACCTGTTATTTTCTTTAAATATGATGTAGGGCGGACAACACGCCTTTATATATATTTTATTGATAAAACTATAGGTTCAATTTGAAGGGGGTCAAATCTGATCTTGCTTGTTTACGGTGATTCACATATTAGCGATTATTTATGTTGTTTCAAAATATACAGCATGAA
Organism: Anthidium xuezhongi; assembly: GCA_022405125.1. Taxonomy (NCBI): domain Eukaryota; kingdom Metazoa; phylum Arthropoda; class Insecta; order Hymenoptera; family Megachilidae; genus Anthidium; species Anthidium xuezhongi. Next base: position 4,995,974 of record CM039650.1, on the reverse strand, counting down.
TAATCATTAGCAACATATTTAAATATTCATGCGTTAAGTCCAGTAGCAACAGAAAATATGATATCACCAGGTTTTTTAGAATTCAAAAATATGCGGGACAGACATCTGAGTCACTTGCATACGCTTTCTCGTTCCTTTTAAAAATCACACGCGACAGCTTGTGCGGTAATCGAATATACAGGTGTTGCTGTATTAAGCACGCGGAAATTGAAAATGTTCGAAACGTTTAATATCGTAAATAATTGTATAACGCTCTCCCAAGGCGCATATTTAATCCACCTCTTGTTATTTTATACAATACGCTTGTTTGCAAAGCAACTTGCAAAAGTTTGATAATTTTCAAACACAGTTTGATAAATCTTCGTTCATGTTTATTGTACGTTCTTGCACAGTTTAACGCGATCGTAGACTGTGTTTAAAGAATCGATGTTTGAGGAGAATAATCGATGTTTCGATGCGAAACGAATCTACACTGTGTGTGAGAATTGTGCATGGTGCAATTCAAAGATACCAAATATTTTTCTCTTATAAATAGATTCATTTTTATAAGAATTCTGTTGACGATTCTTCGCAGGATTTTAAAATAATTTTTTCACGCTGGGGTCTCCATAAATTAATAAACGTCCACTTAATACACTAAAGTCGATACTGTAATTATCTTTCATTTCCAAAATTGAAACCGAAGTTAAACAGGAATTGTTTCGAGGAGGCTTTTAAAAAATTATAAGGGCAAACTGTAATGTTTAAATCTCGAAAACTCGATGGCGATACACAGTGTACAAATTATCAGACGAAAAAAAAAAAAAATTTCTTCGGTTTTTCGTTAACTTTTTTTGCGCCCGGTTTTAAAAGGAAGCTTTCACGTGTAATGAAACGCTTTATCTCCCCCCCCCCCCCCCATACCCCCCGTCGACAGTTTTAATTTTCATTTGTGCTTCGAACCACGTTCTGTTTTCTTCTTCCACTTCCTCCTTTCTGCCTCTGTTTTTCTTCAACGTCGCAAAGCAAACGATTTCACCGCTTTGAAGTCTAACAAGAACATTGTTTTTTTTCCATTGCAGGACGACTCATAACGAGCTGGAGAAAAATAGGTGAGTACTTCATTTATCTCATTAACTTAATCCTATTCGACGACCTCTCGTTTTGCGTTCCCTCGTACAATTAGGGAACGTGGCGTGAGTAGAACACGTTTAACGTAAACTTGTTGAAAAGTCGTCCTCAGATTCCGTTTTACTGTTCAAAACGGCCCACGCGAAAATTCGTTTTATTAAGCGCGGTTAGATCGTCGGGCAACTGATTCTTCAGACGACAATTTCAATTTAATTTCGCTTTTATACTCTTTTGGATATAACAAAGTCCCATATAACACTATTTCATTTCGTACTTTAGATCGTTCAAAATGAAATTTATAGTTAATAATAATAGCGTTCGCAAGATATCTGGCGGAAAGTTTAAATAGATATCGAATAGCTGCACCGTTTACCGAACGATTTCGAAACAAAATACGCGGTAAGGTCGCGGATTTAATTGGCCGGCTAATTGGATTCCGAACGTTTCGTAACGTAAACAATTTTCGTGCACGGACAGGAATTCCTACGGGAGATAATCTCGGGGCTCGTATCGGAACCGTTGTTTCGGAAAGGTCGTTCAACGGAGTCGAAAAGACGCCTCGCGATCTCTTTTATCGCTCTACCTGTAAGGGGGTTGGGGGGGAGGTGTTGTTAATTAACACGCGTGATACCCTTTTCGCGCAAAACGGGCGAGGAAAGTTGGAAACGGAGAGACGGTCACGCTGGCGGACGAGATGGCCCGTTTCTCGAGGGTGGCTGTACACCGACCAACCCTCTCCACCCTCCCCCCGATTGTCGACGTGATTTATAGAAGTCGCAAGCCATACCGTTCTTGCTCTTTTCGCGTCGTACAAAGGAGAAACGGTTTACCAGATAGTCACCGCGAAAACGAGCAACTTTTGATTTGTTACTCGTTTAGGACCACGCTCGGTGGGACCACCCTCTTGGAAGATGTTGAGCAGAGAAGAAACAGAATAGTTTATGGCAGTTCTCCTCGTGAATTGTGGCGGTCGGGTAATTCCGCGAAGGATTTCGAATTTGGGAAACGCGGGTTTTTACCGAGGTTTCGGGGCTTGGCCATTTTTAAACAGGGAATTCGGATCATAATTCATTTTTGAAGCTTTGGTCGTTGAAATAATGAAATCTGTATATTTGGGAGCGTTGCAGTTGTTGTTTACAACAGATTAAAATGCAGTAGTGCGTTAAACGAGCGTGTTGATCAAAATCTCGATTGCTGTTGAAAGACCGAATCGATTGGCCGTAAACGATCATCGTTTATTCATAGATACACATAGGAAAATGTTGATTATATAATGTGAATTCATTCCCGATATATACTGAATGAATCATAGTAAATACCTTTGACCTGGAATACAAAGAACACGCTCCGTACACTGAAACACCTTTCTTGTTTGCGTCGAGCAAATAATGCTTCCACTTCTCTCTTTTTTTTTTTATTATTAATGTTCATTTTACTGAAATATTCATAAACGTTCGCGTCGGTTATTTGTACCACCTCCGAGTCGACGAAATTTAATAAAATCACCACGCAACTTGATTACTTATTTGATCTGATCGAGAGATCGAACTGTCCCCAAAGTATCGAACGCGAGGGTGATTATCTCGTTCGTCCAGCTAAGATTTTTCAAAACACGGGGGCTAACAGTCCGAACGGTTAGTTAACACCGCGTGTTCTATTGTCGGGGTACTGGATCTGTGTACAGGGCTGTTGGTACACCGTGTATAAATGCAAAAAAAAAAAAAAATCGAGGCTTTGTCGTTCGTCGGTGTACACCTTTTAGCCAGAAACAGTCAGAGAACGAGAAGTTTGCATGGTAGAGAGAGCGTACAGGGGACATAGGACGGTTTTGCAGCAGCAGCAGCGGGGTGGCGGGGGGCGTCGGGGGTGAAACGCGGAGGAGAGAGAGAGAGGGTGAGAGAGTGAACCCACCCCAACGGTGGGGAGAGGCTATCGATTTTTTTTTGTCCCCAAGCGACGAAACCATGGACGGGGGGAGGAAGGGGTGGTGTGCGTGGCACAGAAACGGCCAATGTAAAAGCCCACATCGTCGACCAAAAGAGACCCCCTCCTCCCCCTGCCGCCTCCTCCTCCTCTGCCCCTCGCGTTACACCACGTAGTTACGTTACATAACGAAACGCGGGCCACGAGACTGTTCATGGAATCCGTGGCACACGAGGTTGCACTCCTCGTCGACCCAGCAACGTTTAACGTACTCGCGATTTTGCTATTTTTGAACCGTGCCTCGGGAAATTCGGTTTTCGACCAACCAACTCGGTCCGAGGAACGAGAACCGATTTTTTAAAGGGTTCTTCGAGGTCGCTTCCGGGGAACCGTGTACGAATTGGGTGCGGGGTGCGCAACCCTCGTTCGAGATTTTGAATTAGTCGATTAGGGGGTCAGAGATCTCAGGAGTGTTAATTGAAATATCTGTTCTTTAGGAATTAAATTTGAACCCTTTGCGCTCAGACTATTTGCCAGCAACTCAAAGTAGTGGAGAACATAATTATTCTATTTAAATTATATTTGGAGGGAAATAAATTAGTTATATTTTTCTTAAAAATCGCTTGCATTCTTTTCGTATACCCTACTAAATATGGTCAAATAATTGTCAATTCAACCCTTTTACACCGAAGAACGTGTATCTTTGAAAATATCATACATAAGTTTCTAAGTTTCTAAAAAGGTGGCATTTCTTTTCTCATTTTCTATTAAAAAGTATAATGTTTTGCCAGAGTGAAAGGGTGAAATTAGAGTGAAATTAACGACTATTCACTGGGTTCTAGAACAGTTACAATTTTTATAGCTTTGACACGAATACCACAGTTCTTATCAGTGATACAAAATCACACAGGTGATTTTATTGAAAAGAAAAATGGTACCGAGTGTACAATAACCGTGCACGAGCTTGTTAAAGCGATAGGATAATCGAAGAAGATCGAAAGTGCGACCCAGACCTTGTTAAAATTGATTACGTTTAAATATTCGCCGGTGAAAATGCAGGTGTCAGGTGCTTAGAATAGTATCACGTATGTAGAACGGTTTAGGTTATCAAGTGGGGAGGATGGAAACCGAATCTGACCCAGACCTAGTCCAGATCCGACTCGATAAGCAGATACAGATATATTTCATTCGAAACCAGCTGGAAATCTAGTTATCGCGTATTCTCAAACTTTGTTATATCTGATTATTAATGAAGGAAACTGTTAGAACAGCATCGTGCGGTGTGAAACGAGATAAGTTATCAGTTGAAATTGATGGAAACCGAATTCCATCCGAATTTAACTCGAATCTATTAGGTCCAGCTGGAAGTTTAGTTACTGAACATTATAACGTTCAAATTTTATCATAATTAATGAAGAACACAGGTCTGGTTCAGATCTATTACGTCCAAATGGAAATTTAATTATTAAATATCCGAACGTTAATCTTTAGTTAGACCTGGCTCAATAATAGTTCATTTTATTTTCATGGAAATCGAATTTGATCCAAAACTAGTCCAGATTTATTGCACCTGAATCTGATCAAAATTTGAATGTCGACCTCTCGGTTCTCCAATTGGTAGATCTATCGGTTTGATATACAGGGTGGTCCACGCAACTTGCACATCTCTGTAACTTCCAAAGTATGCTATAACATTATGTCATATATATTTCGCTGTGGAAACACAAGATACTAACATTACAGTAGTAGTGTAAAGGTGTGCAAGGTGTGCAAGTTGCGTGGACCACCCTGTACGTCGCTTATCCGTGAAAATTTTGCGTGTTTCGAGTAGTATCGTGTATAATAGAGGAGAAGGATTAGGTTATCAAGTGGGATACGATGGAAACCGAATCTGACCCAGACCTAGTCTACATCTAACTTAATAAGTATACATGCGTGTACAGATACGTTTCATCCTTGAAGCGCATATCTTGAAACATTGTTAGCGGTAACCATCAAGCGTTTACAATTGTATCGCATGTATAAATCGGTACAATTTGCGAAATAACGAGTCGTAGTAATTTTGAGGAAATAATCGACATTATCGTCGATGAGGATTTCTTGACGAACGATCGACAATTGGTCGAAGAATCGGGTAACTTGCATTCTTCTCGATGCTCTATGGAATTATCAAGCGAAACAGGTCGGGTATAATCATAGCGTAGGAAACCGATCCGCATTCACTGCGGCTCTTGATTTACGTTTCTTTAAACCTCAAATAGAAGCGGTCTTTATACTCGATAGAATTACAAGCAAAATGGGTCGAATAATCACGCTCTCTGCGACTGATTCACGTTCACCGCGACAGACACGAAGTTACGTTGCGTGTTTCTTTATATGGACGGATAAACTTGAAATATTCTTAGCTCGTGGTGGAAAATAATGGTACTTTATGAGACAAAATTCAGGGGTTAGGAGTTTCTACGTTAGAAAAATAATATTTAGAAATACCTTAATTATAAATTATAAAGGATCTCGAATTAAATGATAATAATTTTATTAGATTGCTCTTTAACCCTTAGGTGGCAAAATAATAGTTTAATTTGAGGAAAAAGAAATACAAACTTGGGTGTTATCAGATGAATCTTTAAACCTCATTAACAATTTAAATTTAATTTGAGACTGAAATAATTTGAGGGAAAAAAACTAAAAACTCTGATTTTATCAGATAACTCTTTAACCTTTAGAGGGTAAGATAATAACAGTTCAAATTTAATTTGAGATTAAAGTAAGTAGAGTTAACATAATTTTAATTAAAAATAAGACACGTTCAACGTATAATAATCATCGAATAACCAAAAAACTGTCTTGGTACGTTAAGGGTTGAACCGTGGTGGACGGTGTGTCCCGTAGAAGCAGAAATAGAGTAAGGGGGGTTGGCCGCGCACGTTTCGTTTGCACGCATGGTTGTTTTAAAGCGTTCGAGCTGTCGGTGTGACATGCGTGCACGGTAATTTCCAATCGCAATAGTATGTCATCAGGAACACGACAGAAGGCGTTCGTGTCGGACTAGGGTGCATGCAAAAGCGACCGCGTCGCGGTTCACGCACGGTTTCAGGGCTGCACCGCTACACCCGCCCATAATGACAGGAATTTTAATTAATTGCTATAATAACCCCGCGACGCGTCCACCGTCGCCGAGGGGTGAATTTGCATTTGTTTTCGTTCGGGTAACGCAATGATAACGAAACGGTCCGAGACACGAGCCCCGGTTCGAGTCGTTGTCACCAACCGGAAGTAACCGAAAAACACCCCCGGAACCGAATTGAACGTTTCTCTTTCTTTATTTCCTTTTCGAACTGATTGCTGGATGCTCCCACGACAAACGAGCTCTTATTAGTCGTCTCTGATAATTACCTGTTATTTTATCATTCCGAGTCTCTGGTCACGAAACGTTGTTTATTCGATCGCCGCAGGCGTCGCTCTTGTTACAAGCAAACAAATAATTACGTTAGTTTCGGTGTGTAATTTTAATCGATGATTCCACGGATCTTTGAACACTCGTCGTAAATTAAATTAACCATTTTAGTGCCGAGCGAACGGTACAACGTCACCGAACAAAGATTTTAGTATTATTGTAAATATTTGTATTTAGCTATCTGGCTACATTCAAAATATGTAATACTTATCATTACTCGAACAAATCATTTATTCAAAATAAATTCTTCAAATACTGAATTTCTAAAATCTTGTAAAAATGAAAGTTTATTATTTAAACAAATTTCCAGTAAGTTTGGAGAGAGAGTTTTATTCATTAAACAAATTCTGTCGATATATTTAAAAAAGGAGTGTGTTGGACATGTAGCGTGTCCGGAAACGAGAAAATGAAGATCCATGACAAACAGTTCCGTTCGTATCTTTTTGTTAACACGCAGCGGACATATCGCGTAGTTATTTCGTATCAACGGAGCACGAATCTTTCCCAGCGGAAGTCGCCGTAAGGAGATATCCGCACGAAGACACGCTCGTTTCAATTTCATTCGTCTTCGTCGTTTCATATGTATCGACAGAGGAACGATCAAACGTGATTTCGTCAAACTTGATCAATCGTGAATTACGATTCTTTATCTGCTTCTTATCGGATGATTCGGTGAATCATCGTTTAACTTGAATCAAAAGTTCAATAAATTTAACAGATCACGTTTTGTTCTCGATAATTTCCGTGTAGCGCTTAATGGACTTTGTTATTTCAGTTATTCATAATTTCAAGCGATAGTATTTCTGGAATAGATTAAAGGACTTTTAATAATATACAGTTCTAAGTATTTAGTAATAATTATTAAATGACTTGCTTCAGATTTCTTATTTTATGCTTCAATCTTTATTTATTCTGTTTTTCATTTTACTTCCAATTTAGAAACTCAATTTAGAAGGGTCGGTGGCTCTAGTGTTAAGTTGCAATAAGATTCCAACAAGGTGCAATATTTACTCCATTAAATTACAATTTACTTATGATATGTCTGAATTGAATTATTACGATAGCGAAAAACCTAAGAAACGATATAAGTTTGAAAAATTAAAATAAAAGAGGGTGTAAAATCGAGGAGCCACCCGAACGTTGAACCGTTTGGAAGAAGTTTCAATGAAGAAATCTCGAGGGCAGTAGTTATAAGTTAATGTTTTCTTGGTTGACGACGATTGATTTCGCCCGTATGACGAGGACATATCGCGAAAGTGGGCCGTTCACAGGTGCATACGTATGCAACTCGCGCAGCAATCGCGCAAACGACAGGGCCAATGACACGTTGTCCTAAATTTGGCGCGTTGCGCCGCGTCTAAAATAAATCCGCGGTCAAACTTTCCACGGGAACGCGGTGATTTGTTAATCGGCGTTTCCCCTACGCGAATACTATCCTACGCGTTCCTTATTGTTTTTCGATCACCAACTCGATGTTTTTTTAACAAATTCTCAGAGTTTTATTATTACTTTCAATCGTCTCCTTTTTCAATGTTAAGTATACAAAGTGTAATTATACGGTTTGGCACGTTTTTAAACGTCTTCGATTACTTTGTTCAGGTTTAATATCCAAGGTTGGTTCTTTGAGTTAAAATACTTTTATTCTATTCTATTATTAGGTATTGTTGGTTAAGTCTTTTTGTTTTAATAGTGGATTTAGGTGTCTGTGGAATGTCTTAGTTTGTCTTCTTTAAAATTGTTTAGATTGAAATTATTGGTATTAGAATGATTAAAACTGAAAGTATCAAAATTAGAATGAATTGAAATTAAAATTATCGAAATTAAGTGATAATCGCTGATATCAGAAAGTTCAGTCTATCATCAAGATTCAATTATAGGAGTGAATTAAACAAACAAAGATTCGAATTTGTATGAATCAGTAACAATCGGGCAGAGATAATAATAAAAGGGGTGGATAAATAGAGGATCGGAACGGGCCAGGGAACAGGCATTGTTCGTCAACGTAACGAGGATTCCTTTCTGTGTCTGCAAGCTAATAAGCCCGCATTAGGCGTCGGTTAACTACAATTACGAACATTAGTGACTGTTTATCGTTATGCAACCACCGTGTTGATGCAGCAGGTAGGCATTAAGTTCATTAACAGCCGTTGTTCCTCATCGAACGTGGTCAGTGCGTGACCAAAGAATCATCTTTGCCTGTATCTATTCGCTTTAATCGTGACAATATTCTGCTCGTACTTTGAAAACTATTTTATTTTAAAATTACAAAAATAAAAATCGAAAGAGATATAAAACTGAATTTAACCCCTTCCACTCGATGGTCCCCTCTGAGGAAGAAAATGTAGCTAATTTTTGGAGAGAAATTTAATTTATTTTAGAATAATTATATTTAATGCTACATCATCTTATTTACAATAATATGTCACTCATTACTTTGTAATCAAGTATTCTTGAGTTACTAGTAAGTAATAAACAAAATCTCTGAGTGCAAAGGGTTAAATGTTGCTACTTTAGGGTTCTGCCTTCTGAGGGTAAATTATTGATATAAATTATAAATCACTTAGCAACTTAACCCTTTTTAAGAATCTATATTACTAACATTTACGGCTGTCACAGTATTTATTATTGTTTTATAAATAAGACAACCCCAATTTCAAAATGTGCCTCTACCCTGACAAGATACCAAACGAGGGCTCGTGTAAAGGAAAATCGAAGCAGTAATTCTCGTTCAGTTACTCGGCGAATTGAAACTCGTAAATTTTCAATAAGTAGCAAGAAAACGCGATATCCGCGCGGGCGCTAAGCTCAAGCTGAAAGCTGGCAAAAAAATAATCATTCGTACAGGGGAAAATTAAGCTACGAATGAACCCAGAGGGAACACGACAACCAGACAATTCCTGACCAATTTGAAATGCATTGAATTTTTAAGCGGCCTCCCCTTTGTGCCGTTCCTGGCTGCGCTTTACAGCCAACTTCCGGTTAGGTTGCAGAGCATAATTTTTGCTCGACCGAAGTAATAAGCGTTCAAAACGATCCTTTTTTTCCTCCTTGTCGAACCGCTGCGATGATTAAAGACCAGAAAAGTGTCTTTTTTTTTATGAATTTTTTTATTTAATTTTGATATCGCGCAGGGAAGAAGCCTGATTTGATTCGAGTTTAAAATAATATCAAAGTTTGCAAAAGCGTGCAACCGATGTATCGAGATGAATAAAATGGTAGATTTATCGAGGGAAACCTTTGACCCCTTTGAGATATCGAAAATCCTTCGGGTTGCCTGCTTATTTGCGCGATCTTGGACGGTCTTTGATTGATTTCTGTCGGTCTTTTTTTGCTTTCGTTCGCTTTACGGGGCTTCAATAAATCGTTTGTTTACCACCGACACCGTTGCATTTCATAGAAACTCGGATAACAAGTTTATGAATGAAATCAAAGAGTTTTTGTTTATTTTCGTATCGAATAAGTGGCACGTTAAATCATTTTTCAGATTTTATTATTGTTCTCGGAAACATTCAATGGAATCAGTTGATCATCACCCAAGTAGGCTCGAAAATGGGCCATCAAAATGGTGGGTGACACGACGCTTTAAGTATTAAACATCGCGTTTAACTGTTCCTTGTGTTAAGACTGAAACGTTCGAGATAAAGAAGCGTTTTGCTGTGGAAGAATGGAGAGAAAGTACCCCGTGTCCTATATAATCTTACGACAGAATTCGTTTCTTTATTCTCTCGGCGTTTGCGTTACAATCGGATACGATTTTATTTAAAACCATTCAATTTTTCAACAAAGACCATCCTTACGACGATAAGGAACTTAGGATCCCCTTGTGTGTTAATATGTTAATCTGACATAGTCGAGAGGAACGTGTAGAAATTTTAATTATCACCTCTTCGTGACTACATAATTTTCAATTTGTAATCTTTGGAGTATTAATTATTATTCAGAATGTTTCTTCTGTTCTGTCGTTTGTTTTTTAATTATTGTGGATTTCTGAACGTCAAAAGTTTTATTTTGGAACGGAATACGTATCAGTGTTTGTATAGTTTTATTTTTCGTGTCAATTCAGTGTTGATATTAATTTATCAATTTTACTGTTGTTGTTTGCTGTATTTTATGTATTAAGTCAAACTTCAAATTCACATTTTACGTTACGTTGCACCTATGTACACGTATGTACGTTCAAGAATAAACGATCGATGTTATTTGCGCGGTTGGCCCGATGTTAAATTAATTATTTGATACACGCCACGATACTCCTCAGCGATCTGTTACCTTTCATGAAAATCATTCGGTGAACATTCATCGTTGGGAGCCATCGGACCAATCAAGAAATTGAAACGGTACACGCGTACCGTCTGTTGCGAATATCCAAATAGGGGTGAACGCGGGATACCTCCCCCGAAAGGGGTGAAATTTTGTAGAAGAAATGTAGAAGCTAAACAAAAATTTAAATTTGTCCAAATTTTAAAATCCAATAAAAGTGATTAACTATCAAATTCAGATAATTTAAAATAATGTTCAACTTTATAATTTTGTGTGTGTTAGAATCTGAAATTAATTATCAATTAATTTTTTCACTGGATAAAAACGTTTCTTATTGACATTATGCACGTTATTATTTGCATTGTGTTAAAAGGCTATCAAGAAAATACGTAATCGCCGGATGATTGGACGGTAAACAACGAACGCGAGTTTCGATCGAACGTCTTCTTTGACGTTGCTTACCCTCCCTCTTTGTTTTCTCGCTTTGTCCGATACCCGTGCGCCGATCTACGTATATACGTGTATGCACTTCTTTATCTAACTTTCACATATTTTACCGGCTATCTTATCTTTCTATTGTTAACCACGTGACGATCACGTTACCGTCAATTCTCGACTCTCGATATTGCTTTCGAAAACAAGTGACGCGTCTTCAGCGTCCGTCGCCTCAACCCTTTCAATCCCTGTTCTCAAATTTTATTGTTTTTCATAGAAATTTTAACATTTCTTTAGATTTTTCTATATTAACAATTGCTACAACCTCTTCGATAACTCTACTCCGCAAAGTTCGTCCGCGATTTCGCGTTTGCACAGCGTTGAAGCACGCACCGCGAGATAATAATGGCCGATTAAAAAGAAAAAATTTGACCATTCAACACGGGAAGTCGACCGATCCCGTGATTTAACGCGGCAACGAGCGCGTAGAACGCGTTAAAACACCAACGGCAGAAAATAACGCGGCTGGAGGGTGGGGGGGATCAAACTTGAAATAAATGAGAATGTCAATCACGATTAAATTCAGCAACTCACTGGAGCAACGCAGTCGTCGCTCGATAATCGACGATGGAACTCGCGGACTCGTGAGCACTCGAACGAAAACTGCCAGCTGGCTCGTTTTCATGCGATTCGAATCAAAGAATGGGCGAGCAATCTGTTCCCTTCTTCTTCTTTTTATTTTTTATTTTTTTATTCGATCTTTTTGTTTTTCTGAAAAAAAAAAAAAAAAAGACGGAGGTCAATGCCGTTAACTCGAATCCGCCGGCGGATTACTGCAAATGTTATCGTTAATTACTCGCGATAAGCGAATCGTTGTTGTATCCGTGAACGGATCGATTTTTGCAGACAGTATCGACTTTGACTGATTGATTTATCGACATCCTGTTTATTGGCCGCTGAAAATATTAAATTGTTGATTGAATAATATTTTTTCCCCGATATACGACTCTATTTTCACCGATCGTCCAGTTTCTGATGCTTGCACCAAGGTTATCCTAATTAAGTTTTTAATTAAACGAAAAGAAAGTTTGTATGAAATGTAATTTTGATGAAAATTCTCCTAATCTTCCGGGTGATATTTTTCGAAATTCCGAAGCTCAGAAATCTATTTTTAACCCTTTTGCAATATTTATTTCGAAGCGAAAAGGTCGGATAAGTTTTCACGATCCCCGCGGCTTGTTTCGAAAAATCGTCTTTTCATTCTTGTTTCGGGGTCAAAGTGCATGACTCGAAGGATCTGGACTCGAGGAGAAGGAGTCGAGGGAAGGGGGAGGAGTGCACGTTCCGTCGAATCGTCCTTGACCCTGAAGCCGAGCTGCATCCTGCCCCGTGCAGTTCGCGTAGGATGAACTCTGTGCGCTTGCGTGCAGCCATTTTCTTCCATCCCTTTCTTCGCCGAGCCTGATGCCGTTTCCCCTCCTCTTTACTCCCCTGTTTGCCCGGTTCTTTCCACCCTTCCCCGTCCTAAACCCCCCCCCGTCAGACTCTCTTCTTCCGTTATTCGTTCTTTACGTTGCATTTCGTTCGATCGATTTATTTTCATCTTTTTATTCCCCAATTTTTTCTGTCAGAATCCTTTTGAAGTTTCCCGTCGAGCTATTTTTAAAGTTGACGAAGATTTTGGAGGCAAAATGAAGAAAATAAAGAATTTTTAGAAGATTAAATTACTTAATTAACGCGTCTGAAACGATCACGTGTAAGCATTCGAATTTTAATTAACGGTGAGATTGATTAATACTCAAATTTAAACTTTTAGGGTTTATGAACTCTGTTCTATTAATTATTTAATTATACAAAATTTGAGGTAATGAGAGAACAAAATTGATATATATTTTATTTGAAAGAAATGATGTTCCGTGTAGAGAGTGCGTTCAGGTTAGAAGTGCTTCGTCCGCAAAGGGGTTAATTACTCGATTACATTGAATTGAAACGTCGATCACGATGAAATTCAACGTGGACGACGCGTGTTCACGATGATTTTTCGCTAGTGTGTCAGCCAACGTGTCGTTGCTTGCGTAAGGTCGAACGATTGCGGCTATAAATTACAATTTCCTGCGACACACGGCCCTGGGGCACAAATTGACCGTTTGCGAGTGCAGTACGAAAGGGTCGCATCTCGTTCGAGACATATCGCACCTACTCTGTATGCATATACACTTTCTAGGGAAATATAGGGGAAGAAAGTCCCATATTTGTTTTATACTCGAAGGTTACTAAGTATTTTGGACAGGTAAATTAATTAATTTAGCACGTTGTCTGTGTTTAGTTTAGTAATTGCTAATTTAATGAATAGTAAATTAATCAATTGTCGAATTACTAAATTATGAAATTACCAAATTTCTATACCGCCAACATACTAAATTACCAAATCGTCAACATTCTAAAGTATTCAAATATCAACTTGCCAAATTACTAAATTGCCAACTTACTAAATCACTAACTTTCCAAGGTATTCAATTACCAATTCGCCAAATTACTAAATTATCTACTTAACAAGTTGCTAAATTGCCAGCTTAACAAATCACTAAATTACCAAACCGTTAACTTTTCATCTTATCAAATTACCAACCGAATCACTAAATCGTCAACTTTCCAACTTACTAACTTACCAGCGCACCAAATTACTAGATTAACCAGCCCGCTTTGAAATAATCATCGAACCGTACAGCCCACGTTAAACCTAATCTCGACCCAACCCAGATTCGGTGCGTAGAAATTTGGAAATATCGATACAGGCGAACGGTGTTTCCTTCCGCGTAGCCATTTTCTCTGGGGAAGCCAATCATGCCCGACAGTGTACACACGGTCGAATTCTAATTTCTTTCTATCGGTCGGCTGGCTTTTTCGTCGCTGGAACCGTTCCAGCTTTACGCCGGGGGAATCTGCAACCTGTAGATACTTCGACGTGGGGGGAAACCGTGCAACCGGTGCCTTTCCACGGGGGGGTGTGTTTGAAAACTTCTACTGAATCTCGAAACATTTCATTCCGTTCTTTCGTTGCTTTTCATTCATCCTCGAAATACACAGTAGCGTAATATCCGGGGCCGTGGCGCGTTCCATTCATCTTGACCCGTTCTCCAAATCCCATCCATTCTCGATCGCGTCTCGATACCGCGATCCTCTTCGCCGGTCAAACATCTTCGAAAAATATCTCGATCTCCAGGAATTGCACGATGCGACCTTCGAGCATGTTTTTCGAAAAGATACGATTTCTTTTCGAAACGGCTCCGAGGTTGAAGCGCGATGGAATTCGAAGAAAAAAACAAATTGGCATTACCGCGACCAGAGACCGGTGGATGATTATTTGGATCGTTGATTTTATGAACCGTGCGAAAAATCTTGGCAAGCCTGGATTTCCCGAGGAAGGTGCGTTTTAGATCGTTTCGTAAGACGTTTAAATCGTCTTCGCCTGTTTTCGAACGGTTTATCTCGACGATGTTACGTTGTCTTCTTTTATCTTTTCCCGTTGATTCTCTGCATTCAGATTATACCGTACGTTAATTAGGAGGGTTTTCCTATCAACCGTATAATTCGAAGAGCGACGAGGCTGTTGGCGGCTCTCTCGTTTCGTCTGTTTGTGATTCAGCGTTCGCGACCTTCGTTACCGGCGATAAGTATCGTGAGATAAGATTAGCCGATACGAAAATAGGCGGCTAATTGCTAATGTAGAGGCTGTGATAACGAGGTCTTCACGATTTGGAAACCACTCGAGTTCGGATTCGTGTTTACTAACATCCTTGTGTTTATTTTGATGGCCGACACACCGTTGTTACGTAAGTGTTATTACGCCTACTACACGCGTGTTACACGAGCGATACACGTGTAGTAGGCAAACAGTATTTGAATACTGTGCGAGTGTAATAATGTAGGCTGGAAAGATACAATACCGTACTGTGCTGTTATTTCGCTGTGATATATTTTATTTGTGGTATTTATTATGAGTTACGATGAGAATGTTGCTTAGGTATTACGCAGATACTCCGTGAGAATGATGAGAGTACCGGTATTCAATGATTACTACCTAAGTATTGTGTAAATACTACTTAAATATCACGTGAGTACCGGTTACACGAGTACTATGCAAGTATTACTAATTTAAATTAGAATAAATACGAATACCACTTAAATATTACATATATGCACAACAATATTCAATACCAATTCTGATCACAATCAGAACGAAGAAATGATCTTCACTTCCTCAATTAAATTTAATCGATCGAATCTATTATATCAAACGATTTCATACGATTCGTACTTTGATACTGAGTCCGCATGCAAATACCAGAAGTGTAATTTCATTCCGTTGCCTCGTTTTTCGATCAGAATGTATCGAATTCTTACGTTGCTGCGAGAAAAATACTGCGAACGTATTCTTGGCTCGTACGAATCCCCGACCCACGTAAACTGGATTTTACGTAAGTCTTGAATGGAAAAAATAATTCTGGTCGAGAAATGTGGTGTTGTTGTTCGAACGTGTAGCAAGCGCGCGCATATCTGTGCGCGAAACGCGATTCGAGAATGCTGAAGACAACTACGAGAGGGAGAGAGAGAGAGAGGAAAGGAAAATCGTCGGAGTGTACAAGGTGTGAAATTGCAAACTACGGTTTTCATATTTTCGGAGCCGGGGATTTGTTTCCGCGTCTTCCGCTCTGACCGGTGGAAAAAGACCGCATTACGTAATTCCTTCGGAAATGTGCTCGTTACGTAAACCGAGCATTGTCAGAAATTTGATAGAAAGCTCGATTACCTTCTTTCTCTCCTTACACAATTTTTATTCGATCGCACTCGAAAATGACGCGTTAAATCGTGAATATTTAGATTGTTTAATATAACCAACGACGATTTGAATGAATTTCAATACCGTGAGAGGGATAACTTTTCTTTCAGTGAAATTAATCATTCATTTGTTTCGCTCTTGGTAGCCTTCTAAGCGACGATCCGAAAGCAAAAGAGCGGAGAAAAGCGCCAAGTCACAATAATATTTTTACAGACGTTGTCACTCGTTAAGAAAAGAGCGGGACCGGTGTCAGCAAACGATTGTTTCTTTCGATTCGCATTCTGAGAACGTCGAAAAACCGCGACGACAGCCGTTTCGCATATTTTTATTCGATATTAGATTTTAATACATCGAATACCGGCGGTGAAACGCGCGGCATGGCACGCTTTGAGATGAATCATTAACGATCATCGGTGGGCTGTGGAATCACGTTTCTTTTTCTTCTTTTTTCTTCTTCTCGCAATTATTCGATCGAATGCTTGCTGTCAGAGTAAGGTGTGAATAATTTCATGACCCCGTTATTCATTAAATGCCAGAAAGCCATCGTCGTAGGCTTGGTCGTGCGTGCTCGAACCTTTGTATTTTAAGAGTTAATATTAATCATCGGTATTATTAGTTCCATAAATTTGTTATCTGTCAAATGGTGATTTGATTTTGGAATATTCGATGTGTGCTGTGGAATGGCATAGGTTTCCCTAGGGAAAATGGTGATGTAGGAAGCCTTTCGTTTATTAGTAAATTACTGATTTTTAAATTTTAGGAATGGCTAGTTTAGTAATTAGTAGTTTAAGAATTTGGTAACTTAGGAATTTGGTAATCTGATAATTTAGTAATTAAAAAATTTAGTAGCTGACGATGGGCTAAGTTTAACTAATCCTCAGTCAATCACTGAACCGCATCGATCATTAACATTTCCAATTTAACAACCTCATTAGCCATCGAACGTTATTTATCGATCAGGCAACTGTTCGATCGAAAAAACTTGAGTAATCGTCGATGATCGAGGGTTTCGTTTTTGAGACACCTGGTATATCGCGAAGAGCCAGTGGAAGCACCACGAAGAAGGTTGGTGAAAGAGGAGAAGAGCAGAGCGAGGCTGGCATATCTAGCGTGTGCAACGAAAGCGCAGGCATTAGGGACGTTGGACCCTTCGAGTCTCTCCCTTCGCACTGCTCACCATTGCCACTTTGAATCTCGTTCACCTTGAGCTTCAACATCAGTGGTTCTCAATGCCATCCGTGTACATTCTTCTGACAGACATTTAAAATAATGTACCTTGAAGAGTCCATGCTCTTTAGAGCCACCGTGGCTTCTCAAGAAGCGTGCGCGCTGTAACTTTGCAACATTCACAATTTTAGAATCAACAGTCCTCACATTTTTCCTTATTTTTTAGAATCATGCACCATAACTCGCTAGAATAATTAACTTTGAGGGCCGAGGATTAACGATCCCCCTCAGAGCTCGAATTCTCTCCCCATTTATGGGACTCCCAATTTATAACTTCACGAACGATTAATTTTAAGGTTCCTCGTACAAAGCGGAAAGCAAATCGCGTTCTCGCCTCGCACCGTTGTCATCAAATTCGGTTGTCTTAGGTCGCGCACGATCCGCTCGCGAAGCTCTGCACGGCCGAACGGATCTCGTGTTTCCTCGAAAAACAGCTGGATCATCGTCTGAAAATAAATTCTTATCAACAGCTCGGTGATTCCGTTTCTCGCGGTCGCGACAGATTTTCGCGTATCTGTTGGCAGATGTCGAAACCGATATCCTTAATTCCCACAGTGAATAAAATGAAGGTGGGAGGAGGGGGGGAGGAGTTTGCCGGTGGAAGGTGGCGAAGAAATCGGAGAGGAAGAAAAATGGTAATTAAAACGAGAGCGGAGCGCAGGCCTCGGTTCGAGTATCGGCTTTCGGGCCGGTCTGAAAACGATACCTGGCCACGACCACGAAGACGACGACGTGGACGACGACGTGGACGACGACGTGGACGTTATCCACCGGCACTCTTTTTCCTTTCCGCCTCTGTTGCTCTCGTGGTTCCCTCCCTCGTGGACTGCTCGAGCAGCCAGCAACACGTGCCGGACTTTTAAATTCGCTCCGCAACGCCAGAGACCTCGTCGCCTTCTCTCCGCTTCGTACGTTTCCCTCCTCGTCTCGCGGTTTTTGCAGTTATCCGCGAAGGGAACGGCCGCAGCCTCTATACAGGGTGTTGCCGAACGAGCTGACACCCCTGACCCTTAATAATGTGTCACGATCGTGGCGAATAATATCCTTAGGATAATCAAATGACTGGTTCTAAGATTTCTTTCGATATTCTGTATTAACATTAAATGTACCAAGTGTTTACTTTAAAATCGTACATTCATTGGTATTTCTTTCGCCCATCTGACTTTCTGTAAATTCTTATATCATCTGATCATTCAATTTCTCTTATCTTATTTTTGACCAAAAAAAGTTTTTTGTTCATAAATTTAACTTCGTGTAAATTCTCACCCTTTTAATAGTTAATTAACGTTCCTTTTGTGTCGTAGGTTTAATTGTGACTGGTACAATCAAGGATATTTCAGTGATTCAGGATCGTTTGTTTCAAAGTAATAAGCAATTGTTTACACGTCCACGAATTTAATTGTGTGCGAACAGATTTTATATTACATTAACTGAAACAAGCGTGGTTCACGGGCGAACAAACTAACGTTACCGCAATAAACCCCTTGCCATGTTGTGTCTTCCACAGGTGCGTTGAAGCTAAATGTTTAGTATCGCAATGTTAACACAAACAAGGGTAATTGTAATGTTATGATAGTTTACCATCTCGGTTATGGTTGGAATTACACTTAGCACGAGTTGGGTTTGTAATATTTGAACCGTAAGGTGCGTCACGAGCCTGACTCGTCAAAGTAACGACGGGGGGTTAATTACAAACAAAATACTATCATTTTCAAGTCGGGTGTTAGGTTCACAAAGCCGAAAGCAATTATTAACACCGATAGATTTCTCCATAAAATAACTCTAATTGCATCCGACCATTGTTTCCAAAATCTACCCCTTCCACTCGACTGTCCCCTCTGAAATGAAATTTAAGGGAAACGTAATTATAATTTAAACAGAATTACCATTCCAAATACTATATTATCTTACCTACTTTCTAAGTATTTTCGAGTTCATGGTGTTAACAGCACAAGACTCTCCAAATTCTCTCTTCAATATTCGCAAAGTGTCCCCTAAGAAGGATTAAAACACAGAAGTCGGTCCATTTTTGTTTCCACGAATTTCCGGTACCACAGTCATCTTAATCCCTTGCACGCGTCGGTTCTCGTTTTTTCTTCCCTCCCGAGGTCTTGTATGAACAAAAAGAGCGAGAGGGGGGAGTAGTGGGTGGAAGAGGGTGAGGTCTTTTGAAAAAGCTCGTGTGCCCTGTGTATCGATCGCGGCTCTCGACAGCCGCCTACACGCGAACGCATGCGATTCGAGCTTGCACGGATCCGCTACAAAGGTTAGTACCAGCAAGCATGAAATAGAATGAAGCAAACGATCAGGGGGGACGAGGGGCGAGGGACAGAGAGGGAAGTAGAAGGCGGAGGTGGAGGAGGAAGGAGGCTGAGGGGGGTATGCTCGATGCGGTCTCTAATTGGAGGCTGTTAACGCATAATTAACGTGGCGTTGTTATCCTCCTATTTCGCCTGCCCACTTCCCCGCAGGGCCGTACCCTTCGACCATCTTTGTCGCCCCCCTGGTAGCCCACAAACCGATCTCCAATCACCGTCGAAACTGTCGATATAACGCGCCCCTACGAAAATTACGCGAGCCAATTTAACCGTGGAAATATGTCCGCGAGATAATCCCGTGCCTTAGCTCGATCGCTTCCCCGGGGAGGGAAACTAGCGCGAGAAACTGTCGATAGCGTTTCTCGCGTGCCAGCTCGCTGTTAAGGTGCTTGGAATTCGGTTCAGTTTTTTGTAGGATTGTAAAGGACCCCTGGATATAATAATTTGGCAAAATTATTTGGCAAGATAAGAAATCTGTGTTTGAGTACAAAGTAATTTAAGGTTTTGTTAATTATTTGTATTGTTAAAATGATATACCGATTCGAAGAAAATTATATGCTAGGAGTACAAAGTTTATCTTTCCTTGGCTCACACCATCGATGCGGTAGAATCAAAGTGTTCGGCCGTTTTCGTTATAATACGGTGTTTGTAGATTCTAATGGCTGATGAGTATGCTAGAATTAGCTGCTGGTTGTTTGCACGTGCAGGTACGCTCAATGAGAGCGGCGAAATGATCGATGAGATTAATTTATATATGGAAATGACGTTAGTGATTACGTGTATCAATTTATCACGCTTCTCGATCAATCTTGTCCTTTTTTAGAGTTCGATTTCTAGTAATCAATCTGCCTTGTTCGAACTATGAGCACTTGCGTCTTTGCATACAGTTTTCCCTCTTACTCTTTGAATAAATTATTTGATGAGGCTTTAGTAGAGATAATGTTATGGCTATCAAAATCAATCACAAGAAGTATTAAAAGTATTAATTTCAATTTAATCTTTCCCTTTATTTCGGTTCCATTTTCCAAATATTTTTTTTTATATTATACTTTTAATTTATGAATTAATATCCTTTGCTACATCCTCCGATTTATGCAATTTTTAATATAAAGGATTTATAAAAAAAAAACTGATAGATTGCATACGTATCTCTTTCGATAACACTGGTAATCAAATCTACAAGTGATGAAAGTGACATCATCCCAATCAGGAAGAAAAGATTAATTATCTACAAATGTAATCTTGTATTTCTTTTTATATACAAAACGAATGACGTGTTATCATTTTATGAAAGCATTGTTATTTTCATCTCTTTCAAAATACATTACTTTTATTTCACGTTGGAATAAACGATTCAGTTATACACATTTTAGTCTTTTTTTTTTATTTACACGATTTTTCGCTCAAAATTCACGTTTCGGTTTACACGGTTCTCTGGGGGTCCTACTTTCCGTGTCAATTGGGGGATAGGTGTCATTTCGCGTGCTCCACGAAAGTATTAAAAACGTCCGCTGTTTTGTTTTAAATCCTGCGAACTTAATTAAAATAGTTCCAGTTGGTTAGTACGAATATCATTACACTCGTAATTATGTATTCGTTTCATTAAATGATCCAACAAAATGAAAATTGCGTGTCGCACAAAAATCGGTTCAAAAATTCGCTCAATCATCGACATCTCTTCAGGATCGAATGTCCCGATGAAAAATCACTTAAACTCCAGCGAAGTTGGAAAAACGTTGAAACAGGATATTAATCTGTCTCTCGAGATCCTCGGCCGAGTCCTTTGATCGATCCATCAATCCTGATCCTTCCTAAATCTTCGCGTGTCTCTTTTCCTCCGCTTCCTGGACTCTCGTTGGGCCCCCTCCTTGATCCCTCGTTCATTTATCAACACCCCTTTCTTCGATCCAGCGGGAGGGGGGGATGGTCAGTCTGGATTTGTCGACAATTAAAATTAATCGGGACTCGGTCGACCAATCGTCGCCCCACCCCTCCCTCTTGGCTAATATTCCGACGGTCGAAAAAAGAAGGTGACCAAACTTTCCTAGATCCACGAGAGGGATCCAGAAAGAAACTCGTTGGAAATGGTGGGAGGGGGGATGCATTAATCATAGACGAGCCGGCGCGGGATATAAATCCAGCGAGGATGAATCGCGAAGACGTTTGCTGCTGATGTTGCTGAAAACGCTTCTCCATTGTCCGATGATTAATAGTATGAAATCGTGTTCTTTTTTTTATCCTCTCCCCTTGGCCTTCGTTCAGGAAATTGAAAACGGTGTTGCGAACTGACCTTTGCTCTATTTATCCTTCTTTCTTTTTTCCGTTCCTGTTTCATCGAAGTCCCTGCTAGCAACCCTCTCGTTTCGTTGTAATCGAATCAGGGATGCTTCTCGTTCGTTCTGTTTTTTTAAATTGTGACGAAACAACGTGCCGAGACGAATGAAAATATTTTTGTTGGCTTTTTTATCTTCAGTAGGTTATGTACTGTCGGTGGTCTTGTAGTATAATCATACTATTAACACTCTGGGTGCCATGTCACCCATGTATGGGCGACACCTGCATTTCAATAAAAACAATAAAAACAACAGAACATGTTACAAATAAAATTATCATTTGATGAAGTTTCAACTCAACGCGTTAACTCCCTTAACCCATGATTATTCTATCGGGTGCTTCGATGTTAAAACGAATTATGAAAATCGAAACGTTATACGTATTTCACGCTTGACGAGTCTCGAATTAAATTTAAAATTGAGCTTTAATTAGAACAGGAAGGATAGAGTGCATAAGTATTATACTTAAAGTATTATACTTTGCGAGCACAAGGGTGTGTCCTGTTTGGCGAAGAGTAAAAACGGGGAAAATGTTTCCGTCCAATGGAATGATTGAGATTGACGGGGGTTGAAATGTACTGATTTAAAGTCACACCTTGTAGGGAGAGTCCGAAACGTGCTGTCAGGTGTTGTCAGACGCGTTGGAGTGTGTCTTTTGTTTATTTCAAATTGGCTTGCTCCATCTATTTGTATTGCATAAATAAATTAGACGTCTCTTAATTGTAAAAAGAAGCTAATCAGTCAACGAAATGGAAAATTCAATTTTTCTGTCCACGTCATTGGATAACTTCTCGTCTTGAAGAGATATTACATTGTTCGCAATTAACATTCTGAATAATAATTGTGGTGGTAGCGCAATGTCGGAGAATATTTGAGGGGAATATTTGCAGGGAACGTGATACGTTAAAAGCTTCAAAATCCTCTATGCAAAGTCGTGTCTTAAAATAATGCTACCAGACACCCTTCCGACGAATTTTCTTTCACGCAAATAAGAAAAGATTGTACTTTTCACGCTCTCGATCAAACACTGTCGGCGTAAGTTCGAAGGAAAAGGATATTGTATCACCGTTTGCAAGAATTTAATAAAACTGGCGGGAAAAGCAATTTTGCGGATTGTTTTTATCCCAAAAAAAAAAAAAAGAATGAAGAAAAGTGAAATATGTATTAAACACAGGGATTCATTCAAAAGTTTCCGAGAAACGGGAAAGTTTTCTGTGAATCGTTCACCTGGTTATTTAAAACTTCCAGGGCGAAGATAACTTTGCTACCTTGAATCTCTCCTCCTTTTTCTTTTTTAAATTGAAAAATTCTGGGCAAAATGCAACATGCATTTCCTTACGCTCGAAAAGTTACATTGTTGTTCAAATTGATCTTTGCCCAATCCTCGAACCATGGACCATTAATTTAAATTTAACTCAAAGTTTCTTTAAATATTATTTTTTAACTTCAGTCGAAATAATTATTGGATATTATTGGTACAAAACAAAATGTTTTTAGCAACGTTTTAATCCCAGTACCATGGAATACCAATGGTTTCGTATGCAAATTTAATTCCCAGGTTAATCGATCCGCGCCTTCGATGCGGTTCGATCGAGCCAGGTGAATCGAAAGGCGTTGTCTCAATTTTGATCGACGTCATTATCATCGGCGTGACGTCAATAACACATATCGCTAGCCAAATGTTATTTGTATTCTAGGCGTCGGGATCACACTTTCCCATTAGCGTTGATAGATCATTTAAATTCTGTCGGTGCGATCATACACGGCTGCGAATAATTTTTATTGCCTCGCGATCGTGTTACCGTATCGTATCAACCGTTGCCATTCTAGTTCAGTCCAAATATCTACTCGAGTATCGTCTTTAATTCGATTCCCCTTCTCTTCCATTCTACAATTTATTATTTATTAACTTTCAAAACTTGTTTCTTAAAAGAACCATATTGGGTCGGATTCAAAGGGTCAATAATAGAACATTTAATTTTGATTGATTTACTTTATTACTTGTATTAATACTTCAGGTTTAATTTAAATGGTTGTACAAGTTCGAGGTCGTGTTTGAGAATATTCTGCCTGTATTTTTTAAAGTACACACATACTTTCTGTTTTCGAGTCGTGTTAACGAGGGGTGATACAATCTCTTTCGTTTCATTCTCCATGCAATTATAAATAACAGCACCCTTTCGTATAATATTCAAAGTTACCGATTTACGAGTCGTCATTTTTTGATTAACCCCTTGTCCTATTTTCCTTTATACTTGGATTAAAATTCAATTTTAATATTTCGATTTTCTTCATTCGTTTTGACATTGAAGTGACGTATACGATCATAGATCAAGGGGTTAAAAAATTGGTATAAAAAGATGATCAATTGGGGGTGCAACGCGTGCAAGCGGTTGGATTTTGCGCAAGTCCGGCCACGATTTCAAGGTGGAGGTCGGGTCGAAAGTGTCCCCATCTCGGTTCCAGACCCTCTTCGAGTGGCAGCCGGGGTTCGATCGAGCTCGTTTCCATTTCCATCCGGAAGCGAGGCCTCGATGAAGGGAAATCGAACGTTCTAGGCGTATGGTTATCTTCGTTATCCAGTTTCGCCTCGCCTTCCACCCGCCGTTTCGTTCGAGAATTTCAATTTCTCCGTTCGTGGAAAAATTCGAAATTCAGAGAGGAAACCGGTAGGCAGAGAACGTTAGGGGCGGGGGAGGGGGAAAAAAAATAGAGAAACGACGCGAGAGGACGGAGATTGCTGGCAATGATTCAATTTTTCCCGCGCGAAATTTGATAAAAAAAATATTCCTGCTCGATTCAACGAAGATGGCTAGTTTTCGAGGGATCTGAGATGTATCTTGCATTTCTACCGTACAGCATACGGTAATATAAATTACCAAGTATATATTAATTGTTTCGAAATTTTCTAGTTTTATAAAGAAAGAGAAAGTATAATTAAAATTACAACAATTAAATTAATTAATTTCCAAACTTGAATTGGAACAAAATTCTGAAATATTCTAATGAGAATACAATAAATTTGAAAATGGACAATCAAGGTTTGCCACGTTTAAGAGAATTGAATATCACAAAGTTAATAATTTTAGTAAAGAATAAAAAACAGAATAAAATACGTGTACATGCGATTTGAAACATCCTTGTACAGATAGAAAGGAAAAAAGAAGGGAAAGGAAGAAAGGAAGGGTAAAATGAAAGCTGTCTGGGGCCGGGTTGATTGATCATCCGTAATTAATCTGAGGATTAATTGAAAATTGAACATTTCCCGCTTCCTCCGGCATGTTGAGCGTGTGTGTGTAACTGAATATTAAATGCAGCTGGCCCGAAGGTAATTGGTCCGCTCTGACGTTTATATTACGCTGCGCTCAGGCGAGCGTTATCGTTATCGGCCTGTCGCTAATTCCTCAGCTGTTCTTATCACTCGTCGCCCATGCTTTCCGTCTTTCTCTCCTCCATTCTCTTACTCTTCTTTCACTGAAAATTTACCCGTATTTTACAACATTTTCCGTCTCTTTTTCCCCTTCTTGCTACGTTGTTTACCTTCTAACTGTTTACTCGGAAAAATTAATTATTGAAATTCTACAGTTACTCGTCTTGCGAGTTATTCCGTGTATTTATCCTGCAATTAATTTTAATAAAATCCTACAGTTATTTGTCTTGCGAGTTATTTTTTTTATTCACTTCGTAAAATTAATTATCGAAATTCTACAATTATCTTGCAAGTTATTCCGTATATTCTGCAAAATGAATGATTATGATTCTACAATTGTTTACTTTGTAATTTTGCATATTTACCTTGCAGCTATCTACCCAGCAAAACTAATTATTCAAATTCTACAGTTATCTATTTCACACCTTGCTTTGCATATTTCCTGGCGAAACTAGTTATCAAAATTCTACAATTATTTACCTCGCGAGTTGTTTTGCATGTTTACCCGGCAGAATTAATTATTGAAATTCTGCGGTTATTTATTTTACAACTCGCTTTGCATATTTACCCTGCGAAATGAATTATTAAAATTCTACGATTATGTATCTTACAAATTACTTCGCATATTTACCTTGCGGAAGTTTCGAATATTTCAGATAAAATATTTCAGAACTTTATCAGATTTCTTGAAACCCGATACGATATGCGTATCGCGTTAATTTAAAAATTCATTTTCCAATGAAACACCGTAAGGATTCGTCATTTATTTCTGAAACAGAAACGGGTGAAATATTGCCCGGCAAAATCTTTTGTGCAATTTCGGAGGATCGTCGGGTTCGCGATTTCTAATGAAAAAAAAAAGAAGTTGTTTTTTTTAATCTCCCCGGAAGCTATTCGCATCGTATGATACATTTTTCACGATGTAACCACACGGTTACACGTCCGACGCTTTTGTTTCCTGCAGTTTTTATTCTTCTTTTCAAACAAAACTTTTTCTGTCTGAAGATCTCTTTTTTTTAAATCGAAATTCTTAAATCCTGAAGTGCACAGCAAAATTTCATTCGAGCAACTTCAAACTATCTTTTATCTAAAACCAAATACCGATTTTCCTAATTCATAGTTTCAGTAATTGGAAAAATTTGGTAACATGATGCTTGGAATGATTTATTTTGGAAAATTGCAATCAATATCCCTACGAAATTAATTTGTAATATTCTGAAAATTATTATGAGAATGAATATAACAGATAATTCAGTTCATATAACAGTTTAAA
This sequence comes from Anthidium xuezhongi, assembly GCA_022405125.1. Taxonomy (NCBI): domain Eukaryota; kingdom Metazoa; phylum Arthropoda; class Insecta; order Hymenoptera; family Megachilidae; genus Anthidium; species Anthidium xuezhongi. The sequence goes on along the minus strand of CM039650.1, from coordinate 4,969,368 downwards.
ATTCAATACAAGTTATAGCCATCTCAATCGAAGAAAGGATAAAATTGAAATTATTTCAATGTTTTTAATAATAGATGGATTTTCATACTTCCCTGCGTTATGTTCAAATAATAATCTATTATCGGAGCAACGTGTATTGGGTCTTTTGTGAGCCTGTTCACAATATCGAGAATAGAAACGGGTTAAAAGAGCAAATGATATTCGTTCGTGGCGCGTTTTTGTCTTTGATTCGCTCAAATGTGCTCTTTTGTTCTGTTCAGCAAATTGTTTCTGAATTTTGAAATTCAACCATGCGCCACGTTCTCCCTCTGTTGTACGCCCCTGTTTCACATCTTGCTTCGTCGGATGGAACGCTTTTGTTCGGTAAACAGATTTCGATGCTTTTATCATGTTTCATTACCTGTCCCTTTTCCTCTGTTTATTTCGTATCCGCTTCCAGCTTCTTGATTTCGTCAGACGCGGATTCTTCATTTTTTCCTACTTCGGTTTCGTAGTTTTTAAACTGTCAAATTGCCAAGTATTCAAATCTTCAAGTATTGAAATTGCCAAATATTCAAGTTATCAAATATTTATAGCTTTCAGCTGTCAGATTGCCAAGTATTCAAATTGTCAAGTATTTAAATTGCCAAATATTTAAGTTATTAAATATTTATAGTTGTCAGTTGTCAAATTGCCAAGTATTCAAATTGTTAGGTGTTGAAATTGCCAAATGTTCAAAGCTTTAAATCGTCAAATTAGCAAATAAATAAATTAATTACCACCAAACCTTCCAAAAATTCCCAAACCCCATCGAAAAGCCTACCTCTCCAACCCACAATCCCATAACTTTCCTTGTTACTCATTTGTCAGAAATCATCTCCCCATCATTTGACATAAAAAAAGAATCAATAAACCTACAAGCACTTTATCTTGGGATGCCAGTCGAGGAGGATGGTTTACGGTGGTTGGTCGTTAGACAGAGGCTCGTGATCGTTAAGGAAGTTAGAGACGATCACGGTGGGGTGGCGGAGATCCCTGAAGTGCACCCAGTTCGTTTCTCTCCCTCTTCTTCTTTTTTTTTTTTTTACTATCTTCTGGAATTAGGAGAAGCTGGTTCAGACGGACGATGGAACGAGAGGCAAGGGGGTTGGACGTGTATAGCGGAAGGTTGGGAGGGACGGTCTCGTTGCCGAAGGTCCAATTCCTTTCACCGATCGGAGAATACCCCCGAGGACGACGAAGGTCGTCTCCTTGTCGTTTGAGAAAGGTAGCCCTTGGTCCGGCTCCAGAAGGATGGTGGATGATAAGGGCAAGATGGAGGATCGGTCGGTGAACGAAGGTGGCGGAGGAAGGAGGAAGAAGCCTTATCCAGTAGCTCGGACCCGAATGTCCCTAACGAGCACAATAGGTCAGGTATTGCGCAAGCTTTCGCTGACTCGGTTCGATCCTCCACGTAGTATTCGAATTGACGTGTCTTGAACCCTTACCCCTTTCCCCATCTATAGGGTGTACTACTTCAAAAACTCCTACAATCTTGTTTCATAATTATCAACACCAAAATGGTTATTCCTTTCATTAATGTAAAATTAAAAATTTGTTAACTTGTAACTCCTTGGGTAATTTTCCAAATATTCTACACGCGGGAAGGGGGTTGATACGTGCACGGGGTGGCGCGCATCACCCAGTAAAAAACGACCCCCCGCTTCCCCCTCCCGGTGTGATTCGATCGTACCGGCCGGATATTCTCAGGCTGAGCATATCCACTTAGCTTCAAATTGCCTGCTGACCTGTGAAAGAGATTCGATCTTGCGGCCAGATACGTTAATACTCCCCCTCCCCGTCTCACCCCTTGACGATCTTCTATCCCGGAGAGTTTTATTACCGGCTCGACCGTCGGGGGCTGCAACGGGGGTAAAATGTCGAAGGGCTGGACCGAATCATCTCTCATAATCCCCGGAACCCTCGCGATCAGAGTTTCGGGAACCAACCGGCGGGTTTTCTTCTTACACAGGGATTTCTTGGCTCGGCTCGGTTGTTGCACGGGATGATGAACAGCGGAGGGTGTGCTCTGGGGTGGTTTCGGGTGCAACGGAAGCTGGAGATCCTGGATCTTCTTCCCCGTGGTTTATTATCCCAACTTGATTCGAGTCTGATATTGGTGGACATTTTCTTTTAGGATACTTTCTTTCGAAGTTTCTTTAGGATACTTTATTTCATAGAACTGCTAAAAAACTCAAAATCAGTTCAGTAATTAAGTGTTTCGGAAAAACACAATCCATCAGAGTGTTAACATCAAAGGGGGGAGCTAAAGAAAAATGCAATTAATTATCTTTATGAATTATAAGACAGTTATAAGATTATGTAACAATTAGAAAAATCTGTGAAGTACTCGTTTACCCTGTACGGGAGTAAAAGATCCTCAACAAGTAGCCAGCTAGAAGAACAAACGGCCACGTCGATTATCTCGCGTATTCATCTGCAACCAGCCGTTTTATATCGGTAATCTTTGTTTTCATCGATCCCATCGTATCAGAGACGGCCGGGTAGTAAGAAAAGAAGAAGAAGAAGAGGAAGAAAGGAAAGATGGGATCAGAGGGGATCGTACTGTTGGCTCGAGGCGTCGTTGGCGAAAATCGTGAATCTCCGTGGTTCTCGGGTGCACACACGTGCATTGGCACGATGCCATTTTATTTTTGCACCGATTCTAGCCGAGGGAGACACAGCAGAGAGTCAGGAATGCCAGCCAGCCAGCCTGTGGCTTTCTGTGTGTCTCCCCCTATCACTCTCTGTATTCCCTTTTCCATCTCCCTCCCTCCGTTTCTATTCGTGGCTCTAGATGCCATCTCTCGCCAGCTTGAACTTGACCTTTCGAACCCGCATGTGATTGCGCCCGGACGCTTTTCTTCTTTAACCGCCTTCGACCACGGGACCGTTCTCCTTTTGTCGCCATCGAACACCCCCTTTTTTCTCACCTTCCTCCGCTCCTGTACTTTACGTCCACGATTTTTCATCCCTGATAGTTCGCGATTAACCCTCCCCAGCCTAGATTTTTGCGTCGCGTACTCGATCCTCTGAATCCATCAATGGTACCAGGTTTGTGACATTGGTGCCCCTTGTGAATACACACCTGGACGACACGTGGACTCGTCCTTTGAATACCTGCGAATTACCTACAAATTGTAGTGTGATGGAACATTGACTTTGATCGAAGGCTTTGCAATAATTCCAATTTAAATATCCACTTGCCATTATTATTACGGGACGAAGGTGCAGCTTTTCTGCAAAAGTTATTGATATACATACTCTGGCAACTCGAATGTTTGTTTTATAGGATAGCCATAAATCCGTCGTACAAAAGTTAGTTGTTTCTTTCGTTCGAGCGTTTTAACGCGTTTTTACAAGCTCGTTCTTCGCGCCTCAATCGTTTGGAGAAGATTTAACCGGGTATCTTCGGAAGCGATTCTAAAATGGAGTAGCGGGCGTTAAATAAAGATCGTTCTCGTCGAAACGAAAATATCCTAGGCGTTGAAAACAAGCGCGATTGTTAGTCATGAGATTGTAGATTCTCTCGAATCGGTCCCGTGTATAAATGACGCTAATATACCGTGGAATAACCACGATGGAACCCCTATGGACGCGCACAAGCAATCCACCGTTTTCTGGGCAATCAGCACGCGATAGGGTCATAAACAAACGATAAAATCAACATGAAAAATGCATATACCTATAACACATCCTTCTACCCCGGTTGGAAGACGAAGAAGAAGGAACACGCTTGTTTACGTAACGGGTGCGGTAATTTCTCGATTCGAGGATACGATTCCACGTCGTTAGACGAGGGAAAAATACGAAAGTATCGGGGTACCTCCATTTGTCGAATCCCGGCTTGTTTTCATCGCTCTAACCCGGGGAAAATATTATCGTTATTTGGTAGCGTCAGTCGTCGGTTCATCGTCGACAGCTTGATTAAATGGCCGAATAAATTTAATCGGTGTTCTGAATGTTGATCGAGTGTGTATCAAGTCGTATTATATCAGACGGTCAGTTTTGAAACGGGGAAAGTCTGGCTTGATTTCATGACAGAAAAGTATCTCAGAATGGTACTTACGGTACACCAAATTAAAGCTTAAAGTGTGACAAATTTAACCATATAAATGTTCCATCAATGTTTTCAAGATAGCATAGTTAGTCGTTGAAATAAACAAAGGCTGTACCAATTTACAGCTCAGCATTGATCCTTATGGAGTATGTGATCTTTAATGAAAGATCAATGAATTTATATTAAAAATATCAATGAACCATTTACATAGGAATTTTCCTTAAATATTAAGCTTTCATTTGATGTACCACAAGAGCCGTAACTCCCTAAGGCTACTCCACAATACCAATTAACACAACAAACTTAATACCTTGACTACCACGCAGATCATTACTTAAAATAAAATAAAATATTGAAACAAAAATAAATGACTGAAACAATCATATTCCAAAAAACACCATAAAATCATTAAATTAAAGCAACCAAAAGAATATTGGCTCAGAGAAACATCAAAAATCGTAACAAAAAAGCACCGTGCTGGTATTACCTCTGGAAATCGGTCGTTTTCCCTGCTGTTCCGGAAGTTGGACCATCCCCGAAGCAACAAGAACCGCGTCTACGCGGTTCGTAGTTGTCGAAACTACGGCCGTTAAATCATGTTCGACCGGCTGTTTTTAATCTCGCGAATACGTTTCTTTTTCTTCCGCGTGTTCCTTCCTTTTTTTCCCCCCCCTCCCCTCCGTCGGGCGATCAGCAGAAGGATAACCGTGGATTTTTCCAGCTCGTCGCCGCTTCAATGGGCCGTGCCGTGTGTCCGTAAACGAGACTTTAAAGCACGATGAAAGTTTGATCGCGGAGCTGCCGCAACTTCCTTCTCGGGAGTTGCAATTTTACGAGCCATCCCTGGCGAAGGGAGGGAGGAAAAAAAGAATGAAAGGAAAGGAAGGGAAAACGAAACGTTCGCCCTTTTTGTTGGATGTTGGGTAAAGTATCGAACAGATGCGTTTGAAAGTGGAGAAAATCGTTTGAAGGAAAAGCTGAAAACGATTATGGCCGTGGATCTTTGATTTCGCGGAGGAAAGATCGGGGGTTGGTTCTCTGGAATGGAATTTTGAGGTGGGGTTAACTTTGACCAGCCTCGAATCCTAATTAGTTTTTAGTGATTGAGTAAGTGATATTTTTGGTTGAAATTGATTTCAGGAGGATCGTTTGTTGCAATTTTTTGAATATTAAGATTAGGTTATCGGAGGATTTAAATTTATTCTTTGAATGCAATTAATTTGTACGAGTTTCATTTATGCAACATTTAAAATCCTAATACAAAAATTAGCTGATCGAAGGATTCGAATTTATTCTCTGAATTAAAATTCAGATAAGATAAGATTAATTTGAAAATGAGCTAATTAAAGGAATTATCAAGCAAAATACAAATTGCAACTCCAAAATTTTCGATTTTGTAATAGATGATTATTTTGATTACTATCAGAATGATAAATCTTGAAAATCGAAAGCAATTATTAATTTTGCAACGATGCCAAAACAAGACCCGTCTTTCGTTTTTTCGGTCATCCACTGTTTATTAGTTTTTGCCAGGGTAACGTTTGATCAAAGTGAAAAGCAGAGCTTTATGACCGCGAATGATGCTAATTTTAACCGTGGTTACTATCAGAGAGGAAATGTCGCTGTTTCCTTCCTAGAACTGCAACAATTTCCTTCAATTTTTATTCTTAATACCAGGAAAAAAGAGTTTCATTCAAGATTCTAATTTTATTCTGTTTAAATATTAAAGCATAATTCGGTTATTTGTACCTATTTATTATACTTCCCTTTGCAAAATTAATAATCATGCATAATTAAAAAGGTCCTTTGTGTATTCATTTTTCTCAAACAACTAATTGCTTGAGATACGTAATTTATTTCAAAATTTTAAATAAAATGTGATTATATGGGAATACGCCAACCCAGAATTAATACAAAATATTTGTATTTTAATTAATTTTAGTCGAGATGAATTTCACGTATCAAATTGTACATTTTTTAAAGTATTTTATTTAACTAAAAGTAGATTGTAAAAATTTGTCAAAGTAAAATAAAATAAACAAACGCGAATGATTTAAATTACTTCGGTGGTGAAATTTGGAAAGGGTTAACGTTCGACTTCGTTTTATTATTATTTCGTTTTTGCACGTTTCATTGTACTGATGAGTAACATTCTGTTTCTAAAAAGAAGAAAAATCTGTTTGACCAACTGGGTGGCAACATTCTGCACTTTTACTTCCGCGTTAGTCGTGGTAAAAAGTGTGCTGAAATCGGGAGCGGAACGAAAGTTGTTGGCAAAACTGTAAAAACTCTATAGATCCTCCGGTGCGAGTACCCATAATATTTTTACAGAAATCGAGAAAATATTACAAACTTCTGTTGGATCTTTCGACGTTCCCTTTTCAAACAATTTTTTGAGGAAGATAAATATGAAATAATGAATCTTCCAAGATGAGAATCTCTTCGCTCAAATATTCTAACGTTTTCAATTAAAATCAAAAGAAATTACAGAAAATTTATATAATTCTCTATTATTTCATTCAGTTTAGAAATATTGTAAGGATGATTTAGAAATACTTGAAATTCTTAAAAGTGATCTAAATCAGAAAAAACAGAAACTGAAACATCGATTGTCTCAATTTTCATAAAAAAAATAATATAAATTTTAGAAATTGTTTGATATGAAATAATAAATTTAGTAGTTTTAATTAACGAAGGATTGCGATGTCGTGTTAGACGAGTCAATTAAGATCCAGATGCGAAGTGGATGGATTAATTAAACCTCGGACGATGATTTTTAAGGAAGGAACAGATTTATCTTTCTAATAATAACAATAAAAAAAACAAGGGAACGATAATGAGAAAGTGGCGAGTTTTATCGGACCAACAGCTACACATTTCGTGTTATCACCGTGATAAGGCAGAAAATGCGCGAGAATGCAGCTCGCTCGTGATATTAAATAAAAAAAGTGAAAAAAGAATAATTTTTCCACGATCAGATTTTTCTTATATTTGATAGTTCGTCTTTCCTTCTATTAATTATTATTTGTATTTTATTATCACAATTATAAATTGCAAAGATCGTACTAATCTTGGAGAATTTATAAACTCGAACAATTTATCTTTTGAAAATGTTTGTAATTAAATTAATTAAATTGATTGCAAAGATCGTAACAATTTCAGAAAATATATATATTTTCCATGATTCGTTTAGTTCCAAATCAGTAGAATTAAAATAGAATATTAACAAAATATGTTACTGAAATGAACAAGAAACCAACCCTTAAAGATTCGAACAGCCAGAAATAAAAAATAAAATTGCAAAATCTTCGAACACCAACTCCCCAGAAATAATGTTCTGAGATGTTCAAGCTTCGTCAATAAAAACTTTCAAAAAAAGCAGAGGTTTCGTTTAAAAATCGAAACCCAACAAATATTTACGATTCGGTTTATAAACAAACAAAACTTGGTGATATCCGTACTTAAAAGTTCTCGAATAAATTATATACGTATATAACACGACGTCGCGGAGGCGCCAGCCGATCGCAGAGGTTCGGACAAGCCAAAAAGTTGGGCAAGTTTCGAACGAGCGGAAGTAATCGGCGATACCCGGAGTCAAGACGCGAGTTTCGATGCCAAAGTGGTAAACGTGGAATAAAGTCGGAATCCGACTCATCAAATCTTCCACCGAAGCATGTGGCACGGTTTGCGGTCGAACAATCGTCCGCTTTGAAGGTCCGCGTCCCACGGAAATCGGATTCAATAGCCCTTTGAGAGGCGCCGGTCAAAGGGTGAGCCTGTTGCGGTCTTCCTTCGACGCGAGGCGGTCCACACGTCATAATTTATCGCGTCCGCTTTTGCCCGGTGTGAAAATGGGACACCGAGCGGAGCCTCGTCGAAGGTCGACGGATTAATCGCAAAAAAGTGCATCCACGATGGAACACGGGATATCCCTTTAGGAAGCGTCGTAACAAATGACCGACGACGTTCCTTTGTCAGATTTTCAACCGGTGTCCGAACGAACGGGCGAAATTTTTCCTACGGTCCCATTCGAAAAGGTTTTTTGATTCGAGGCCGAGGCTGTTTGATACCTTGATTAATTTTGCTTTGATTGGAAATTTGATTTATTATTCCCCAATTTGGAGATCGAGAAACTTTTGTAAATTAGAAAGAAATCAAATTTTAATTCTCTGTTTAATGGTGGGATTGTATTAAAGGGGTTTTATTTGGAAATTTTTGATTCCATTTTTAAATTAATTTAGATTAGAACCCCCAGATTAAATCCCCTAAATAAAAGCTTTATGATTTTTTCATTTAAAAAGTATGCAATTCAAGGAACGAAACCTGAACTTTTTATTGCAAGCTATTTTGTTTGGGAACTTTTTATTCCATCCCTCGATAAGATTGATGGTTTCTTAATTTGGAGAAGCGGAGAGGTAAAAATTTGCAATGCAAGGAATTTCCCTATATATTATAAACGATGAGAAGAATTTAACTCCTTATGCACCGGGGCTGGGCTTTCAGGGGGAGAATATTTCGGCGATGCTATGGCTGGAAATTTGATTTCATTCCTAGATAAAAGATTTATGGTTCCTCAAGTTGGGGGAATGGAAAGCTAGGAATTTGCAATGCAAAGGATTTTTATACAGCTCGCGTATTTTACATAGTATAAGTAACGTATGTAAATTCAACGAAGAGAACGAGACAATTTTCTTAATATTCACGATAAATAATTAATCTTTCAATTTTTTTTTATTAATACAATAATACTACAATATACTATATATTATTAACATAAAAATAATACAGTAAAAAATGAAATAACGAAATGTTCGAACGTATCATTAAATAGCACGTTGTTTTTTCTGTTTCAGGTGAGTGATTCATTGAAGTTTCCATCGATACGAATTGATAGACAGCTGCGAGATAAAGGTAACACATATTTCTTGGTTATCATGCTCTTTTTTCTCTCTCTCTCTCCATAAAATCATACAATATTCATACACAGCATCGTACAACTGATTAAAAGTTTAGTTAGGAAATGAAAGTTGTTCGTTTTTACCTGCGTTACACTTTCGTGTTAGAAAGTATCCAATTCATTTCACCGAGCTGCCATGTATACAAGGTGTCCCATAATACGAATTTCGAGTACATTGTAATTTTCAAGATACTCGAGAAAAGAGAATTATTATTTACATAATCAAAATAATTTATATAAAGTAACTAGTCTTAACCTGAGCTTCAAGGACCTGCATAATAACAGCTACTTATAAATATTCAGAATTTTTACATAATTGAAATAATTTATGCAAGGCAACCACGCTTAAGAGTACGCAGTAGATATTTATAATTATTAAAAACCTCAAATAATTTATATTTTTGAGAATTTTTATAACCAACAAGGTTCCCAAAAAAAGCTCGCCACAGAGAATTTGACGATGTACACGCGAAAGAGCTCGAAGCTGTAATTCGTGCGATCTCCAGCAAGAATTTGGAAAGCCATTCAAAAACAAGATCCCTCGGGAACCGAACAAATTCTTCCAGCAGAAGTTCGCCCCGTAATTGCGACGTATCCGTTCTGTTTCCCGTAAAACACCGTTCGTATTCTTCGTCGAACATCGGACGGTTGCCGCTGTCTCTTAAAACGGATTTCCCGGGAACCGTCGCGACCCGAGGACGATGTTCCTCGTAAAAATCCTCTCCTCGTCCGTCTTCCTTTCCAAAAAGCGGCGGCGCGCGCGCTTCGTAAACAGCGACCGACGGAAGGTCGGCTTCGAGGGGGGGAAGGGATATCGGAATTTTGAAAATCCCTCGATGCCGATGTTCCCGCGGTCTGCGAGGATATCCTTCGAGGAAACCGTGTCCTCATTTTTTTGTCCTCTCTCCCTTTATTCCTTTAAATTCCTCCTACGCTCCGCTCGCAGATGTTCCGTGTTACTTCCTCGTTTTTTGAATTTTAAAGGAACCCCGACGGTCCGCTCTGGTTTTGACTGGGATTTGCCGGGAAAGTAAGATAAATGGGAATTTTGTTTCCCTTTTTTTATTCGTTTTTATGGGCGCAGGGCGTTCGAAGAAGTCGCAAGGTTAACCCTTTGGTGGTCGAAGGGTTTGGGAATATTGTTAGGATTTCTTTTTTTAATTTCTATTTTGAAATATTATGTGTTTCCAGTTAAAGCAAAGGGGTAAATGAACTCAGTATTTATTTTATCAAAGCTACAATCGACAGACACGAGATTCCAGAGACGAGTTGAACGAGTTTCGTCGACTCGACGACCTAAATTTCCTACCGATTTCATTCTCGAACGAGAAATGAAATTTTAAAAGCACCTCGCGGGCTCTAAGCCTAATCGAATCCGCCGCGATTCCCGCAGTCGCAACGTGACTGAGAAATCAAATACAACCCGCCACCATCTTCTTCGCTCCGTGATCTATTTATCGATCCTCTCGATCGTCCTGGATCGTCCTGGAAACTCTTCGTTCCGCCTCTCCTGATGTTCAAATCGCCAGAACTTTTCTCATTTGTCGATATTTCTCCAACTTTTTTTCCGAAGGAACGGTCGAGAATTTTGTGCATTGCCGAGTAATTACAGAGTCTATGGGACAGGAACGAAGGGAGAGATGGGGGGGGGGGGGGCGATGGTGGAGGATGATGATGTTCTGGTAAGAAGGAAACAACCCTTCGGGCTAAATAACGCAATTCCGTGCCACCCTTCGGTCTGCGACGTTGGTGAATGAAAATAAAAGCGCGGCCAGACCTCTCGAGGGGTAGTTAAGGGAAATGGTTTCGCCATGCTGGATGAATCTGTCCTCGTGTTCGAGATCCAAGGGTTGGGATCGGTTCGAGGGGTTGTTCCTTGAGTACCGGCGAGTTTTTCTTCGGGATACCTGTCTGTATTGTTCGACGAATAAAATTCGCCTCTTCGCAAGTCGGGCAATAATTTATACGATCGTATAATAATCGTGTATGTTGATGAGATTGTTAAATTAAATTCTGTGTTGGTAATTATCAGATTTGTAAAAAAAGAATTATTTCAAAGGGTAGTTGGTTGGGGGTAAATTGGGAACAATAACTGCTTATTCAGTAAATTATTAAAGTATTAGATTACTAGATTACTAAATTATTATGTCACTAGGTTATTAAATTACTAGATCACTAAATTACTAAATTACTGGATTGCCAAAATACTAAATTACTAATCATCAATACAGCAAACCCTAAATTACCAAATTACCATCATTTACGATTCCTTAATTGATCAGTGACTCAGTCTCAAAGTTATTCGGAAAATTACAAAAATTTTGCGCATTATTTCAAGGATAGATCGTGTAGTATCCTATTTTCGAACGAGAGGATCGTTCAATTACCGAATGGAATGAAAATTAATTCCGTTACGCGGAACCGGCACCGGCACGCTTGACGAAAGTATTCGGCATTGAAAGGGTTGAGAATCTTGTTCCTCTCAGCCGGCTAGGTAAATCAATCGGTCGGCTATTGTCGGCATCGTTTCGGGGAAGCGTCGAATCTGAGAAACGCTCGATCGATCAGAAACACGAGTTTCTTACGCAAACAAGTAAATTGTGTCGGTAATTGTAACGATGCATTATGTAACCCGGTGTATACGGAATTCAATAGAAGATCCAACGGAGTAAACGAATCAATTTAGCAACGAATAAACTCACAGAAGCGACAGTAGCGATAGAGGGGAAATCAAGCTGCCATTAACCCCTTCAATCGGTTATATCGTGTATCTACGTCACGATCAATTTCAATTTACAGCTGGGACAGACAAACGTTACAAATGTTATCAAATATTTGGCACATTTACCCTACAATAAATATTTAAAATGCAAAATGTCTTTGTCGAACGAATGAAAATTTCTAATGTTTTCCCGTCGGATATAAAAACGACACGGTCCCTTTGACGGAACTCGATTAAGTGACACGTATGCAAATAGGGTCGAAGGGAAAGGTAAGCGGCGGGGTCCCGTTTAAACGCGAGTTCCACGAGGTGGCGAGGAACGAGGCGGAGATAACGCTCGCGTGTTCAGCGAATCTGAATTAAGTAAACATAATTCACCGAAACCGTACAGGGTACGCCGATACGTGATAGAAGCCTTACAGGGAGGCATTAACACGCTTCGTTCCTCCTACGAACTGACACCTTTGAAGCGTAGCGGAAAGCTCGGTGTCGTGGATTTCTTCCTGACAACAGGAATCCTTCCTTCTTCTACAAACGAACGATATACCCTGATTAAATTAACCGGTGATAGCGATGATAATACGAAATATTCCAGTTTGTCGCAGAATTATAAGAAAAAGGGGAAAATTAATTTTATTGTAAAAATCATTAATTATTCCACGATTTGTCACAGAGAAGGTAAAACTAATGTTATTCCAGGCATAATTTCAGAAAATATTTTCTTATTTTGAGAAAAAAGAATTGCAAATACTTCTGATCCATTCACTCCCCTTTCCTTCGCTAATTTGCCACGTTCCAATACAAATAAGACTCAAACTTCACATTTTAAGATATTCCGGTTAATTGGACACGTCGCCCCGGAGGCGCCACTGCGAGGGGTTAATTTTATTTCATTTTATTTGAACAATGATTATCCGCCGTACAGTCTGCACTGTTACGTAGTTAGCTGGAACTCGGTGTTCCTCGAATGAAATTTCTACAATTCATTATATCGCGTCAACTGCCTCGTACACGTTCATTTCTCTTCCAGCTCGTGTACAGTCGGCTGGAAGTTACTCCTTGGATTCAATTTGTACAGTTCGTTGTATTTTCATCGAGCGTTTCGAACACGTTCGTTTTTCTTCCATCTGGCAACACACCTCTAACGTTTTCCCACGAACGTTGATTACATTGAACGCTCACCTTTCCCCCACACGAATACGCGCGCACACACACACACATATACATTGTGTGTTCCGCTTCTGTAAGAAGCGCGTGTAAACTGTTGCTGCAACCTCCCATCATGTTGATTCGTTCGCTCCGTTTCAATCGCGGATTCAACTTACATCACAACTGCGAATTGTGCCTTTTGCCTTGTGTTACCTAAGCCTCTGACTTATTAACAGGTGGACAGGTGCTTGGAGCATTCGAAATTTATCGTAGACCCAGTTGTTCTGGCTAACATTTCACGACGTACAAGGAAAGCAATTATCCTTAGATTCTTCGAAGGCACTTAACCCTTTGCACTTGGACATTTTTTTTCAATTATTTACCAACAGTTCAAAAATATTTAGTTACAACGTAGCAAGCAATATAATAGTTAGTCTATTTAAATTTGGAAGGAGATAAATTAGTTGTATTTCTCAGAGGAAAGGGTTAATAGGTTCAACTTGTGTATTAATTATAGTTACTGATTTATTTTAAAAAATTGGACCCCAATTTGTAAATCAGAGTTTGATTTTCCCATACAAATAAAAATTATAGCTACAGTCCCCATTTTTAACACACCCAAATAATTAATCGGAAAAATGTATAAGAACTTGTTAAAATATATCCTCTTTCTCTTTCTCCTAATCCAAACATTTTTCTATTAAATCGCAACGTTCGCACTTCGCAACATTCTCACGCGCACCCTCTAATTTACAGTGCTAATTAACATCCTCGAACACCGTAAAAGCAACGCAACCGATTGGAATAAAAATAAAATTGCGAAAACCGTGTTCCCGGGATTAGTTGATCGATGCTCGAAGATAGATGAAGGGGGGGAAACGGCGAAACGGAGAAGAATGGGTCTAAATATTCGAAGGATAGACGATCCCAGGCTCCGTAGGTACGTTACGTAGGTACGTACAAGGACCACCGAGTACGTACGAGGGTGTAAATTAAAGCAGAGTGGAGTTTCATGAATAATTGAAAGGTCCGGTCGCCGGGACTGTCGTGTGCGTGTACGGACGTGGCATCGTATCAAGCGGACCGTGTGCGTGCACGCTTTGAACACCGTCCAAGCCGAAATTTTACCCTTTGCGTTCGTCAAGTGAAAAAAAGAATATATATATATATATATACGTGTATGTATATGTTGATTTCAATTAGCAAAATTGTCCCAAGGGTATTACACGAGAACCAACATCCTGCTAATTATCGATAAAAGAAGATTGGTAAATTGACGATAAAATCCACGGGAGGAGTGTTTCTTAAAAATCTAATTAGAATTTTGTGTTTCAAAACCACTCGAATTTTACCTAAAAATTTAATGGTGACTTAAACAACCACCTTTAGGGACCCAATCAAGAATTATTTAACAATTCAAACCTCATGTACAAAAATTCTAAGATAAATTCACTCAAAATGAAATAATTAATACTTCTTGTTACAATTCTTGTCTGACAAACACAATTTTGCACAATACTTTCGGGAGTAACAGAAGCGAAGGAAAACGGACGAGTTTATCAAAAGGAAGAAAAAGAAGAAGAAGGATTTTCCACGGTAATTTCTTTCGTCGCCGTTTCGCCATCCCCCTTCGTCCCCCTTCCCTTCGTTCGTCCCGTGTTTCTTCGATCCCGAACAAGATGAAGAGACCAAAGGGAGGACCCTCCCCGATACGGAATATACATAATGAAATTCACGGATGCAAGGAGATTGCGCGGGCGAATCGAAAATACGCGGAAGAAATATAACCCCGGGATTCTGGTGAACCGCTAACGGAGAGAGACGTCTGCGTTCCTCAATTTTACATATCTTCCAGGAACGGGGGAATTTTTCTCTCCGTAAACCGTCCGCCAAATTCGCAACGACGAATGAAAATTGAACAAGTCTCAGTTTCACCGCCAGACTCCCGAAGGTTCGTACGCTCGAATGGATCCTCGATTTGACCCTGTAAATCCCTTTTTTTTAACCCGTCAAGACGAAACAGGGTGAACTTTTATAATTTTAATTAATCTTGAATATTATTGATTAGGAAACTTTGATTTTTAAAATAAAAAACAAATTTCTTGATAATTACTGTTCGAACTTCCCGGTAAACTGTGAAGATATTAAAGGAACGGAATATTTGAGAAAGTTAAAAAAAAAAAAAGAGAGAAGGATTATGAAGTAGCAAAAGAAGAGAAGAAAACAGTACTGTACTTAGGTTCGTGTGTATACCTTCTCCCTTTTTGATGTTGTGCCGGTTGACGAGCTTAAGCGCTCTTTTGATTTTCAATGGAACTTACTCCCTTTGAGGATGTCTGCGCCAAGACAAAATATTGTTTCGCGGGCTTCACTAAATCTTGCTCCCAATATCCTCTTCAAAGGACACTTTTGTACGCGGTCCAACGAATACTCGTTCCCTTTAAAACGGCCGCGTTGAAACGGAACCGCCTATGTAAACTCGACGCGGGACGATAGGTAAATCGTGTCTCGATATATCGATATTTAATCGAAACCGCTCGTATTTTCAAGTAACAGCGACAATTGTTCATAGCCTTTTCTATTCAGAATAATTCAAAATAATGATACTCAAACAATTTGAGGAGAATTTGAAGTAACAATCAAAGTAGTAATATTCCAAATAATTTCATAATAAATTAAAGTACCACCCAAGATACTAACATTAAACACCTCAAACTCTGTCATTTCGTTTCTAATATCTCCTTTATCGAACCCAACTCACGTTTCAATAAACAATTACTTCGAGGAAATAACGGATTTCCGATTTCTCAGTGAAATTCATTCACGAATTTAATTTGATAAAATCAAACTTGTTCCTAGGCGAATTTTATTTATTCCCATCCGAGGGGTTGTTAAATGGATTGAAAAATGGTTTCGTGTACGGTAGGGGGGACCAGATGGGAGGTGGATGGGGGTGTGGGTGGTCGATTTTTTGGCCGAGATTTTGTCGTGGGCGCAAGTGGAGCGTGTTGCACGCATCCTGTCCGTTCTGCGAACGAGCGTGGACAATGCGTCGGCAAGCGTGACGCTCATTGTACCGATCGGATCGCATCGAAGCGATCGTTTCATGGAAATTTAATGCTCGACACGCACTTCGTTTTTCCGGTTGCGACAGAATCAACGGAAAAAGAGAAGAAAATAAAAAACATACACGTAATCGAACCGTGCCGATCCGAAGATTGCACGTTGGGGTGGTTATTGGAACGCGGATTTTATTTCATGACATAAAAGTATCGAATAGTAACGTTTATTGTATATCAAATTAAAGCTTAAGATTCAGAGAAAATAACTATGTATAGGCCTCATTGATATTCCTAATACAAAATGGCTGAATGTTAATTATAACAAACAGTGGTTGATTTTGGAATGTGTATAGTCTTATACAATTTCATGACAGAAAAGTGTAGTAAAATTCTACTTGTAGTATATCAATTTAAAGTTCAAAGTGTAAACAAAATAATTATGTAGAAGTTGAATTAATATTTTTAATAGGAAATCACTGGTACTTCGCTGAATATTGGATATTAACCGAGCTGTGTATTGGTAGAACTATTGTTATAAGAAAGAACCAGTTAATTTGTGCTAAGAAAATTTATATAACGTTTACATGATCATTTTCTTCACACTTCAAGCTTCAAATTGATGTACCATAAGCAATATTTCCTAATACTTTTATGTCATGAAATCATGTCAGAACTTCGCCGACGAAATAAAGGACGTTTTATCGGTCGAAGAAGTAGCCCCCCCTCTCCCTTTATCCGGCGGAAGAAGAAAATTTCATTTAATTTCGCTATAATCTCCCGTTTTATCCGCGATACTTGACAGTATCAATCACTCAATCGCGGAACGACGTAAAAGGCACGAAGTTCGCGTGTCACGGGGGTATTATTTTCGTACGGTATCGGGCAAAAAGATTTCTGGCTCGTCGTCCGTTCCCTGGCGGGCTGTTTCTCGAAATTCTGTTCATCAATTACCCACCGTCACGGTCCGCGATCCACGTTAAACAGATCCGCCCGGATCGGACGGTATTGGCGCGCGAAACGCGCCGACGACAACACCTTTCGCGGTTTTCACCGCGAATCGATAAATCAAACCCGTCCGCGGCGTCCTACGCGGGAAACGCGGGCAAAAAATCGCGGGGGAGGAAAGGAAAAAGAAAAAATGAATGGCGAAGAAAACGCGAGCGAGGCTGACCAGAGAGGCGAAGGGAACGAAAGGCGGCTGTAATCGCTTAACCCGCTTTTACGGTTAGTTTATTGGTCGAAGAAAACGGGGAAGGGATCGGCTTCTTATTTCCTCGCCCGAAGGATAAATTAGCGGGAATCGGGCACACGAATCTTTTGATACGTCAGTGGTCTTCGGGATCTTGGCTGATCGGCTTCTGATAACGAATGTTCGCATTGGCTGCCACGACTGGCGCCTCAATGTTTCTATGATGGAATAATTAAGGAAAGAACAGACAAAATAAACTGTGGATGTTGCTGGTATTAGGATAACAGTGTTAAGTAGTAATTTAAATGGTTACGTCTGAAAATTAATCGACAGAAGCTTCAATAATTGGAATTTTAGTGCATCTGTGGCAGTCAACGTGTTCAGGAGATTAATAGTTTTGACCAAATTAATTTCGTACTTGGACAATGGTCTAATGGTTTTCCAAAGTATTGCATTTTTGCTAGATCTGGCCACCATTCATCCAGTATCCATGGTTCAGGGGTTAATGACGGATTTCTATTCTAAAACGAATCAAGGTCCTTCGGTTCAATTTCAAAAGACCAATTTTGCTGCAAAGGATATTCGGGAAGAACTTTCTAATCGCAACAACGTTGCAATTTCCTTGCATCCTGATCGATCCAGATCGTGATCCTTTCGGTATAATGCACCGTCCAGGGAACTGTCGTTCTTCTTCACGGTTCTTGGTAGCCTGAAGGTCCAACGAACCATCGGTTCGCGGAAGTTGTTGCTGGAACAAAGAAAGTCTCACGATTCTTAGCGAAGACAAAAGTCGTGAAGCTCGGTGTTCCACGTGCCATGGATAAACGTTCCCCGGCAAAAATCTTCTGAATCTTTTAACCCTTCCTTTAAGACCACCTTTAAGACGTGTTTCATGTACACGGACTGAAACATACACTTACATTTGTATCAACATTCTTGAATTTCCTTCAACAACTACCATTGCTTATTCCATGTTACAAAATTTATTAAGGCACTTATTATTTCAAATAGGATTTGCATCAAGGTATTTGCAATTTAATTATAGATTTACAAACAAGATTTTTCCATTTTGCAATTAGAGCACATTGAATAATTACTTCTTGAATTTCACGCTCAATATCAGCCACATAATTACTGTCACCACCTTCTATCTCACTTTTGTAAAAACTGAGACACATTACTCTAAAAATTCTTGACATTATTAACAATAATGTCACACTGATGCACTCCCTGTTACAAATTTCAAGGCTTGTCAAGTGTTTCTTCATTTCTTTGAACACCTGTTGGAAAAATCGTTGGTTTAGGGATAAATCTGAAAAAATAACAGGGTAAGGGTTAAATAGAATATTTGGAATTTTGACAGGGTCGATCCATCGAGCGCCTTTTAAAAATCGATAATCGCATAGGGGTTGGATTAAAACGTTAAATCGCCGGAGAGGATTTCACTCGCGAATTGATCCCGGTTTCGCGGTTGTGTTTCACAGCCGGTTCACAGTTTGCCAGGGGATAAAGCGGCGAGCCGGATCGCATAATAGTCGTGTACATCAGCTGATACAAGAGTTTTATGGCCGAGAATGGAGACGAACGTGGCCCCGGCTGTTTTTTGTCAACCGGGATTCCCAACTGTTAATCGGGCAAAGAGCAGCAGGCTATCCTCGCCGATTTATCGTTCGCTTCTGCATTTGCATGCTTTTTCTGCCCCTTTTTCGTGCCGGCCCGTTTCGAAAAACTCACCGTCGCCGTCAAAATTACAAATTTTTGTTTAACACCGTAGTTCATTTTCTACCAAATTGGCAATGTATTAATTCTAGAAAATGAGGACAAATGTTATTTTCTGATAATTCAAGGAATTCAAATTTATAAAAGTTGCACATTGCAGCTGTTACAAATTTTATTCGATAGTAAATTTATTTTTGACAAATTTTCAACTCACAACTTGTTCATAATTTAAAGTAATAAAACAATTTCCAATAATGTAGTGAATGGATGCCTATGGAAATCTTTCATAGTCAGAGAGTTAAAGCAACAAGGAAATTACTGAATAATTTATTACTACACCGCGATCATCCTGTACTTGAATAATGTCTGACTTATCACAGAAAGCTTATCGCTCTTTTATGACTAATTATCTTGTTTGAAAGGCTAAGGACTAATGGGATGATTCATGCATATATTATTATCCATGTATTGAGTCATAGGATCTTCACGGTTCTGTTAAACAAAAACCAATAAAATTTGCAAAAATAATAATTTTTCCAAGGCTGGATCATCGCCATCCTCCATCGCAGAATTAAAGGGTTAAAAACAACCCTCGTATCGGCGCATAAGTGTGACACTTCTCCTCAGAGATTCATACAACTTCGCGGGGAAGGAATAAAAGAGGAAAGCGCGCGGATGAAATCGAACGAGAGGGAGGATCCCGTAGGATGTCGGTGTGAATGAAAAGACGCGCGGAAACCAACAAACGGGGGGCAGGGTCGGGGGAGTAAAGGAACGTGAAGAGGCAAGGGCTCGACTTTAATTGGACTCGAAAAAAAAAAAGAATCGACAGACGTGTACCCGAAGAGGTCGCGGCCGTCGAAGCAATTCGGTTGAAAAGATAAGTACACGAAGGACGAGGAGGAGGACGGCTACGGGCGCCAGGGGGAAACGGAAATAATAAGAGACGGAACGGAACGTTCTCGAATTGAAAGACCAATTTGTAGCGGGGTGCCTCGACGTTCGAAGACACTATTAGCGTCAGTTTACGAGCCAAAAGAGAAGATAGAAGGGGGGGGTTTAAAGGTACGCCATGTTTCGCGTTGAAAACTTGGGAACTCCGTGCACAATGCGACGGATCGTTCCATTATTGTATTCAAGAATTTTTATGCCCCGGATGACAATCGCGATAATTGAAAAATTAAGACGGAAGTATTGAAACGAATTTCTTTGAAATTTTATTGTAAGTCGAGGAATCGATGAAGTGGGCTGGTACCCTCTGCAAGGATCCTCCGGAGGAGTTCCCGCAGGAGTCATTATTTACAATAACAAGCAGTCAACAGCTTTATCTCACGAATTCGCAATCAATTACGTTCAAGGATCAGGAAATACCCTCTCTGTTTTAAAATTTGCCGGATAATCGAATACGAGGCAGCTTCAGGTCGTCACAACAATGTTAGAAACGTGCGTCGCCGACCATCCGGACAATAATACAATAACATTGACAAAATTTTTCTACGAATTTCCATGTCCTTGTTCCATCAGTTCGAGCAAACACGAGTTAGAAATCTGGTATTGGAGCGTCTCCACGGTCCAACAGCCGTGCGTCGCCGACTCTCCGGACCGGTAGGAATTCTCGAAGAAGCGTAACGCCGGAAACAAATCGAGCGTACGAGTCGGATCCTCGTTTCTGGTCGCGAACAGAGGCATCGAAACGGAAATGGGTCGGAGGTATTACTCACCGAGCAGAGTTCATTTTACTGTCGGTCGTAAAACAATAACGGGAAACGCTGTTGTTTCGTCCGCTTGTTATCCGCTTGTTTTCTATACAAAGAATATAGAGAAGGGGGAGGGGGAAAAAAAAAATAAACAGACACGGAGGAGGAAGAAGTTCGAACGAAATGTAGCCGGGTTCGTTGAAGCGCATTTTATTTCCGGTGCTTATCCAGTCGTGAACGAGCGGCCTCGGCTACGATATCCAAGCTTCTTCCACGCTGATTCCCGAAGCCGCTTCTTGCTGGACGGATGATTTTCTTGGCCGGCTACTCGCGGCCACCAAAGCGGAAAGAGGGGCTAAAGTGCACGACCGTCACGATCGCACGCCGCGCGAGTTGCACGCCGAGCTGGTTAGACGGTCACGAGTTTTACCGGAGGTTGCAAACACGGTGCCGATACCCGGCCACGGGTAATACCTCTGGGACGAGACCCGGCCCGAAATCCTATTCCCTTCGACTTAACAATCGTTACCCGTCTCGATTTCACCCCGTCTTCCTGGATTTTAAAACGAATCACCTTTGAATCACAAATTTCGATCCCGTACACCTTAATCCTTTCGTTGGTGTTAAATTTTGATTAGAAAGCGAGAACTTTGTTCTGGTTTATTTTAGCAAAGGGTTGGACAATCATTTTTACAAGCTTTAAGCTTTTTTCCGTATAAAGGGTTAACATTGCAACAATAAATATTCAGCTTTGACGCACCAAGGGGTTAAATTAATAGCACCCGAATATTTCAGGGTGTGAAATTAATAATCAATTTGACTGCCATGCCATGGTGGTTACTGGTGACCGGCACTTCATATTTTATATAAAAGATAAAATAAACCATGGATACTTCTAGTACTACACTAATAGTGTAATCTTGGAATTTGAATGGTTACATTTGAAAATTAATTGGAATTTTAGTGTGTCTGACCACACACGTCTGTTTTCACTGTGCCAGTCAACGTGTTCAGACCCTAATCTTATAATTTCTAAAATTAACTGGAACTGTTTAAAATGTGTATACAATCTTCTGCTTGCAAATATATATATATCTTTATGAATAATTTTTTACTTTCAAACAGTTAAAAGGTAACAACACCTTGATCATAGAGATACTTTTAAAGAGTCAGAAATGAAAAGAGAAGAGTTTTTGTGTAGTTTCTTTAAGACACCGGTTTCTTCTATTGAATCGTGGAAACAGGGATTTAATGTAAGCCGGGGAAAGTTGTGTTCTCCGGAGTACGTACATTTTTGAAAGAGGGTACAAGTGATAAATCCTGTCGGGGGAAGATGTTTGCTTCGCCGGATTTCAAGGGAATTTGGTTTTGGAAAGAATTCAAGACGTGCCACGTTTGAAGCTTTATTCGAACTTCTTCCTTTCTTGGCTTACGAAAGTATTTCCCTATCCGTTTTGCCGCGTTTAGAAATAATGGCCCTTGGAATATTTATCGCGTAGTATCTCATCCGAGATGTACTTCCTTCTGAAACTTTGGATTCCACGGATTTTATCATACATCCACATTTATTGTAATTTTAAAATACACCCCATCTGCCCTTATGTTTATTCTAATAATGGTCCCTGAAATATTCTCCCTTACATTTCTTCAAATTTTACAAAATATTGGAATTTTAAAATGATAAACTGTTCTAATACTAGAATATTTAAAAACGTAAAATTTATAAAACAGTATATAAAAAATCTTCTCTGAGCCAAGAACCGCACTACGTTCAAAATTAAACTTACACTTTACATGTAAAAAAATCAGAACCCATAGAAACCAAGCAACAAGTACCAACCCCTTAAAGTCATAAATCATCCTACCCTAGGGTGTAATTAATTCAAAATCGAGAATCATCAACGCCTCGAACGGGGGCGATGACGGATTAAAAAACAGAGGGGCGGCGTCCAGGTGCGGGAAAAGGATCGCGTTACAAATGACCGTGTCTTTTGGCGGCAGGTGGCGGGCCATCGAATTCGCGGTTTCTCGGGAAAGGGAGACAGAGATACGCCGGATAAAGAATAGAATAAGAGAACGAGCTCGAAGGTGTAGAAAGGAAACGGATGAAGGCGAGTATCGGCGGTGGGTGGCGCGAGAAGAAGGATCGTTCGAACGATTCTTCCCTCGTCCTCTTCCTCTCCTTTATTCGACCTCCGTTGTCCTTCCTCTTCTCCATCTGTTTCTGCTCCTTTTTCTCCGTTCCATCTCCGTTTTGCACGCAAGATTAATTTTATAGCCACGAAACCGTTCCTGGCATCGCGTGTCGGTCCCCTCCCCACCCTCGCCCCGATGAAAGGACACCCCGTGTATATACGGGGCTCAGAGGGGGAGGTAGGGATCGGGACGGGTGTCTCTAACCGGGAGAAAAAGAGCGGAAGGAAGGAGCCGTGGAATATTTCTTTTTCGCAATCCGAACCTTAACACGGGGCCCGGTTTATCGATTTTCCTATCTTTCCAGATGACGTACAGCCATGATCTCCTGTCCATTTGTCACGTTTAGAGATCGTGCACACGACCATGCCAACATCGAGATTCCTCCTACTCGATTCTGCTATTTGAAACCTCGGACGGGGATCGGTTCGCGTGGAATCGACAAGTTAATAGGGGCATACCTCTCCGACCGGGGCCAGGATTAACCCCTTTCGCTCGCGAAATCGTTAGTCCACTTTCGCCCATTAAATCATTTTAATCCGCTGTATACCGGGCTGAAAAGTTGAGATGCAGACATACTTTTTGTTTTTTTGTACCCGGTCTGGAATTACCAGAGTTTGCAAAGGCTTGATTATTAATCCTTTGCACTCGAATGGTGCC
This sequence comes from Anthidium xuezhongi, assembly GCA_022405125.1. NCBI lineage: Eukaryota > Metazoa > Arthropoda > Insecta > Hymenoptera > Megachilidae > Anthidium > Anthidium xuezhongi. The sequence goes on along the minus strand of CM039650.1, from coordinate 4,945,942 downwards.
TTTGGGAAGGCCATTGGGTGCCATTGGGTGCCATTTCTTTGAAAAATTTGGAAGAATCAAATAGACAGGGTTGATGAGTAACGAGGTGTAATTGTAAAAAATGTGAACGATTCACAGTTTAATTATAGATAAAAAATCTAGCGCGAATTTGATTATTTTTGGAATTTTCATAGCCGGTTCATCCCCTTCGCTGTTCCTCTAAGTCCCGTGATTTGTTGGCCGCGGAATCGCGGAAGAACCGCTTAAGCCAATTGCAGAAGCAGAAGCTGCTATGAGCGGCGTGTTCGGTTCGCAAATTAAAATAAACAGGCACACGATACCACCGCCGTCGTTCGTGTTGGCGCGGGGCCAGCGCACGATCCCCACGTACAACCCTCTACGACGGAAATCGCTGTCGCGTTTTCTACATTTCGGACGACTGACGGTCTTTTTAAGGGCTTTGTGCCCGGCGAGGCCGCGATTTTTCAACTTTTCACCACCGAACACGACTTTTACCGCCCTTGTACCTTCTCGCCAGAAGAAACCACCCCGTTCTGTCGGATACTTGCCCGAGTCACGATAGCAGCGTTACGGGGCTGAATTAACCCCTCGGACAGAAGTACCGTTTAAAATATCTCCGAATCCTGTTACAACCTGTTTAGGCTGTAATTATAGAACCGTGCTCAAATTTCTAATTTAACTTTAAAAAAATATAGTTTCGAATAAAATAGCCCGTCACAGATCGTTTGGCCCACCCTGTATTTGGGGGCGACAAATTCATTCTTCCGGGTTATTTATAATCAGCAGGTCGAGAACCGTGATTGCCGTGTACGGTGTATCTCAAAAGAGTTAATTTCGCCTGGAAGAGGAAATAAAGCTGGATTTTCATGTACCGTAATAAAAAAGGAAGAAAGGGGGTGGGTAGCTCGCGAGGCATTCGAAAAACCTGGACGTCCGGGGGTTAATTCGTCGTAACCGTGAGCAGTTCCCGCAATTTCTGGCTTCCCATGACACGGGGGCCGGGGATGGAGGGGTCAAAAGACGCTGGCATTCGTATACACACACCGATCCGCAATTTCTGCCGTCCTGTGTCTCGTTGCGGGCTCGCCGCGCGTTCCGCACGTACACGTACGTGTTCCTGGCCGAACGCACGTAACCTCTTCGCGAGCACGTACCTGATAGAGATGGGAACGAGCCGTGCCACGATCCTGTGCAACTCGAGCTTCCTTTAACCGAGCGGTTCTTAACCCTTTTAGCACTTTGACTGCCATCTCAACCGCGTACACGGTCGACCCTTCAATTTCCATTAGAAATCGTCGAGCTTTTGAAAATGTTCCCATTAGATGATTAGATAGAATATTTTTAAATAATATTTTGAAAGTATTAAGTATTATGAATTTAAATAATCTGATATAGGTAGCTATAGGAACGTTTGATGGCAAAAAGGTTGAAAATGAATTGTTTGCAAAAATTCTTAGCAAATCAATTTGCATATAATTGAACTTTTATTTGAAACTTGAAATCTACACACTTGGTACAAGATTTCATATCAAATCCATTACTAATCGAATGAATTTTTCTTTCATATTGAAAGGGTTAAGACAGCAATTAAAATGGAATGTCCATCAAAATGTTGATTCAAACAAGTTGGTAAAGTGATTCCAATTTTATTATTTGTGTTATACGGTGTTCCTATCAAGGGTTAATTAAGTTGAACTTATCCCCATCGCTAGCGACTGATCTCTCCTCCCTTTCGATACAGTTACTCGCTACAACACGTTCAACCGTTAACTAGAGGTCCGATAATCGTTTATAAATGCGTGTACAGGTCGATCCATAGACCTGGACACGTTCGACCCCGAAGTTGTTGATACCACGATTCCCTGTAACGCGAATGTGTTTACAGCGTGATACGAGAGTCCACTCTCCATCACAGCAAACCTTAATTACGATAAAAAGAACTTAAAATGAGTTATAAGATGCTAATTGTTTATTTTTACACATGAAGTTATATTATTTTGTAGAAATAATAGAAATATTTCATTTCTCGATTAATTTAAAGGTAGAAGTCGATAGGGGAAGATCTACCTTTAAATTTATCTTTAATAATTACAGTTTTAACGTGTCTGATCACACACGTCTATTTTGAGTTAATACTAATCTGAAGATAATCTGAAATAATTGACAGATTTGCGAAAAGAAACAACGAGAAAGCATCGACGTTGCTCATCGTCGATCCCTGACGGCACTCGTTTGAAAATAGATATCGGATCGAACGCGTTAATAAACAATCTCCGGGAGCGATCTGTTCCCCGTTCCATGAAAATCGCGTTTCACGCGACACCGAATAGCTGGAAAAGCGAGCGGAGAAGACGCTCGCTTGGATCGAATGGTTTTCCTTAATTGCCGCCGCGGAGCTTGATTGCAATTAGCGGCCGGTCGCAAGTTCAGGGTCGTTCGTTTCGAACCGCGGGGAATCGATGTTGTATTTTTGGAAAAAGAAAAGAAATAATACGTAAAACGGGCGGGAACAAAAGTGAAGTTTCACGAATTTCCTTTTGTTACATTTCATTCTCCTGTAATTAGCGCTTATTATGTTTTTTTTTTTAAGAGTAATGGACCACGTGTTTCGCTCGTTTGCAGGTGTTATTGAATTTCAGAATGCATAACAACGGAATGAAAAGGTGTAATTAATCTGATGATGTGTTCCCATTGTTCTTGGTGTACAATGGAGTGTAGAATTGTAGGAAATCCAGGAAAAAATGATAATTTGCGGAGCAGTGTTTTCCAGTCATGGCACTTGATGTATTTAAATGATCTAGGATTTTTAAGTTACAAACTTAGAAATTTAGAAATGTAAAAACTTAAAATCTTAGAAATTTAGGAATTTAGAATATCTCCAAACCTTCAAAATATTATATTTCTCCACCCATGTGTTAACATTCCATGGGCTCATTGTTTTCCAAAAAATCTTCAAACGAAACCCGTTCTTGCACAAAGCTTCCACCGAAGGAGTTAAGTTTATCCCGTCTGAGGGATGAGGCAGGAGTTGGAGGAACAGCTGATAAAGGGCCCTCGATAAGCCGGCACAATTGGCGTAACGCGGATTTTCGGGGGGCTGGCATTCATATTTAAATTCAATTTCGTCTAGACGCGGACCGGCACGGAATAAAAGGCCGGCCAAGTGTCGTTGGATTTCAGCCTTCGAATAAGGGAACTTTGACGAATGAATAACGCTTCGCCAAAGAAATTTGCCCTTTATGAATTAGACAACTGCGAGAGTCGACTTCGCCCTCTCTCCCCGCCCCCTCGCCCTCTTGGTTCCTCTTTTCAGCACGGCAAAATCCTCGAGATTTCTCTCCTTCCCCCCCTCTCTCTCTCTCTCTCTCTCTTTCTTGAAACAGCCAGTCGACTCGGAATAATGTTTGCCTTCTTCTGGATGGGCTGACTTCAATAGTCAGCCTGTTTCTACGATTCCTTACGGCGAATCCTGCTTCTGTGAATCTTTTAAATCGTCGCTGACACATCTTCCAGTTTATCTTCCTTTGTTTCTCGTTCCACCGTAGATTAACCTTTCAGGAAGTCCTTCTAATGTCTCCGGCTAATATTTAACCCTCTCTTGCACACCTACACATTTTTCTTGCTGCTCGAAGAAGCTCCTTCAGCTGCACGAATCAATTATTGAAGGAAATGGTAAAGTAGTCTGAGGGTGGAACTCGAGTGATTAAATTTGGTGATTAATCGCTAGGGTGACACAGAATACCAATTTTAATAATAAATTTTGAGATATTAAGTTAAAGAATTTAGACGTTTAAGACGTTTTGATGGCAAGACTTGCTGTAACGAAAGGGTTCAGTGCCTCGAATCTGGACAAAATTATAATTTTCAGTTGATTTTCACGTTGTTACAAGGGTGGGCCATCAAAATTCCGCGACGTCGCGATATCGCGGAATCCTGAAGTTTCTATAATTCATGCGAGGGGGTGGGAAATGCAGGCGTGCCAATTGGATCGGGTCTTATCTGCACGATGAAAAATGGAACGAGGAGATCCGCCAGATCTCGGCCAAACAGGAACCGGATATCATACAGAATACTTGAACAGTTTAAACTCGTTTCGAACAAATTGGACAGATTTCTTTTTTGCTTCCGCAATGGCACCTCTTGGTTCCATCGAATATTTTTTATTCGAATGTTAGAGGGTTAATGATGTGATTGTAGTTGAGTTACACTTGTAATATAATTTTAAGAAACTTAATTCACGACTCTCAAAACTTAATCTGTGTTAATTCTTCTATTTTTCCAAGGACCAGGCATTTCTCGCCTCCACCAATTAAAATTTGTTAAAAATCCACTCCCGTGGATATTCCTTTCCGCTCCATCGTCACTGGGAATGCACCCCTAAACCTCACCCGAGTCTTGCGACAGCGACCAGTTGTTCTCTTAAAAAAGCTAGCAGTCACGTCCGCGTCGTAAACCCAGGGGTCACCGTCCCTGACGGACGTCGGTCATGCAGGCCCCCAAATCCCTTGAACTATAAAATTTTGCCTACGCGATATATTCAATTTTCTCGAGGAATAAAATGGGAGGAGAATATCTGGCCATTTTTTCCCCCCGCGGTCCCTCGTCCCCTGTTTTTTCTCTCTGTTCACCAGCGCGATAATATACGACACGGATCGCGAGGCCCCGTTCATCTCCCGAATGGCAGGATGATCGAGATCGTTGGTCGACTCGAAAATCAATTATTCGTCGGTGCACCGAAAATGCACATCAATCTTGCCGGTGACTGCTCGTTTGCTTCTCTTCAGCCGGCTCGCGTAGTTGCACAATCGGCTCGGGCCTCGGTATTGGTGTACCTTTTTCAAGTGGATCAGTTAACAGTGGCTGATGAGAGGACGTGATGGATCACCGCCGTGTCCCACGCCCACTTCCCATTCCTTTTTTTTTTCATTTTTTTATTATTTTAACCCCCCCTTCGGGAATACTTCGTGTTATGAAAATAAAGAGAACTGTAAAGAGCGATTCCGGGGAAAATTTTCTAGGGGAAAAAGCGGCGGAAGAAGCAGCTGGGAAGTTTGAGAATCGAAACTGGCGCGCTGCAGCTTCCGGCGACTTCCGGCCGGGGACGTTCGAACGAAAAGCCGTGTCTCGAGCGGATCTTTCTTTGCGCGCTTTTTTTACCCCCTCGCTTTGGCTCGAAATGTTGTTGTATTTCGTCAAATAGAAACTGGGGAAAGAAATATTATAGTTTTGGAAGCTTAGAAATTCGTATACTTGTAATTAGAAATATTATGGGTAATGCAATACGGAAATAAAAGAAAGCCAACACGTAACACCCTGCAACACTTTTCTTTTTTAACGCGGAGGAAAGCTTTCAAAGACACCCCAGGGGAAGGAGATGAAAGACACCTCGTCCATCCCTAAATTCCTGATAGCACCCATGGGCGAATATTTAACTGCCTTCCTGGTCCTTGCGTATATTTATTTTTCTGTCCATAAAAAATAGGTAGTGCAATTAAAGGAAACAGAATCGACACGAAGGGGGTTGGTTTGAACCGCTCGTGCTAAACTCTCATTTCACCCCCTGCCTGCTCAGATTACCTCTCCCCCCCCGGCGTCTTTTACAATCTCTTCGGCATCCGTTTTTCGCGTCACGTAGCCCTCGCGATGAATGGGAGCGGAATTCAGTCCGCGAAACGAAGCCGGAGGATAAAATTGGAAGAAAACTCGGGATTGAAGACGGGCTTTTTGGACTCCGGGGCAAGAATTCGACCGCAACGAAAGAGTTTGGACGCGACTCGTGATCGGAAAAAAGCGATAAGATTCCGATTATCGTGACGATCACGGGCCATTAGCCGGGCGAATCGAGCGATAAGCATACAACCGGAATACGAAAGCGGGGAACCGTGCTGGAAATTATTTCCCTGGACGTAGACGTCCTTGAAACCATGGGGAGGGTGGGGATCTTCGTTGAACTTAGTCGTCTTTTGATTTTTGATAAATCATCCTTAATATCATTTTTCATAGATAGGTATTTTGGGGTAATTAACAGTGGCCAACTTGCCCCAACTTGCACCCAACTTGTACAATTTAATAAAACACCGAAAATTAATCTCCTTACCGGGAAAACTTCACCACCCATATCCGTCTTACTCCGTCCATTAAAATCATGGTTCGCCTAATTTTATCGCCGACCACGGACCACCCCGTGCGAATTCGCAGACCTTCCGGTATCCTCGGGGTTAAACGACGCGGCATCAAAAGCAGACGGCTGGATTCATCCTGCAGGATGGCCCGCAATACATTCTAAATGGACGCGGAATATCACGTGTGCAAAATACGCGTCGTTACAGACATTTAATTATAAGTTTACGGCCAGGTTTATTGTTCCGTCGTGGAAAATGGAGACGTCGCGACGACGTCGACGACGACGAAAGGGTTCGTCGAAGACCCACACCCCTCTCCCCTCTCCGGCTCGGGATCCACCAACCTTCGACGTTTGCACACACACACACACACACGCGCGCGCGCGGCATAGCAGAGAGTTTGCACGTACGTTTTACGAGAAACAATAAGCCCATCGCGGTATAATGACATCATCAAACGGTATTATGTCTCGCGGGCCACAAAGTGGACCCTTTCCGTCGCGGATGAATGCATCCCTGGCCACGGAACGCGTTATGCGCCGTCGTTTCTGCACGATGCTGCATCCAAGGTGTTGATTACGGTTGAAAAAGGGAAAAAATAGCACGTTCCACGGGAAAGCTCGCGAGGGGTTGATGATTGCCCGGAATTATTACTCGCCATTGGTGTTGTTTTACTGTGAAATACTTCTAATTGTTGATTTATTTAATTATGTTTATGTTATTGGTAGGAGTACTTTGTAGAAATATTTTTTGGGGAGTTTTAGGTACATGAAATACTTTTATAATTAGATTTGCACCTTTAACACTTTGACTGCCATGCCACCCAGGGGTGACACTTGGGTGACACTAGAAACCGTCGCTGTTATTGTTAGGAATTCTTTTACTTATTTGGTTAAAAATATTAGAATATAAAATTTGTCTAAAATAAAAAATTCTTTTGCAAATTTTGCAAAATCAGATCTAGCCTTAAAAAGAATTGAAACACCGATAATCGAATGGTAGAAAAGGAATGGAAAAGATTAGAGAAATAAAGAAGACCCCCCGATGTTGCGACGGGGATCTTGCTCCGGTTCGTTCACCCTGTAAGTGACATTATCCGCTGTTACCGTAACGCTTCAGCTTTTACGTACTAATTATCGGCATCTACGTTTCCTCGTAGTCGACGGCACCGAGTCGTTCGCCGACATTCCAGGCCGCACTACACTTCCGTGGGAACGGCTTTGTTCGTTAACTTCGACGTGGCTGTAAGTCTTCTTTCGACGATCAGTCGACCTCTTCAGCTTCTCCATCTTTCCTACGCGCTGCTCTATCGCGCGCTCCGATCAACAAATTCTTTTTCTCCTTTCGAATATTATAATGCAGTTTGCAACCCTTTCTACTCCGTCAAATTCAATTCTTTTATCTGAGAATATTGTTATCTGAACCGTTCACCTAATCTTAATGAAAGTATTAAGGAAATAGCAGAGATTGAACGTACCACCCACCTTGATCGAATCAAATATTCGCCATTACTATTTATAATACATTATAATAATTGTTCTCAATACTATCTTACCTACTTTGTAACAAAATATTTTTAAATTGTTGGTAAACAATCTGAAAAAAATTCCAAGTGCAAATGGTTAAACTTTGGGTAAATAATTGAATAAAAATTTGTTCAGTTCAGAAAAATTCCTGAAGTAATGTTACGAAACGAAAGAAGAAACCCGGAAAGGGTTAAAGGAAACCACTTGTGGTATCAAAAGATATCGTGTGGTTCCTCTTGGTATCAATCCGATCGTTCTTTGACATCCTTTCCCAGTTGCAACACTTTTGCCGGAGGGGGCGAACCGGGGCAAGGGAGGCAAGGACGAGGCCGGGGTTGGTTCGGTCCTTGAATCGATACCACCGTGTGACACCAGCATTATGAAATTCCTGTCCCGCCTGTTCGACGTACCGCCACCCTGATGAATAAATACTTCGCGCGGAATTCATCGTGTCGAAGTCAGCTTAGCGTGCTTCGCGGAATATCCCCTCGGGTTCAAAGGGTTGAAACAAGAAGATCGAACGAGACACGTGTCGGTTGCGTTTCCGTCGTCGATTATTAACCCTTAGGACCAGACAAAGGCAATCGAAAATTTCATTTTACCACCCCCGTTATGTTTGCATCTTACGTTTTATTTCTGTATTATTTATTAACGTACGAAGTGTTACACTTTGGAACTTTTGTAAAACAAAGAAAATTTAAGGAAAATTTTGAAGGGAAATTGATCGATTGTTGGTTAAAAAAATTTGAGGAGGATTGGAAAAGAAGGAGAGGAAAGTCTCGCGTTTCTGATAATCGAGCACCTCTTTCTGGTTCGCACGATACGCGATGCTTGCAATTAATTTCGCTGGTTACCGTGTGATTTAGTGGCCCCTGGTGTAACCAACGTAGCTGCTGGCCGAACGATAAAACTAATTGCAATTACTGTAATTACGACGCGTCGTCGGCGGATCGTTTGACGGTCTTCCTTGTGTCTGCCGTGAAATGGTTCAATATTGAAAATTGTGGTATCAAGACATTTTTCTATATATCTTGGATAACATTGATATTATCCTTTTGTTATTTTAACTAATTGCACAGTTTAAAATTGTACTTTGAATTTAGTAATTATTGGATTATTGGTAAACAAAATTACCAAATTACCAAATTATTAAATTAATAAACCAGCCAACTCACTTTCTAATGAATACCAAATCGAATACCAATCGTGCTCGACTTAATCCAAACCTAATTGCAGCTTTTCGCGCGATACTTGTCAGATATCGAGACGGATGATGGAATTTCACCATTTTCCCTATAAAAAGGCTAGCATATTTTCTTACATCGTTAAGAAATCCGACTAATTTTGAAAGCATCTGTACGAAGACGTGGCACAAGTGCGTGGCTGTAGCTGCAACTCGCGAGTGCATTGGCCGGCTATGAGTTAGATCGCTTTAACAGCCGGTCTGTAAACAGCCTCGTAACTCCTTGTGCCTCTTCCTCTCCCTTCCACAAACTATTCCCTCTGTTCAATAGCATCCCTTCTTCCCCCGTAAATTCCTCTGGTAGCGTATTCGTTTCTCCATCTGCTCTTCTATTTTCTCTTTCCTCGGTGCATCCAGAGTGCACTTGCACTCTAATTCTCCTTCGTCGCTTCGCTTCTGCCAACCTTACACTTCGTCACGCTAATGATCATGCACCCATCTCTTATCTCGTATCATTTTTAGGTAATTTACTTAAAGATCCAATGCATTTATCGATCTTTTGATAAATACAATAGAATCTCTTTTCCCTTAAATTAATTAAGAAATATAAGTGATTGGATGGTGCAATTTTGTAGGATGACCCTTGAATTTCTTGAAGTTTTAAATAACATTAATTGTCAACATCCACAGTTTGCTACTCGAAATAATAACCCGTGTCCATCATTCGATTCGCTAAAAATCCTTGAAAAAATAATTTCCACGCGACCGCCACAACTTCGTAGGACCTCCGCGTTCACCGGAGGATTCAGATCGCGTCTGGACGAATTTGAACAGCCTCTCCCCCGGGTGTATCCCGGGGAAAAAGAAACAATATCCAAACCGACGGCGGAGGCTTCCCAAAACAATTTATCCCCGTCGAATCCGGTCGAGTCTCGCGACACCCCCGGCACAGCCTCTTCCAGGTGGCGGGCCACGATCCCCAGGAGGGCACCCAGGATCGTTCTCGCGTCTGGATACCCGAATCGATCCACGGGGCTCTCGTCGTCACGCGAGCGCGTGTCGCCGCGTTATCCGGCCGGTAATTTCCCGTCGCTTTTCGCGATTTATAATATTCCGCTTTGACGCGCTCCAATCCGCGAGATAAGACATCACGCGAGCAACAGTCGTTGGGAAATTTTTTAATAATTCATGAAGAACCAGGCAGGTTCTTCGAGGAACCCAAGAACCTCCATAGAGTCCATGGCTGGTGTATGGCGGAACCTCTGACGTTTCATGACAGAAAAGTGTCGCGAAATGACACTTATGGTATATCAATTTAAAGCTTATAATATAAGGAAAATGACTATGTAAGTGCCCCATCGATAATCTTAATATGAAATGATTGGCACTTGGTTGAAGGAAGCAATGAATTCAAGGTGAAGATTTTTATGGTGGATTGTTTTGATTGAAGTCTGGCGTAATTTCATGACAGAAAAGTGTCGCTGAGTGGCACTTATGGTATATCAATTTGAAGCTTAAAGTATGAAGAAAATGACTATATAAATGCCCCATCGATATTCGTAACACAAAATGGGCGGTTCTTCTTTGAAACGACGTACAGTTCAGAATCTTCCACTCGAAGATACCTCATTTTCAACCAAGCGTCAGTCGATTCGTATTAAGAATATCAAAGAAACATTTATATAACAATTTTTATCAACTTTTAAACTTTAATTTGATGTATCACATGTACCATTTCGTGATACTTTTATGTCATGAACCAGTGTCTGAAGTTCCACATGTCGAAACCGATCAATTGCTGATGAACATTCAAGTAAAATGTAATTAAAAGATAGTCAGAATCAACAAAATTTAATAAATTTCGAATAATTGCACAACTCTATCACAATATTCGATAACAAGTTCGACATTCCAATCTCGTTTGCGTTGCACAAGCAACAACAAGTGAAGATGAAAGTTTACCTTCCAAAACCAAAGACGAGGGGGTGGTTCCAGGGGGGTAGAGGGTCGTATGGTAACTACGAGGATCAAAAGTTGGTCGTGTTGATCGAATGAACGTCGTTTAATTAAGATAAAGTTATATATTGGACAATTTGTTCCTTTCGTAGTGTAATAAATTAGAGGTATTATAATGTTATTCAAATTCTGTAACCCAACAAGGCACGTTATTATTAACTATTTAATGACTCAAGCACACGATATAACAGAATTAATAATTTTCACAAGAGGACCAGGTTTCCATTCGTGACCGGAACCGTGGTACCGCGCGAAAAGGGGGTTAAAACCTTCTATTCGGCCCCATCGTCCGGCTCGCTTTACGAATGGGCAAGTTTAAGCGAAGCGTAAGTTCGTACAAGTTGCCTCTCCCCCTTACCTCCCCTTTAAACTCTCGAGTATCCGTCCCCGTAATAAATTGCTAAGCCGTTCCACGGCCAGCCACTCTACGAAACGTCCAATTAATCAGGGGATGTTAATTTCGCCGGGCCGAGACGATTTCCAGCCGGGGATTTTAAGCGAGCCCCGATTAAATGTCGCCCTTTGATCGTGAATAATTATCGCGATAAGCTCGACTTCCGGAGTTATTAATCGAGTTTCGCGCCTGTTACCTACGGACCATCCCCCCTTCGCTGACTTGTCTTGCCGTTTTAACTAGATTTTTTTTGTTTTTTTCGTTCGGCGGTCGATTATTGAATTACGTATGCACAGTCGTTCGAGGATTACAGGTTACCTTAGGGTGAACGCGGGGGGGAACGTAGGGGAAGGGACCCCTTGTTTTGTACTCGAAAGTTACTGGGTAGGATGATTAATTTGATTCTTCGTCCATTAGTGAATTGATGAATTAGGAAATAAGCGAGTTACTGAGTTAGTAGAGTACTTAATTGTTAGATTAGAAAGTTAGCGAATTAGTAGGTTACTGATTGGTAACTTGCCAAGTTTCCGAATTACCAGATTCTCAAACCCTTAAATTACAAAATCAGTAAATTGCTAAACCGAACAGTCCAATACCTTAGCCGTAGCCACATCTCTTTCCTTGATCCTCCCCCCTCTTTTTATCCAAAATTCTATAAACCACCAGCGACGTATACTTGCTAACTAACGGTGGCCGTCACAGTCGAAAACCTAAAGGATAACAAAACTAAATTCCCCAGTTCCTGTCTGGTTCGTCCAAAAATCAAGCCCCCGATCCCAGAATCGTCCTGACCAACAATGCTCGTTTCTCCCCTCACCCTTACACCGTTTTCCCTGGATTCTGTGTGTTTAAACTGAACGACGGTACACACACACACACACACACACACGTACAAGAGGATGGGGAAACGTGTGTGCAGCTGGCAGCATCAGGCCGGATGGTGTATAGAGGGGGGGTCGCGTGGGTGTTCACCAACACGTGTACGTACACACCCGGTGGCGTAGCGCTCTGGTTTCGCTTAATTAAACTGTGTCTAGCTTGGTCCAAAGCCCTGGCGTGTCGTGGCCGACAAAGGAGGCTGTCCAGAAAGGATAGAGAGAGGGCGGCCGGGGGTAGCACGTGCCTTCATTAGGATCCCAGATCCCGACCAGAGTTACACCCGTATCCCTGCGTAATCCAAAATAACGGGCCAACGGGAACCAGGAGAACCTCTTCGGGTCTCTACCGGTTCCGACGGGGGGTCCCCCGGATCGCAATCACCTACGACGCTTCCGGCTGAGAATTTTCTCGGTTCAAGTGGGAGAGACCGGTCTTACCATCGATCTTCCCCTGCGGCTCGGATGGATTTCGAATATGGAAATCAGGCTTGGGATAAAAATCGCGAAATCAGGTTATTCTCTTCGGGAATTACTGGAATATTAAATTCATCGGTTTTATGGCAGTGCAAGAGTTGGCAGATGGAAAATATTAAAATTGTCAACTGACAGTGTAGAAACATTGAATATTTTAAAATAAAAACACAGAACCAAACACCTAGGATTTGGAAAGTAATTAAGAAATATTGAAAGATACATTAATTCATTGCTGTAATAAACTGTCTCATAAATCAGGTATCTTCATTACGTAATATTAATTAAAATCGATTCTTCGAAATGCCAACAGTATTACTAAGATTATAACCCTAATTGAAAGCACTTGCCTCGACCAAGAATTTCCATTCATTTTTCCACGAAGAATCGTCCTCACCCTTCGCAGACGTTCACCCTTCGCCTCCCCCTCCCCCCGAAACCCATCGAGTAATATCCCTCCCTCCATCTGGGGTCTGTTACATCATGGGGAAAACGCGTCAGCCGAACGCAATTAAATTCGACCGATCGAGCAACCAAGTCACCGCGAATCCTCCAATTAGGGTAAATATATTTTATCAAAGGGACAGCGTCACGAGTGCGTATTAATCTTCTAATCCGGACAATGACGTGGTCAAGCAAATATCGTTTCACAGAAAATCGTTTAACGACGGTGTTGATACATAAGGAAATTGTTAAATGGCAATTTTGAAAATTGTCAAATGGCAATACATAAACATAATAATCTTCTCTTCAGGGTAAAATTTGAAGTACCATTGACTCCATGAAATATGCAATATTATCGCAAATTATTCGGGGAAACAATGTGTTTCTTTTTCTCTTGCTTGTATATATTTGGACGATCAGGATAATAGATCCCCTTGACAACGTGTATTTCGATGTTAACCTTTGGACAGACGGTTTAACAAAGAAGCGAGCACCCAGCAAACGAACCAACCAACGTACCAGAACAGCTTTGCTTCACTTTCACCTACACGGGTTCGATGCACTCCCGAGTGCAATTGCAACGGCACGGTGTACATATCGATGCAGCCCGACAGTAGCGTACCACCTCGATGTTGCATAGTTTTTCTTTCCTTTTTTTTTATCTCTTCCACGAACAACTAGAAAATGTAATGCAGTGTTATAATTATATTTCAAATGGCAACATAGAAATATAGTAATGTCAAATGGTAATATGGAAAATTGGCATATAGCAGTGTGGAAAATCGCTGCATAACGAGTCGACCTCCATATTTATTTATTCACGGTTTCATTTGCATCACAGTTAATTAGTACTTCGAAATCTGAATCCTTTTCAGCGCTCAAATGTATTAAAATGTTTTTCAATTGGCAAGCCTCAATTTCTCCGAAGCGATTCGCCAATAATCTAAGGTCAGCCGGTTATGCAATTCGCTTGATTAACCCTTTTCCTGCAACGACCGTTGCACAACAGTCGTGAATCGAGAAACAATTTATTCGTCGTTAATCTTAAAATACTTAATGAATAAGTGAATAAATAAAATGAATTTTTGAAATATCTCGTCTGTTAAACAACCTCCTCCAGAAATCATGTTCGTTTCTTTTAACTTTTCACTAAGAAATAATAAAAAAATAACATAGATAGCAGAAAATTACGTATTTTATTATAAATAATCGATTCTGAACGACGCGCGCGACCAAGATCGAGCTCGACTTGGACGAAGGGCAGAAAGAAAAACGATGCAAAATTGTCCTGCGATCGGGGCGTTGTCGTGACCGCGCGAAAACGCTTCGGTTTACACGCTCGACAATATCACGCGTGCCTCGAGCACGCTCGGCTGACTCCTCTAACGCCTTACAGGCTTATGCAATTGATTCTCGTTCGAGCTTTTAAGTCTCGTCCTCGTAAGCCGATCGGCAATCACGAGGAGCTGTTTTGCCTCGCCATTCTATTATCCCTTCTCTGTGAGCCGAGCGGAGTAACTCCGGCTACGTAAACAAAAAAGTATCTTAAAATTTGAACAATTTACTCGTTTCGTACTTCTAAGTACAATTTTGTATGATGATAATATTAAAAGGTTGAAATAAGAAAAGGATCGTTTGATTGGAATTATACTCATTAATTAATGATGAAACTAAACACTTTTAATTTATAAATATTCACCCCTTGCCATACTTTGACGAGTCTTATTGTTAGTACAATTGAGTTTTTAGTATAGTTTCAGTTATAATTGAAAACTGTCAAATGGGAATATGGAAAATTGGCAAATAGAAATTGGGAAAATTGTAAAATGGCAATAAGAAAAATTGACAAATGGCAATTTGGAAAATTGTAAATATTAAGCATTAATTAAGCATAAGCCAAAATAGTACTCTCGACTTTTGGAAAGAAACTTAGACTATACTCAAAAGGGTTAAAATGGAAAAATTCCACCATTTCGTAGCGGGGGGGGTTAAAGAAGGAATCGTTTGAAGGAAGTGATAAGCAGAATTTTCAATGGAATTTCCATCGGTTCGACGCGGAGAGTAAATGTTATTCGAGGAAGAAAAAACGAGGCAACAAAATGGTCCGTGTTTAGAAGAGGATTCTTGGTCGACGTTCGACGGAACAGAGCGATTGAAAAACAAACCGTCACCCGTCGTATAAAAAAGACAATCGATATCGATCGATTCCGATGCTCCACGACACCCCGGGGCTTATTCGATTGAAACGCCTCGCGTCGCGACGCGTTGGCTCTCGACTCGCGTCCTGAACAAGAAGTTTTTCTCTCTCTCTCTCTCTCTTTTTTTTTTTATTTTGCCATTACAGTGTCGATACTTCGCGGTTTCGCGATATTAAGTCAATTACACGAAATAATACTGGGGAGGGGGATCGACTATGATTCGTTGCGTCGAGTACTCTAGGTTTCCCTTGGAAAATGGCGGTGTAAAGGAAGAAAGTCCTTAAAGTTACTAGGAATTATTTCTAAGTTTTGAAATTTTCAAACCTTGAAAGTTTAACGACAATTAAATTTGCAATTGTTTGATTTCTGTTGCAGGAGAGCTCACCTCAGAAATTGCCTCGAAAAGCTGAAGATACTGGTTCCATTGGGTCCCGAAACTTCAAGGCACACCACCTTAGGTCTCCTGACCAAAGCCAAGCGTTTTATCAAGGTATTGTACCATTTACCAAAGCCCAGAACAAGTGATATTGACCCATTTGGTACATCCAGTGTTAACACATCATTGACAGGCTATTATTTCATAATTGAATGTGCAAGTGAAATAATACTGTAGGGGTTAGGGATTAACTCGTGTAAATGATTGCACCTATTCGAAGGATTCTCCTGAAATATAAAAAAAAAAGACTTCGGTAAGAATGCACGCATTTAGGACGCGCGAAGAAGTATCGTTGTAGGTCGAAAGGAAAGTCGGTCTAAGGTGTCGTCGCAAACAGAGAGTGGCGACGGACAATGGATGCGTAGTTAGTAAATTACACAGGCCGGGCCTGGCTGGTTAGCTGGCACAATGGCGTGCATGCGTGCCGTAATATGTATACGCATTGTTCGTTGTGTACGTGTGTTTGTTGCCACGTTGTGTGCAACAACGGTTTGCACAGAGCCCGAGTGCAGCAGCCCGTATCCACCGTTCGTCCATGCATACATAGGCCGCGTGGGAGATTCCCCCGGTATACATCAATCTGACCTCTGCTTCGGCTACCTGTACGTTATACGAGGCCGCGCGTTTAGATACCCGAGCCAAGATTTCGCTACGTCCTCCATTCTACCGGACGGTATGTTGTTGCCTCAAAGAACAGATACGGCTACCGTGTTGCCAACTAAATCCTCTTAAACCCTTTCGTTCCTATCGGCGCCTATAGGCGTTCGAAAAATTCGACCCCGTACTCCGCTCGAGACACTTTTAGATCTGAGATTAAGTCTATCAACACCGAACTGCTCGAGATCACTTGCTACCGGTTTCTTATTTTATATTAGACAATTTTTTTACATAATAGGTATTTGTTTTGTTATTTACCTTGCTTTAAATTTGAAAGAAAACTTAGATTTAGTCAATTTTGTTTAATTGTGTCAGTTTAATTTTTATTAGAGACTATTAGTTTAATTCTAATTCGAAGGTATCCAAAATAGTAAAATATTCTATATAATAATTTTGAACTCGAATTCCAAGTCACTCAAAATATTCCAATATTCCAATAGTCAAAGTTTCTAATCCTAATTCCAAGTTATTCGCAACAATTACTCGAATATTGAAATCCCAAATTCTAATCAATAATCAATTTTATATAAAAATTGACAACACTTTAATAATACCACGAAAAACATATCGTATCCGCCCCTGAATTTCCTCCCCGTCTTCCAGTTTCTTTCCACCATCAACAACCCCCGACCGCTCTCGACCGCGATATTCTTTTCACACTCGGCCATCTTTTCCGCCATCTTTCTCGCTAATTACCCGACCCGTTTTCCAAGCCAGAAATCTCCGGTTCTTTTCCCTTGCTGTATCCCGCCACCCTCTGCTCCTTCAACCGCCCCCCCCTTCCTCCCCCGACAACGTGAGCAATTTCTCGCGGACCGCGGTTTCGCGGAAACATCCCCATGAAATATTCAAACGTATCCCCCATTCAGTCTTTCTTAACCCCTTCGGTATTCATTGAAACAACCGGGGTGGTAAAATCATTTTTAGAATTTCTCTCTTTGCTGTATCCAAAGTTTTCTTTTAACATCAGTATTACCAAACAATAATTCTTCTTAATTAAATTATCAGAACTCTTAACCCTCTGAGGGGACAGTGTTCGAGTGCAAAGGGTTAAAAAAATGATTTTTAATTGCAAATCACGTACCAATGGAAGAAATTCAAGAAAGCCCGAGGGAAGAATCGATTTATCTTTGGAAAGGTAAAGAAAATATCAAGCATCGACGAAAACATCGCAACACGTTTCCATTTTCCTTCATTTCAAGAGTATTTTCCTGCTGTTTGTCTTCGCCCATTTTCCACGCCCTCCCCCCACCCTCGCCCCACGGTTCTTTATTATTTCCCTTCGCCCAGGAGTGTAGATGTGTAAACCTCACCCTATCATTCCCACCGTATCTTCACCTTTCAACCATCTACCCCTCTTTCATCTTCCATTATTTATCTTTTCACCCCCTTATCTTCTTTCCCGTGTTGCTCGTTCCTCTTCTCTTTTCCTTTTTCTCTTCTCTTCGTTTTATTTTCAGCAATATTCCCCGCGACCCGAAGGGACAACACACGCTTTCTTCGTTTTATTTTTTCGATGGTTCTTCATCCCTTTCCTCGCGCGGCCACCCCTTTTTATTTCATCCCTTTTCCTGTTCGAAAATTGCTCCCCGTCCCGTCGTTCGCATCAATGTATCGACCTTAAGCCGCGTTAAGGGATCGACGTTTTGTGGGTCACGGGAAGCGGGAAAGCCGCGGCGATCGCATTAAGGAGGACGACAACGAGCGACTTCCGTTACGAGAAAACGAGCCGGCGCGCCCGCGATCGAGACGCGTTAACGCGTGTCCTTTTCAAAAGAGGAGAGGAAAAAATGCTGTTGTTTCGTGTTTCGAGAGCACCGCCCGGCTATAACAATAGCGACGACGATCGCAATAAGACGGGAATGGACGGCGCGGGAAGGAGAGTCCCCTTTTAGGAGCTTTCTTTCGGATGGGAATGAGCTCTGGATGCTCCGACCTCTTCGCGGTTCTGATTCTTTTTACATTCGTGATTCGATTTATGTAATATTTTATGGCGGGATGTTCCAAGAATATTATTGACGTAATGTGGTACAGTAGTACGTTGGACTTGAAAATGTTGATAATAATAGTTGTTGATATGTCTGAAATGTTTGAGAGTAATGGATATAAATTCATGACATAAAAGTATCACAAAACAGCACTTATGCTACATCAATTTAAACCTAAAACCTTTATAAAAATGGCAATATAAAGTCTCCCTTAATATTATTAATACAAAATGGCTGGTTCCTCTTTGAATGTCATCCATTACCTAATATCCATTGTTTATTCCAAAGTAGAGCCAGCCATTTTATATTAAAAATATCTATAAATAATTTACATATTCTTTTTCGTCACACTTTAATCTTCAAATTGATGCACGATAAGTACCATTTCGCGCTACTTTTATGTCACGAAACCGCGTCCGGGTTCCTCTCAGAATCTTTATGTCCATCATTTACTTTTCAATCTTCGAATCCATCCACTTCCGTTCCTTGATTAATCGACTCGAACGTCGGTATCGGGCAATAAATCGTACAACCGTGTACCCCCCCGTTCCCTTCCCGTGGCGCGCTTTACTTCCGGTTTTATACGTACGTTTTCGTCGTCGGGGAAAGTGAAATGGTTCGTGGCGTAACGCGCGTCTGCTCGATTTAAAGAAGCAATTTACTTGGTCGAAATCGTCTTTCGCTGACCCGTTGTCTCCTTCCCTTTATATATATTTTATTTCCCGTTCAACGGGGACTAAATTCTTCCGGCCCGGGTCCCGAAGGATTCCGCGCGCGCGCACGCGGCGCGGGGGATACTTAATGTCCGGAAACGAAACGAGTGCCGGTTAGCGACAATTGTGTTTAATTGCCGGGAAAAAAAGCTGTTCCGCGCTGCTCCCCCCCTCTTGTGTCAAAGGTTGGGTAATTAGAACGGCACCGAGGAGACACCCCCCTCGGTAATTGGTCCGATTCTGTTCGACCGTTATTAACTTCGATTTTTTCTTTTTATTCCATCGATCGAAACCGAAAAGCGACTTAAGTGTAAAAATTCCACGTGATAGTAATTTTATTTTTGGCAAATTTTGTATTCCATTTCCACAATATTTTGTCGTTTCTAATATCCAATGGGAAAATTTTCAACCGAATAAATTCAAGAATTCCTAATAAGACGGGCGATGGTTTCTAATGGAAATTCAAGTGTCACCCATGCATGGGTGGCAGTCGAGGTGTTAAAGGAAGGAAGGATAGCGAAGCGAGGGCGCGAGGTTGTCGCTACAACTTCGTAAAATGGAACATTGAAAATATTCTTTGCTTAAAAATCGACAGTAAGCTGACTTTGTACGATTGATGAGAACGGAACAGATATCTTCCGCGAGCAGCGGTGTATTTTATTTGAAATCGGGACGGCGATGCAACGAAGGGTCAAAGAAGAATAAAACGTAGGGCGGGTCGTCAAAATCGCAGATAACAAAAGGGATCGACGATACCGGGGCGCCGTTCCCGATACAAGCTCTCGCTGGAAAAACTTGATTCCGTGCCGTGCTTTTCCATTCGTCCTGATACGAGTTTACAGCGGAAGATAAGAGCGAGTGGCTTCGAGACGCTCGTAAAACGCTCGGGAGAGCCCCGGTTTAAACGCCCACCACCGCGGCCGTCCCGTGTCCCGGGAAAATTCTAATCGCAAAGACCGCCTCCGTCGCTCTCGCCGCGAGTAAATTACACGCGCCGATCGTAACTTTATCTTCGGTCATTTTACAGATAACGGTACACACTGAATTTTTATGGGTGCGCCTTTCTGTCATCCGCGGATACTAATATCCTTAGACGCGATGCCGTCGACACGACGGTTCTTGTACCCGAGTCATTCGTGTTTGTTACTTCCTTGTTATTCATTTAACGCGTGGCTAATTTGTTGCCAAAAATTCTTTCAATTTACAACAATTTATTACAAATTACTGTTAGTTTTTAATCGACCCAGTTTCACTCTGTTCGAGTTCGCAGCACGCACAGTGAATCGGCGATAGGTCAGCCAGGGATTATTGGATTATTGGGAAGGTGTGAAGATTTCATACAAGCAGTCTCATAAACGCCTATAATTAAAGAAATCCTCTTAATTAACTTTGGAGTTTAGGGCTTCGCTTTAAACGTTCCACCGAAGACGTTTCTGTACGTTTCCCATGCATTCTCTTCTTCTTTTTTCTTTTTATTTTAAACCTGAATACTTTTGTGTTACCTGGCCCAGGGCCATTTATGTATTAATTAAATTTCAATAATCTCGTCTAACTAACCACTCTTAAAAACAATCGAAAATCGAAAAAATCATCGACTGATTCGAACTAAAATTGAATTATTAAAAATCCCACCCTTGGGTGTAAAGATAAAAATTAAACAGCTTCTCGGTTACTCGCCAAAGGGTTAAATCTTGAAGGCAACAATCGAAGTGTCGAGGAGATAAGTCTGGCATGTAAATAAGCGCGGCAAGAACGATCGAAGGGGTGGTGGGGTGGTTGTAGAAAGCGATGAAAAGATGGAGAGAGAGCGAGGCGGAGGGGGGTGAAAGCTGTCTGCGATTTACAACACCCTTCCAGAACACCGAGCATCGTACGAACACCCCCTGTAATCACTTCTTCGCTGTTCGAGAGAGGAACGCGTCTCGGAATAAGAGCAAGGGATGAAAAAGAAAGAAGGAAGTAAAACTCGAACACAGAGAGGGTGATACGAAGATAAGCAATTGGAATGGTCGTCGAATAACACGACACGGAAGGGAAGCGATTAGAAAAGAGGGACAAAATTGTCCCGTACAACCGAAGGGGGAGATCCTGGAACAAAGAAAAACAGTCTGCGGTGTATCCTGCTAATGAAAAGGGGGCGAGAACGGATAAAATATGGACTAAGGTGGATTGGGACGTAAGAATTTGTAACGTTGTCCCGGCGATTCTTAATCGACTCGTAAAGATCGTTGTTTAGATAGTGTTTTAACATTGATGCACCCGGTAGAAAGATTAAGGGGTTAAACCTGAATTTCTGGAGTTAAGTCCCCCATTTCCGGTCTTACATTACTTCTGGGACACCATGTGTAGAGAATATGGCCACAGTTTAGTTGTAATTACAATTTGTGAAGTCATGTGAGGTTAAAAATAATATGAGTTGCGTATATGTGTTCCAGAGCTTGGAGGAACGCGAACGCAAGCACGCGGTGCACAAGGAGCAGCTGTCCCGGGAACAGAGGTTCCTGAGGCGACGGCTGGAGCAACTGACCAGCCAGACGGGCATTCACGGGCTCCACGGGCTGCACGGTTTAAGCTCGAGCGTACCGACCGGTTCCTCTTGCGGGCCAGGAGCAGCCGCGGCCGCGGCTCTCCTCTCGAAACGTCGAAGCGTGTCCGAATGCTCGCTCGGCACCGCCTCCTCCACCAGTTCCACGGCCAGCTCCAGGAACTCCGACAGGTCTGCGGGCAGTCCATCCGTCTCGGAGTCCGGTAAGTACTGTTTTTGCAATTTTATATTTGCTCTAATAATCATCATTTAAATATAACGAGTCGGTATTTTTATTATAAAATGGGAAACAGTTTTTTCCGTTTTTCAATTAATTAAAAAGTTCATTCATTTTTTCCCCCAATGTTTTATAACAACGTGAATTTGTATCCAGGGTTCAAATTTATTATTGGACTGTAATTGTTTAATACTATGATAAGTTTGATGTCTGATAAGACAGATCCATTCGGGTATCAAATTTTCTTAACGATGGAAAAGTTAGTTCTCCCTCGTTTGAATATTATCTGTTTACAAAATGCGACGGGGATAATCAGCGATCAGGGGGGAGGCGGGGGGACAGTGATGGTAAAATTTCACGGGGTGCACTCTATTTCCCGAAGGAAGTTGAATCCTTGCATATCAATATTTAATTTAACTTTATAATTAGCTGGCCTATCTGTTCTTGCTCGTTTAAGAACACCCTGAATCGATGGCTGTCTTTACGGTGTCGTGGATTTATTGTTGGAACGAAATAATTTATTCCCCCCCCCCCCCCTTTCTTTGCTCATTTATTTGCAGATTTAATTGAAAATTACTCCGCTTTTATTTTGAATACTTTTTATTAACAAAAATTAAAATATTTTATTCATTTAAGGTTCGAAATGTCTGGAAAATATTTAAGTAAAATTCTTCTTGTAAATTTTTGCCTTTTTAAAAATTATTATTCAGGTTTCGGAGGGTCTCAATCAAGAAATATTATTTTGACACCTATATTTATTTAACATCTTAGGAATTTCGCGAGAACGCGGAGAGATACGAAAATTTGGTTAAAAATTAATCGAATGACGATCCACGGGGCAGAAGTTTGACGAAATCCTCGGCGGATCGGATATTTTTACGAGTGTTCAGCAGAATCGTTGCGTATTACCGCGAATTTTCCCGGCTGTCGAGAGGAAACTGGCTGAGTCAGCCCGTTAGCAAACTTCCGGCTCGTTCTCTTGTCGCTTATGAACTTCTTAGGTAAGACCGGTCCCCCCCCATCCCATCCCCTCTCCGCCCTCGCCCCGCGAACTTGCCGGCCAACCGATAAAAACTTGCAACCGACGACGTGCCAGCCTTGCCATCGAACCCCTGAAGAAAATCCCTCGTTTCTTTTCATTTCAATCACTCGTTCGCTCGATACGAACTTTTCCTCCGCCGTTCGCCCGCGTATCTTTCGAAATTTCATTCAATCTTCCCGGGGTTATCTGTTCGAAACTGTAAATTGATCGATTCGTATCGAACCGTCGTCGATCCACTGAATTTTTCCATCGAACTTCAACCCTCCAAGTATATTTTGTTAAGAAAGAAAAACGATCCTTTTGCGTTTGAAATAACAAAGATTACTTTCTAACATTCTGAACAGAATTGTTTTTTTAATGTTTAATATAAGCAATTGTTAAGGATGTTTTCTTAACTTCTTAACTTCGGGTATTCTAAGCGAAATTATTTCGCATAAATTATATTTCCTTAACGAGGTGACGAATGCTTCTTGCGTGCATAAAATTTCGCCGGTGGCGAAAAGAAGGAAGGAAAAATGAGAAGATCGGCTTGTTTATGATGCCGTTAGCCCCCCGAAAGACGGCACGTGGGTGCGTACGAAGCCGGCCGTGCCCGCTTCTAATCCCTTTAACGAGAAAATTTGAGGGTTAATCGCGTTACGGTGATACATCGTCGCTTGTTTTCGGCGGCAACGAAGCCTCTGAAAGGATTGAAGCCCGGCAAAAATGAACGAACGAACGAGCACCGTTGAAACTCCCCTTTTCTTTTCCTTCCTTTAATTCCTTTCTCCTCTTTGTTTCTTCTTCTCTTTGCAACCCTTTCGCGACGACGCCTCGTAAGCCGTCGCGTTTCTACCAATTAGAGCTTGAATTGTTTCACACCCTTTCATCAATCCGATACCCTTTTTCGCTCTCCTTCCGGCTTCTCGTCTATTAATTTCAATAAGATTGCTTGCAGTGTTTAAACAGGAAATTAGTAAAATTAATATTATATTTTTATCGCGTTCCGATTGATTTTCCAAGCTCTCGAGGAGTTAAAGGATGGGTACACATCGCGCGAAAAGGTTAAAAGAATCCTGCTTGCGGGTAGTTTCTCGTGCGCGCACGGGGGTGATGGGGGACGATACTTCACGGGGTTGAATTAAGTTTTAAGGCTGTGCGACACGGTGATTTATCGCGTCCCCGTTTTCAAAGGCTTTTCATTCTGGAAGGCGAACGCGACGCACTCTGCTCATCGATTATCGTGTTGCTCCCGTTGTCACGCGGTGCTTCATTCGGTCAACAATGCTCCGTACACGTAATTTGCCTGCTATTGATCATCCATTTGTCACCCTGTGCATCAAACCTGTTTTCCTCGCTGTTTTTGCCCCCCTCAACCACCCCTCTCTGCGCCGGCGACGTTCTATTTTCGGACGTCATCGAGTCTGTTACCGAATTAACCCCCTATGGGGTAAACTGTTTGGAAGATAAGGTCTTGATTTCAATTTTGCTGAATTTTGGAGAAATATGTGTTTTGTAGAAGATTTTAAACGATAGTTAATAATTTTAGCTAATTATTCAATTTTAAATTGACGATCAGTTAAGGATGTGCCCTCATTTTTATAAATTATTGCTTTATACAATTCCTTATGAATTGTATAATAATTTCCCAGTTGTCTAGAGGCAAAATAATGCTGGAACATTTCTAATTTTATTAAAAATAAAAGCCATGCCACGTCTTCGTTTCTTTCGTGTCGCGTATATTAAAAAATTCATAATACGCGAGACACCCTGTATAGAGGCTCCTCTCACGATCCGATACGTGAGACCAAAGTGATTATGCATCAAAGGGAACCTCTTGAGGTCCGGGGATATCGGAATCGATATACGAATCTGCTTCACTCAAAACCCTCTATGTTCCAACCCCTTACGTGCCCGCCTTTGCTCACCCCTCCCATCGATAATCTCATGATTGCACTGATTAACCCCACTCCTATCACTTTATTGCCCGTACGATCCTCTCAGTCGTCGGTCTCGATCGTGATCCATACACTGAACATTGATCTATCATCGAAATTATCACCCTATTATAACGCAAAATTTGGAACATTGTAAATTATGATATTTAGTAATCCAGCTTTGATAACAATTTCACAGTAATTTTATTACTGATATCTTAGTTTTATATTTCAATATTTCTTAAAATAAATTTTACTTCTATAATGCACAAATAAATTATGCAAATTTCATTGTTTGACTTAGCTAGTAGAAATTTTAATAAATAAGCTACAGAAGAATATAAAATTGATTACTTTAATTCCACTCTGATATGGTATCTGAAAGACAATCACCTGATATGGTATTTTGAATGATATGGTATTTGATATGGTATTTTGAAAGACAAAATGATCATCCATCGTTGTATTTGGATGATATTAGAAAGCACCGGTGGATTATGATTATAGTCGAATCTCCATCGTGTCCTAACCGCTTGTCCATAATGATGGCATCCGTGGTCGGAAAATTGGGAGACATAAGTGTGTTGGTAGGTGGTTTGGGTTGCTTATTTCGACACGATCTGCTCCACGAAGCTTAGTGCCTCGAAGCTGCTAGCCGAGGCGATTAGGCGAATTACCAAACACGATAAGGACCATCCAGATAAGCTTTCAGTCCCGAGGCATTGGTAATAGTTCCTGTCGTCTAGCTGACGACTTCTCATCATCGTCCCTTGCGATGTTAATTAATTCCCTGAAACGTATTGACTCCGTTACATTCCCTTTTACTCAAATTTTTATCTTCTAAAACGATCTATCCTCATCGAAGGCTGAAGAAGGAATCCTTCGAACAATAATACTTATTTTTATCATCGTTAACCTTGCCGCGTCACAATGCGATTCGTCGAAAGGAGCAGACTCGCGGCTTCGAGGGTCCCGTCTTCAGGGTACGGTGGCTCGCGAGAAGATCGGGGTAAACGCGACAGAGAGAATTAATTCCAGGCCTACAGACGTCTGTCGGCGAACCGCAGACGCTCTACCGGGACCCGTGGACCCGTGAATTTTTCATGCGTCCTCTCGCAGTCACGTAACGAAGGATAAAAGTTGCAACGTTCTGCCAAGTACACCGTGAGATAAGGGGATGTAATTTTAAAAAGCTACTCCCGAAATCGCGAAACTTAATGGGACGTGCACGCGAGCTGTTTCCTGGCCAAATTGGCCGGAAATTGAAACGATTCAATTTTACCATTACGACTCTCAAGATGTAGAATAAATTCTTTCAAAAATTCTATTATTTGTAAGTGTAATAGACTTTCCTCGACGAATCAAATTCTGTGCGTGACAAAAACTGCACCCCCTCAAGAAACATATTATTCTGCAACGATTTCGACCAACGGTTAAGGACTAAAAAAGGTCTCGACAGGAAAACGATCTCCACCGTCGTAAAAGACAGTGTCGAGTAGAATCGTTTCGCCGTTGAGACGATCGAAGAAAATAGAAAATCCTTTCGACGCTGGAGGAGGATATTCCGTCCGGGTCGAGTGGATACCATAATCGATTTCCTGGAAGCGTAGCGGGTTAATTCATCCCCGTCGACTCTTCTTGCGGCCGCGTATACATCAAGCATTCGTTCCATGCTCAACAACACCCGCCTCCCCTTCTTCATCCCTCTGCTCAGTGTGTATCGATTACGAGCATATCCGATTCCCCTCGTTCTTTTTTGCCCCGTGACTACGTCTACGTCTACGTCGTCGTCGTTCAGGAGGCTTTGTTAGGTAAAACACTAACGTCGACGTAAATGTACGACGAGGTTGAGTTTCACCGTATCAGAAAAGCCGAGGCGTGTCGTCGTTACGCGGTTGGGCTCTGGCTGGCTTTCACGATTTCTCTCCCCCCCTCTCTCTTTCTCTCTCTCTTTCTCTCTCTCTGTATGTCCCGATGCCATTGTCGTAGCTTTCGAAGAAGAAAGGATCCGTCGGTGGCGCAGGATAATTAGCTCGGGTATAAATGTCACCCAAGCCTCGCTCCGGATGATCTTTCGGCTTTGTTGTACCACCCTGTGCCGGAACGAACTTCTCCTACCTCCCCCCTCCCGCCACGGTATTCGTTCTTTTTATTTTTCTCGCTACTCGTGTGTCGTTTCCTCTCGATTCGTTCTTCTTCTTCTTTCTTCATCTCCTTTTCTCCGTCTTTTGTCCTTCGCTGTGTCGTTTATTTCGTAAGTTTGATATCAGAGGGGGGATCGGGAGCTTCGAAAGTTTCGGGAATTGATGAAGAAACGGGGGATGCTGGTTAACTCTTTCGTGAGGGAACTGGAGGGTTGTACCGTTCTTGCGTTGATTTTGGTGATTTGTGGGAAATATTGTTTGAAATATTTATTTTTATAGTAATATTAATATTAAAATGTGTTATGGTAATTTTACCAAACTCTTATTTTAGTAATCATTCAAGGGTCAATTCTGTACTTTTATACTTAAGGGTACAATAAAAGTACGATTAAAATTGATAATTCTATTAAATTAGAAAAAATTATTATATTTTTTTACTGATATTTCCGCGATACGATGAAAAGGTTTGGTTCACGTTCGACGGGGTGCCGCTGTAACCAGCACACGGATATTTCGAACGGTAATAACAACAACAACGAGTACCGCAACGGGGGCGAAGGGTTGAAAATGCCAGGGTGGTTGTCGTCGTCGACGACATCGCGTAATGGTCACGACTGTCACGAGGCGTCGTTTTCCCCGTGAAAACGACGCCGTGTCGTCGTTCCTCCTCGCGTGTCACCGCCACTCAAGCCGGGCGGATTTCAGCGCGAAGGTTACAGAACAGCCCGAAGAGACGGCTTTATCGGGGCTCGGAGGGTGGCGCGCACGGGGGTTGAAAAGAGGAAAGGCAGGGAGACGAGGAGAAAATTGAAAGGGAAGAAGCGGCGAGCCGCTGCTGGATACGGCGTTACAGATAGCTTCCAGGAACCGGAAGTGCGGGGGGTGGAAACGAGCGGGGATGAAGCGGGAGTTGAACCAAACCGAAAAAACCGAAAGTGGATGTTGGAAAATTAAAATTGACAGTCGATTGCTTTCAATCCCACCCGCCTTATTAAATTATGTTAAATAAATGCTCGCTGCAATTCCATTCATCGAACCACGACGTTATCTCTATATAATTTATGAAGTTATTGATGAAAGTTTGAAAGGAAACTCGGAGGACGCGGCAAGAATTAAAAACTGCGACTGATACTGCGAAGAAGAAGAAGAAGAAGAAGAAAAAGGAAGGAATCCGCTCGACAAAAACGTCTGAGAACGGATGCCAGGCAGAGGAGGGGAATGAAAGCGTAGAAAAGGACGAGGGTGGAGAACGTTTCACGGAACGGCTATTAAACCGGAATAGAAGGCGTGTTCGTGAAAGAACGAAACGGTTTTTATTAAAAAGTCCAAATAAAAAGCGAAAAAAAAAAAGAACAAGAAACAAATGTGCCAGCCAACGGATAGACATAGTTTTCCAACCGCGCGCGTGGGAGCGAGAGGAAGATGAAACGGGGGGGCGGAGGGGGATGGCCGGTGGTCGAAAACAGCAGGAAACATTTCGCGAGACCACCACCCTCTCTGTCTATCCACACCCCTCGGAAAACTCTCTTGCTCGCCCCATTCCATGCCATTGGCTGCGTGCAAAGTGATTAAAAACATGGGAACGGGCAACTCGTGCCCCATACCATCCCTCGTCAGTGAGAGTGAGAGAGAGGTGGTACGGGGGGAGATTTCCTCTTCCATAGGTCCGTTTCTATCGGCCTTCCTGTTCGCCAACCCCTGTTTTCGGTCCGACCGGCGATGGCCACCGCAAATGCCCGAGGGATTGCTGCTCTACGAGTATTTTATCCCTTCGGAGACAGAAACGACGTGGACCAGATAGAAAGGGGAACAGGACGGAGCCACGAGGCTTGGATATTTGAGTTTTCCATGGCTCGGTCGAAGGATTTTTCCCTACCTTTTACCGTTACTCTTCGATCCGCTCGGAGGCGGTGAGAATTTCATTAGACGTTTTAGTCTCGAACGAATCTCATCGATGACAATTTCGTGTCGTTCGATGCCGTTGAAATTATAACTCAACGTTGTTAATAGCGCTCTTTGCGATTTCAATAAATTCATTTTACCCGAGGGACCCTTGTTCGAGAGGAAAAGAAAATTGATCTTATGAATTTTGCTAATATTAGGCTAGCAGCGTGGTTGCATTTGAAAATTAATCGATAGAAATTATAATAATTGGAGTTTGAGCGTGTCTTACCACACACGTCTGTATCCACTGTAGCAGTCACCCATACATGGGTGACACTTGAATTTCCATAGACATTCGTCACCTATATTTTTAGGAATTCGCTCATTGAATTAGAAATATTTTTAACAGAGATTTGAAAACATATATAATAAAAATAACAAATCACCATTTCACGAAGTTTTCAACATCTTCGGCGTGGCAGCGAACGCGTTAACGCCAGAGAAGGTATCCTACGATATCCGAGGGGTATAATAGCACGACCCCGACTGTTCATTTCCACGTGTAACGAAACTTCCGGTATCCGTCTGCCCATCCGTCGCGAGCCATCTTTTTCTCAACCCTGGGATATATATCCCGGGTATTACTTGTTCCTCTTGGTGACAGACGAACAAGAGGATCGTTCGTCTGAGGAGGAAGGTTTCTTCGGCATCCGGTCTGGCCTTCTCGCGAGCAACCAACAGAATCCATCCCATCTGTCGGTTTGCGTGGTGAACCGTGCCACTGATTGCCCATGGGAATTCCGTCGCAATTCCACGGATGAGAATAATGCTCGGAAAAGTTTTATCTCCTCTCGCGAGTCTCCGGGTATCGTGTAACGTGGCTTGAATGATATATAATCTGTCTGTTTAAGCGAGGCTTTTACCTCGTCACGTTTTCCGAACCACCCCCTTCCCGCCCCCTATCCCCCGTCTTGTCCACGTTTGTAACGCGATCTTGTTCCCTTTGAGGGAAGGGCGGGAGAGGAGGTGAAAATGTCGATGAACTCGATGGTGTCGATGATTTATCGAGAACCTTTCGATGTTTCTTCAAAAAGGACCCTGGGTTGTTTTGGGTCATTTTTGAGCCTTGCTGAATTGATTAGAGAAATTTCAAAATTCTTTTTCATTTTCATTTGTCTTCTTAATCCATAAGTGACACTTGCAGATGAAATGTTATTTCTTGAAATTAATTATAATTTAAGTGTAAAATTTGGTAAAAATTGCAAATAATATTTTACCATTTTAAGTTCAAACGGTTATTTCACTAATTGGCTAACTTATTAGTTTACCCTAGAAATGTCAACATCGCGATATAATTTTTATTCAATATCGCGAAGCCATCTTGTGCCATCTCGTCCCTTCCTGTCTCCTTTTATCGGAAGGTTGTTTTCATTGCAAAGCTTGGCTCGATCCATTAAACGTCGTTACCTGCGTCAACAACCGATGCCATTAGGTTTTGTTCATCGCACGACAACCGAGTTACAATAATCGATCGATCCGAGCCGATTCGACTTACTTTGCAAACTGAACTCATTGTCTCGATGTCGTGGAACAAGAAATTCCTCGTGGAAATTCTTCGGACCCGATCGTGATTCTACTTGGAAATATAAGTAGAACGTGGAAGAATACAATTCCTTTTTCTTTCTCCTCTTCGGAAAAATTATTCCAAAGTCGATTTTCTTTTCCCGTCTGTGATCTTATTCTCTTGGAAGAGTTTTCAATTATTTTTGGATTAAATTTGTTCCATAAAACTATCGATATTCGGTTCCTTTTTTTAAAATTTCATAGATTATTTTTGAGGGTTTTAGGAATTTTTAGTTACTAAATAAAGGGTTTATTACTGAAAGCAGTAAAAATTTGCAAGTGGAAATTTGTTGGGGAAATAATTTTGAAAATTTTACCACTGCGAAGCTTAAAATTAAAGAGGTAAACAGTGAAGCACCATTCAAAGTTATTTCCAAAAAAATTCCAAAGATCAATAATTTACAAACGTGAATTTCTTTTGGAAGAAATTCTGAAAAAAGCATGGATCGTTAGTGAAAATTATTTTGACTAAAATTACCCTTCTAATTACCAGTAAAAATTGCCCCAAGTGCTAATAACTTTCAGAAATCATGCAAAATTGATACACCCCTTTCAATTTAATTTGTCCCTTTAAAAAATGAACACAAAACATTTATCGCGTATATATTTTATCCAAAAAACCTCCCGTCCAAGCAACAAGAATTCGGCAGGGGGGAGGGTGTCGAAGAAGGGAAATCTCGTGACCTTTCGTCTGCGAGCCAGTCGTTTATTCAGATTGAAACGTTGCGTTCCGCTGAAAGCAGATGAAAAGGTTAAAAAAAGAAAAAAAAGAGGAAACAAGACGAAGGGGTCGCGTTACGAAGCGAAAAAGGGGTTGATAGAAGACGAGAAACTCCTCCTTTCTGCCCTTCTTTTCACAAAGGTACTCCGGTCCGTGCATCCTGCGGTTTACAAGAGCCTTCCCGACTTTGACTCGCCCTCGCACGCGTCTTCAATTCTTCTTGAAAATCTTCGCGCAGACGGCTGAAGCGGATTTCTGAAAACGCCTCCGTGCTGGGAAACCTTTGAACCCCCGGCCCCCATTATTCATACGGAGACACGTTGGGCTCGTTGTTTCACCCACGGCTTGGAGAGTAATTAATGGAACGTGTGACGGAGTTTTGGGAAGACGAAACCCCCGCGTACTCGACGGGGGTGCTTCTTCTTTCTAACCCTCTGCATTTCGTTGATTCGTCGCGCGACGTTGGCGCACTTTTCTGTGTCGTTTTAAGGATTAACTTTGATCTCTTACCGATATATTGAGCGATCTCGAGACATTCTTCTGGCATGATTTCATGACAGAGAAGTATTTCCAAATAGCACTTACGACACGTCGTTTTGAAGCCGAAGGTTTGATAAAGAAGGCTGTATAAGTGCTTCGCGATAATTCGTATCACTAAATGGATGGTCGTTAGGTGAACCGAGCAATGAGTCAGGAGTGAAATTTTTGTGTTAGATTGTTTCGAATGGACTCTGACAAGACTTCATGACAGAAAAGTACTTCAAAATATTACTTATGATGCATCAATTTGAAGCTTAAATTTTCACAAAAATTGTTATATAAATCTCCCCTAAGTTAGAGGGTAAATTAGTTAATTTATTAGAAATTATTTGAAAATTAAAGCGCATCAATGTTTCGTAACACGCCTTCTGGAAAACTACACAATGTGTTGTAATTAAACAGCAACAGCCTTATAACAAAGAGGAAATTTTTATGGAAATGAAATTCTTCTTTTTTTAGACGCAAGTTAACATAACCGTATTGTATGCAAATCGTGTTACGTTTATCCTTTCCTCTATCTGAGAGCACGGTTAATAAAAGTATATAAACTTCAGATATCCCAGTTTGATAGGGTGGTCTGAGAACCTGATGAATTTGTATGAACCCGGTGATAGTTGAGCGTAATTTTAAACTTAGAAACATGCGACTAATTATCGAAGTTGTATTATGAAAAGTTCCGTGATCTACATTTATACGATATATCCGGTTGAACTATTGAATCACTTATTCAATCAAAGAAACTCCGTAAGTTATATAAATAATTTTCTTCATTATATTTGCTGGGATGATAATATCGACACAATTATTCTTTTATTATAGTTATATTATCGCACGTTTCAATTATTTGAGCAGTTTCTGGGTAGAAAGTTTCAATTTAGATTGATTTATTGATAATCACCGCAAGATGCGGTATGGCTAAGGACCGTGCGTCGCCGACCATCCGCAAGAATCCTTAATATTTATAGAAAAGGATTGAGCAGGATCGATTTAATAGGATTCTTCTAAAAATTAGAAATTTTAGATTAGAAAGCCTCCTACTTATCACCTTGAACCCTCTACAATACCGTGTCACCCTCGTACGCACCCCCTGTTTCAAATACAACCTCTATCCTTCAATTTTTGATTAAAACTCAATTTCAAATTTAATTCTAATCGCAATTTATATAGTCAAGGCTCGTCTTAATGAAAAATCATAGTTTAAGGGGATAACACCTGAAAGCCACCCTTCCAACCCTTTCTTCGCGCCGTCCCTTTCCATTGGAGGAACGAAAAACGCGACAAAATTAATCAGCATCCGATTTCCGTTTCCTTCGTAACTGCCGGCTGATCGATGTAATTAATCCCGGGTAATTAACGATAAAAGCGAGCCGTAGTCGAGAGGGAATATCGTCGTGTATTCCCGGGCACGCACCTGGTTGCGTGATCCCGCGTGTCGGAGCTTTTAATCACCGAGAACGAGGTTGTTGGGCGAAGAGAGAGAGGAGGCAAGGCGCGCGTGGAGGGACGAGGGTTCGAAGAGAGAGAGGGGGGAGATGCGGGGGTTGGGAAAAGACGGCGTCGAGGACACCACTGCCATTTTCGTAATTACGAGCGAACGTTGCTCGTCGGATATTAATCGAAAACACGATATAGAGAGATGCCCAGGACCGAGGGGGATGGGTTCAGGAGGGAGAAGGGGGGCGAATGAGCCTCGCGGACAGCGCGAACCCTCGCACGATTAGCCGCGCGTTTTCCACGAGACCAGCCCCCACCCGACGGAGGGAGGACTCGTCGACGCGTCGAATAATTGGGCCGATGTTCGACAGGCCTAATTTTCCTTGACAAAATGGCCGCTCGTTGACGCGCGAATCGCGGTCTTCGAAATCTGTCGCTATTAGAACAACGTCGATTTAAAGCGTTCGGGACCGGATTGAATCGCAGACGTCGAAAACGCATTATTTTCGCAGAAATAATACCTGCTCTCTGAAATATGAACGCGCAGTCCATGAAATTTCACTCGACAGGGCGGGGAGGAAAGAAATATCGAGCGATCCGCGATCGCGCGATGTCGAGTGCCAAAACGCGATCGACAAATTACCGCGATAACGACGCGCTTCCGTTTTCCATTCGTATTCGAACGAATCGTGCCTGGCTTCTCCGATTTTCTACTTGCGCGCGAGAAGAATCGGAACGTTTCTGGAAGAGCCTCGGCTAACGAGACCCTGAAAACGATATATCTCGCAAGGTTGGGAAACGTTCCCCGGGTTGTCTCCGCTCGGTATCGGGGACGGGAGGGCGATTTCCCAGCCTCGATTTATCGTTTAATAAAAGGTGATACATGGCCGGCGTCCAGGCGGCGTTTTTATTTGCCGTCGGCGACGACGACCGACCGCGACCCACCGCACCCCCTTAATCTTCGATACACGTGTCGTTGGGGCCTCGTTAAACGAAATTTACTCAATTTCGAATCTTTGGAGAGGATGGACGCGCCCTTTGCATTCTTGCTCTAGATGACCCCCGGATACCCCTCTTTCAAACTTTGAAAGCAAACGATCGTCGCCCAAAGTGATCCAGAAAAAGTATCCACAGACGCCGTAGTTCTTTTCTTAAAATCTCCAACGAGCTTCATGCAATCGATCAATCGATAGGTCCTCCTTAAACCCCAAACATCCCCTTAACAAAGTACAAAAGCAAACGATGCAATCTCAAAGTGATCCAGAAGAAAAAGAAGTCGAAACAAACCTATACCACAGATCATTCAAACAGTATCGCTAAAGACAATATATATAATTTCTTAAAATCTCGATGGAATTTTGTCCAATCAGCTCATCGATGGGTTCATAATAAACCTTGAAGATCCATCTTTCAAACTTCAAAAGCAACCGATGCTCGCTCGAAGCGATCCTGAAGAAAAGGAGGAGCGTTTCCCCGGCTTCGAAGCAACAGGGTGGTCCGATCGCTGGAAACCCGCCGTCGATATCCCCATTCCCGACTTCCGACCTCCCATGGAACGTCGATAACGCGTTCCGTTCGTGTTATACGACGGCTCGACGTGTTCGCGTGTCTTGACGATCATCCCCAGAAGGGTGGAAGAACCGATCGACGTTTCGGCGCTTCGTGTTGCCACGACTGACGCGGTTGTCGCGAGGAAAAGGGAGAACAACGGGGGTTCGGTTGAAGGATCGAGGGATGGGGGGGATGGAGGGGGACCGGTATATCGCTATGGTCGATGTCGGACACGGTACGAGACAGAGGCGGGAAGAAGAACCCCCTAAAGAGACGCAAAGGCAGGCAGAAGAGGACGGTGCGCGGGGGGCACGGGAGGGTTTGGAAAAGCTCTTTGACAAGTCAAACATGCGCTAACGCCCTCGTAAGATAGTCACTTTCAACATGGCCGACGAGCACCCAGACCCTTTCTGACCCTCGGCAAAGGAGAACAGCCTCCGGGGGAGATGGTCGTCGAGGCAAACGAAATATTTGATTCCTTCCTCTCTTTTTTTTTTTAACCTCCCCCTTTTTTCTCCTCTTTTTCATCGCTTCTTTTCGGTACGAGCCGCTCGATTTTCGTTTAATTGGCTTCCTTTGGAACCGTTTTGTCGCGGTTTGTATAACGGGCCGCTCGTTTCTGACCCCTCGTGCACACGGACTTCTGTGAATTGAGATTTTCATTTTGAATACAGAGACCAATTGAACCACTTTTGCAGTATATTTTATACCGGTCTCGATCCATTTATTATCAATTTTACAGGCGCGTAACTGTGTTTCTTTTGATTTATAATATGAGGAAAATTCGAATAAATTTCTGCGATTCAACAGCAACGTTCGTTAAAACGTGACAAAAATTTATATTTATTGGAACAGGCTACTCGAAATAAATCAATAAATAAATCTACCAAGCTCCGTTGGTCTTTAAAATCAAAGTTAAAAAATATATTCCTTTTTAATTCAGAGAACTATTTTTTCCAAGAATTATAACAAAAAATTAATATTTAAATTCAAGAAAGCAATCTTCCACATAGAATGAAGATTCCTGTGTATAAAGTGATATTTTTTAAAAGGTGAAGGGCGGACCTTTCGAGACGGTTGAAATGCAAGATTGCAGCAGGTTTTAAACGCGTAATCGTTCTTTGTAACGTAAGCCAGCGGGTAATAGGGTCCGTAGCTGTCCTCCATTACGAGCCGACGACGCGTGGCGTCGTTTTAATTGGATTTGCAAAGGATTATTAAACGGCTTATCCTTCGTAGACGGTCTGTTGTTGACTTGTCGCCGTTGATCCGTCGAAAAGTCGCGCGTTTTGTATCTATCTTATATAACCGTCCGATTTTCATTCAATTAACTATTCTTAATATTACTTTTAATTTCCTGTATACTCCATTGGGGTGGGATAATTTGAAAGAGCGACGTTTACTATTATAACGAAAGATTCAATATTTGGTAATTGATATATTTGGTATTTAAAAAAATAATTTATTTAAGGGTCGCTGCGGTACTAATTGTAAAACTGGACCTTACAATTCTATTACATTTTTCTTCTTCTCTCAAAACAATCCTAGACTCAGATCCACCCCCTTTTGTCAGCGAGTCCCTTCTCCATTAACGATAAAACTTGAAGAACCGAAGGGGCAGGACACAGATGACATTTCGTGTTCTATCGAACCCAAGACCCAATTGACACCAGTCACGTGGACATCGTACAACGAAGTAGGAGTGACAGGACGAGTCACGTACACCCTCGTGAGGGAATTGATCGCGAGCACCGTTACTGGTCGTATCGTTTCGCGATCGATCCCCGTCGTCGCGAAGAAAGTCCAATTTGCGGGTAAGCAATCGGTACGCGCGGGCCA
The DNA here is from genome assembly GCA_022405125.1 of Anthidium xuezhongi. Lineage (NCBI taxonomy): Eukaryota > Metazoa > Arthropoda > Insecta > Hymenoptera > Megachilidae > Anthidium > Anthidium xuezhongi. Next base: position 4,909,460 of record CM039650.1, on the reverse strand, counting down.
CCGTCCGCCGGAAGTTGGACGCCGAGGCGAGAGGGGGACGGCGACGGCGGCGGCGGTTTCGGCCGGAGTTATTAGGCGGAACGGAAAGAGGTCTCGGTTGCCAGCGACGAAATGTCAAGCTCTCTCTCGGAGCAATTACGCTCGATTCATTAAGCCGGTGGCGGTTCATTGCTTCGAAGTTTCGCCGCGAAACGCTGCGCCACCGCTAATGACGTTCCTCTCTTCTACAAGCGAAGCGGACTGTGAAGCGGAGAGACGAGCAGCAGCGCCCGACAACCCTCCGGGATACCCTTCCCTTAACCAGGGACGATCTTTTACCTTTTCTTTTATCCATCTCTCTTTTCTTCTCCCTTTTTTTCTCCCCCTTTTCTTTTTTCCTTCGCCCACGACCTCTCCTCAAACAATGGTCGATGCAATTTTTACGAGAGACTTCCGGGGGTTGAAAACGATAGCGCTGGATGTGTACAGGGTGTATCGTGAGGGCGACTGGTTAATAATTAACCCTTTCTTTTCGGACGGAATCGTGCCTTTGGAACATCCTGCATTTCGGGGATATACGACTCGAAAATTTATTTTTATTTTGGAAAGTTGTACACACTTCATTAATTTCTTCAACCATGCTCAACTTTCCACCGATCGAACGTTCTTTCCCCCGACAACCCACGGGATCCAGGACCTTCGATTCGCGCTCAAGACCCGAAGAATCACCAAATATTCCATTTTTGGAAACAGTTTTCAGAAGCTCGTGTGCACGCTCCAAACCTTCGGCAACAAAAGCGACAGCTTTCGCGGATCGATCGTTCCCACCTTTCTGAACCCCGAAAAAAATTCCATCCCCGGTCGTTTCGCGCGCGAGAAAGCCCGAAGACACTCGAGCCACGAAAAATACCTCGTCGAATACAGTACACGATCAAACAAAGGATCGGAACAATTGAAACAAAGAGGCCTGAGAGAGAGAGAGGGAGAGCGAGACAGGGCAGGATATAACATTCAACATAAAAAAAAAAAAAGGAGAGAAGGAAAGGAAAGAAAGAGGAGCCACTCTCGTTCGTTCCGTGTTCCAAGCTTCAAGCCTCCGCCTCGTAATCCGGCTTAAAGCTCGAGTTAACGTGCAGTCCTGTCTCTAAAGCCACGAGGACCCGTGCTTAAAGAGATTTCCCGTCGTTAGCTGAGTTACGAAAGGGGTACACGAGTCGTTGGAAAACGAAGGAACGGCCACCACCGCCGCCCTTCACCCCCTCCCACGAAAAAAAGAGAAGAAAGAAGAAAAGAAAAGACTGCTGTTTTCGAGAGCCGGAGAAACACACCCGACCAACGAGGAGCCCACCCTATACCATCGAGGGGGGTGGTTCTGGATGATGGGAAAGAACGAGGAGAGGTGGTTAGAGTAGGAAGAAGAATATCGACCTCGAACCGGGCTCCTCTACGTCCACCTCGAAGAGAGAACTCCTGTAATTAACGAACTTTTCGCCGGTTTTCCACTTCGCGTCTTGCAGCCGACCCTCGAAAGGCTGGTTTTGTTTGGCAAACTGCAATTTTTCTAAACGATCAAAGTGCGCTCTGCCCCCTTGCCCCTCGTCCCACCCGGATCCATCGTGCCGCTGTACCCGGCCGTACCGTGGTTATGTGGGCGCAATTCGAGTGTGTACAGCTTCTTTTTTTCCCTCTTTTTTATTTATTCGTTTGTTTGTTCTGTGTCGCGCTAATTGTCGGGGTTGTTAGCGACGGCACGGTACGCAGAAGTGTTACGGTGTTCAAATTTGAGAGCGCGCAATTGGGGGTGATGCGCTGGAACTTTAGGCTCGGTTTTTGGGTCTTTTTATATTTTATTCGATTTGCAACCGAATTTTCAAGATGTACTCTTAAATGTGTGTATGGTTTTTTAAATAACTGAAGGGTGGTTTGGTCCTTTCGAAATTTCTATATTTGGTTTCCTGAAAACTGGAACCAAGGTTAAAGATGTTTATAATTTTATCAATTTTGCGAATAATGCAATCAAATCTTTCAATTTATCAAACCTCCGAAGACAGAAACAGATTTCAACTTCAACTTCGCCAAAATATTTAATGCATCGATCAATGTTTCGAACATCAGGATCAGATTTCCAGGAAGCATTTTTACATAGACGTGCAATTTATCGAACAAACAGTGTTTCGGTTCTATTTTGTTTCTTGGAAACGAAAACCCAATCCAAGTCCGATGCAAGTAGTCCATCGAACCGGCAGCCAATGTTCTATTTTAACAATGTTGCAAGAGACCGTGCATTTAGGAGAGAAATAAAGTCTAATAAGCGGCTATTTCCTGTCAACCTGTCCACGTAACTAGCATATTCAAAGCTCCGTGCGCCATTTTTGCCACGAGTGATGCGACACGCTAAATTATACGCTTTCAAGCTCGTCAAAGGTGTCCTCGTCTTCCATTTTCTTCGACCCCAAAATCAATTGTCTTACAACATCCTTCTAAAATTAGGTACTGTGTGTTAATTTCAATAAAATTGTGGAATAATTGTCGGCTCACTTTTTAACTCGTTTGATCTTTAATTCTAATAAAACTTTGATATCAAAAATTCTAATCAATTCTAAGTTCCGGATCGTACCAGATTAATTCGGACACGATTGATTAGAAAATTTCGTAAGAAATTGGGGGTGATAATTACGAGAAACGCGGGAAGGTGTTGGTCCGTGAAACCGGGGTAAAAATTTTTCAATTTTCCTCGCCCCGTTTCGACGATCCATAAATTGCAGCCCGACCAAACTGGAAGCTTTCCTATTCGGGGAGGATATTGGTCCCGGGACGGATGACACGCGAAAAAACGAGCAACGAATTTCCTTCGAGAGTAACGAGTCCCTCAATAACCGTGTGCATCGAGGAAATTATGTTACCAGGCTGTCGTGCACCCACCGGGGATTGTTTCAGATTTTTCTGAATTTTTCTTTCTAATTGTTTAGAAACTTCGAAGATAATATAACGTTTAATTACCCAAAGATGCTTCGATCTTTTTTCGTTCCATCGAAACCGCTCTTTATTTTTCGCGATCGCAAAGTGGCTTCGGCTCTGATGGCCCAAAAACTGCTCGTTTATCCCGGATCGTTCGGAATTGAAATTCGAGACACGAAATCGCGGGCTGTCGCTTCCTCGAAAGCCCTCGCCCGCATTTCGTTATATTTAAACAACGCGGCAAGGGGTTGGTCGGATGATCCGTGGGGAGGGTTGAGGCTGGAAATACTATTTGTCAACACTCGTGCATTTATACCGCGATGCCTCGTGGACGTCGTCGGTAAATCATGCCCGCGAACGGGGAACAATTGACCCCGCGGTGTTCCCGCCTCGACCGAAGGGACACGGACTAAACATGTCAGATCGAGATACGGTGGAACACGCGGTCGGTTCAGGTGAGGCGAGCGGACAAGTATTGACCGGTCACGGAGCTGCCATAACCGGCGGTAATGGTCGGCTCGTTTCGTCTTCTTCTCCTTCTTTCATGGGTCTGTGTCCCTCGCCCGATCATGGGGCTCCCTGGTCGCTCGTTTCCCTACTCTGACGTCACGTCCTGTCAAGATAGCAGCCCGGAATCATCGGCTGCCTCGAGGATTAACCCGCTTCGTTAAGGGATGTGTCTTTCGTGTGTTTTACACATTTTTAATTACGGGCGTCCAAAATATTAAATACAGGATTCTGAAAGTTAATAAATCTTTATGTTTCATCTTTTGTTTTTTTGTGTGAGCGAGGGCAAGGGAGGGCGGCTTTTGGGTGTAATTACTTCCAATGGACCTTCTTTTTTAAAGAAAGTGATCTGCAATTTTAAATTACCGGATTAAAGGGATCTGAGGTTTTTATATTTTTTAGTAAAAACTTTTAACGTAAACATCCCCCTGGATCCTAAAGATAGGTTCCTCTAAAGGTCAAGGGTTTGACTTCGCTATTTAACACTTGATTGACATCCCTTAATAAACATTGGCTCGTTGCCAACAATTTAATCTCCCTTTGAGAATGACCTTAAAATTTTAATGCAAAAATATTTCACGTTGGTACAAAAACTATTATATAATAATGTATCACTTTTTAATACAATAGAAATCGTTAGAGGCTCGAGAAAAATTAGTTTAACACTGGATTTCGGTGTGTGCCGTGTTCAGGTACGGTGAGTTTTGAGTCAGCTCGAATAAACTTGGGATTAATCACCACAATCCCGGGTAACATTATCGTTATCTGTACGGTCACTCCCCTCCCCCGTGTCCACCCCTTCTTGGGCCGAACCTTTCGCGTCGCTTTTGCCTCCTATCTTTTGCGATAAATAGTATAACGCCGTGAACACGCAACATGGCCGCGTCACAGTGTTTATTATCATCTTGATAGAACGGCTTGATTAATCATGGGAGCGAAAGAAAAACGAAGGAAAAGGGGCAAAAAAAAAAGGAACCGCGACTTATCAGGATTGCACGTCCATCGGATACGCTCGATTCCGTTTCATTCCCGTTCCTTTTACAAAGAACTGAAATTTCGATTACACACAGGGCGGTAAAGTTCGTCCTGCATATCTTAACCCTTTAACGGTAATAAACGCGCAGGTTAATTTTAATAACGGTGGATATTCACCTTAGACCTTTTGAAAATAATGCATGTTTACCTTTATTTTAATAACAAGTGTTAAGTTTGATACGGTGGGTGACAAAACTAATTGTATATTTAATAATTAATAATTATTAATATTCTTATTTTCTTCTATTTAAATAATTAATATACTTAGTACAATTGAAACACAGTGAAAGATAATCAAATCTGAAGTAAACACAATATTTTAATTTTCCTTATGTACCTTAAAATTTTAATTAAAAATTTGCAAATAGACAGAGTTAGTATATTTTTGTTCAAACTTCCAACTCTTCGAAAAAATCATAATCCATTTAAAACGACAAATATCGAGATATATATTTACATTTTTATCAAATTTTCTACAACTTCTGCAAACAACGTTCATTTATTTCGAGCATATCCGTGTTTCGATAAACAAAAATCTAATTTTTCTATTCCGTCCGCGAGGAATTTCGATCGTCGTCGAGCGTCGAATGTTTCGGCTATTTTTTGCACGACGTTCACCCCTTTTCCTTTTTTTTCTCCCCCTTGCTCTCTCTCTGCCCCATAAGAGGAAGGTGGTGGCAGCGTCGATTCGGTAGGGTCGGGGACCAAGCGGGGGTGCACACGGTGCTGGTTTTAATGAACTCTTTCACCCGCCACTCGTGCCACCCTTAAACCGCCGCTTTCGCCGACGGTTCTCAAAGCGTAGAAGCGGCGCGTTCCGCGCCGCGATCGATAATCGTGCACGTGCGTTTTCGCGCTGCCTCTTTGCAAAAAAAAAAAAAAAAAATCTTGTTACCAAGCGGCTCAGGATCGTTTCCGACACTCGTTCAGTTTCTTCAACCCTTTGCGATATATTTGCATTTTGAATCCCGGTGACCATGGACTGAAAGACACGAAGGGGTGCAAGTGAGATTTTTGGGATTTTTTAAAAATAATTTGGATGGTGCAGAATTATCATTGAATTAAGAGGGTAAGCTTGATAATTATTTCGTAATTAAAATTCAAACGTGACTTACGTGGTGGATTATCGAATTATTGAGTCGAAGGATTAAATTTGAAAATTGAATATTGGTATTTTTATTAATTAAAGTTTCAGAGAGGAAATATAAATATCGTGCTGTGCTCTTGACCCAAACACAAACTAAATTCATGGACAGTGAAAGTTTTGGGGTATTAACCCTCGAAGCTGGGTCAGTCGTATCCGAACCTAAAAAAAGTATGCCATATTTAAAACGTTGGGATACTTTTATCAGAATAGAGATTTCAATCAAGATAAAGAATTATTGTAAATGTTAATTCAAGTTGAATGATTTATTATTACTACGATCCCCTTTCTGTTTAAGCATGACGATAAAAAAGTTAATTAGGAACTATTTCACCTCGTTTCACAAAATTCTTGTATTTGTCGTCAACACTTTGACTGCCGTGTCGCCCACGTAAAACTACCAAAAACGATCTCCAAAAATAGTCTTCGCTCAAATATTTCACCCCTTATTATCACTCGCGACAGTTCGAAACCGTGCTTCGTTATTTTAATCATCGAAAACAAGGATCGAATACCGGGGTGTCGTCGAAAGGAGGGTTTACACAACGACGCGCCCTGTCGAAATATCGTCGGATTGAAAGTGTCTCCTCGAGTGCCAATTGACTCGGTGTCGAAAAAAAAAAAGAACAGGGGGTTTCGTATTGAGCACCACTGTCACCTGGACAGGTTGGCGATGTCGAGAGGGCGAAAGGGTGAAAGAGAGAGAGAGGGAGGGGTAGAAATGAGGGTCGGGTGGTGAGGGTAGGAGCCGGTTCGCTCGGTGTGACGAGAATAGAGGCATGTTATTGATTATGGAAAAATACCCTTGGCTCAGGGGCGGAAAGAGAGGGCCGGTTAGCGGTGGTGGGTCGGCCTGGCGGTGGGCTCACCCCCTCATCTTCGAAGCATACCTCCCAGCCGGTGTCATGGCTACTGTACACCGTGCATTCTCTGTCTACCGTCGTCCCAACCCCCCTCCCTCCTCTCTCTCTCACCCTCTTTGTCGTGTTCTTCGCTCGCCACAACAGCCCCCTGCCTAATCACCCCTTCTGTGTAGGGTCGTCTGACAGTATGACGTCATAATAACGACACGATACGTCCTTGTCGGTTGTTACCCTCTTCTGAAAACGCCACTGTCGATAAGCCGGATCGCACTTATCGCGAGGATACCCGCGACGTTATCCTATCGAACGGAAAAGTCGATTTCACGAACGGTTGCGTGGCGTGGCTACGAAAATTTCGCGGGAACCACCGGGGGGAAGGGGGCACGTTGGTTCATCGAACGCCACGCAATCGATGGTTAACTTTATGGGGGATAACCTCGTGCCGGGCACGTCGCCTACGTGTCAAATATCCGTTTTTATTTATAAAAGCTACCGCGGGGAGATACTTTTCGTGGTCGTCCGGCAAGAAAAAGGGGGGCGGTCGGTTCGTAAAACGCCGCGTGATGGATGGTAATTTTTGATGGCACGTTTTATGAGGGTAGTTTTGGACGGACACGTTGCTCTTGTAGCGGATCTTTAATTTATTCGATGTTTAATAGACGTCCAGCTACTTTTTTTGAAGTAACGTTTATACAGTAGTGTTTCTTGAACTTTGAACTTTAATTTGAGGTTGCATATGTGTTGTTTTATTGTAGTTTTAATTCATGAAATCTCATTTGACTTTCTGTTTGGCGACCTAATCGTTGCTTTGGTTCATTGTTTAATAAAACTAATGATCAGCTATTTTGAATTAAGAATATTAACGAGCCATTTATATAGTAATTTTCTTCGAAGTTTAAGCTTTAAATTGGTGTATCACAGGTACTATTTTGCAATACTTTTATGTCATAAAATTTTATTAGACTTCCTCTGCAACCATCCAGTATACTAGACATTATTGCCTCCAGGCATTACCTACCACAACTGGCAATTATCCATTTCGTATAAAAAATATTAATGGTCCCCGTATACAGTAATTTTCTCCAAAGTTCAAGCTTTAAATTAATGCATTACAATTGCCATTTCGCAATACTTTTATGTCATGAAATCAACCATACAAACAAGTGTGAACGAATTCGTGAATCACTAAACGGAAATTCTAATCTTCACGAAGTCTCCGAAGAATCGTCGCATTAACAACCCTTAACTAACCCACAACATCCCCGTCGTTCATCCTTAAACGGAACAACCCCTGATTGTCCTTCACCCCGACCGCCTATAAGGGTGCATCGCGAACTCGTTAAAGCGAACGCGGAAATTACTGCTGGGTGACCCGTCGTCCCCGTTCCACCCCTGTTTTCAGCAGGGTCTCGATGTCTAGCCGCGGTTCAAAGGCGATGACCCGGCCAAGACTTCTCTATTTTTTCTTCTTCTCCATCTTCCTTCTTCCTCCTCTTCCTTCCAACGGTCGGAAGGGGGTCCATTTGTCGCGAGGAAACTGCGGAGAATTATCGCTCGGGGAGCCGCGAACGGTTAAGGGACGCTTAATGAAGATTAAGGGGTGACTCGTCTTCGCCGCCGCCGCTCCTGCCGCCCCTCCTCCTCCCTCCTCAAAAGACTCGTTTCCTGCAGCTTTCTCGTCGCGCGCGGAGAAGAGATTTCTCGCAAAAGACGAATCGAACGAGGCGGGTCGGGTCGTTTCAAACCTTTCAGAAATAGATTTAACGCTGTCCAAGGGTGTCAAGGGAGGGGGGGTGGGCGGGGAACGGACGATGCAACGCATAATAACGAAGGCGAAGTCGAAATTGGAGCAGTTCCATGGACCCGGGCTAGAGTCGGATCTTATCAAGGGGACGCGAAATTGGACTTGGATTTCTCGCGCGAGAAAACCACCAGCGGCGTAGCGGCGGGAACGCTCGAATAATAATTGTCCTTTCTGAAGGGTAAATTGCCCGTTTCCAGAGACTTCCTAGCCCGGTGCCGCCATCGTGTCGAACAATTTGCACGGCCATTGTAACCGGGCTAATAAATTCTGCCGCGTTGAATCGGCGAACAGGGATCCTGCGGGGGGTTCGTCTTCCGCGATCGGGGGGGGTGACACGCGTTACGGGGGATGAACGTTACGAGCGTTTCGGACTCGGACAAAGACACCGAGACTTCGTTCGACGGGTCAGACGGTGTTCGAGCACCGAGCACAATATTTAAAATATTAATTACTGAAATATATTAATAAATAAAAAGAAAGAACAGAGAAATCTGTAATTGATACGTTGTAATAATTAAGAATATCCATGGGGCTTTATATGGTAATTTTGATCAGACTTTAAGCTTTAAATTGACGTGCCGTGGGTGCCATTTTGCGATACTTTTCTGTCATAAATTTGTGCTAGACTTTAGCCAGCTCATAGGTAACCATTACTTAACATAATCGACGATTAGTTCCTTAGTGTTAGAAATATTAATGGGGTGGCTTGTAGGCATTTTCATTGAGCTTTGAGCTTTAAATTGATATTCTATAAGTGCCATTTTGCGGTACTTTTCTGTCATAAAATCGTGTACGACATTAGCTAACTCGTAGGTAACGTTATTTATAGTAACCATTATTTACCGTAATTGATTAGTTCCTTCGTGTTAAGAACATCAATGGAAGACTTGTATGCTCATTTTCGTTAAGCCTCAAGCTTCAAATTAATATTCTGCAAGTGCCATTTTGCGACACTTTTCTGTCACGAAATTGTATTTGATTCGACCGAAAGCAAGTTATCCCTCTAAACTGTCACAGCAAATCACGCGCGATCTAATCTAATAAAAAATTGCAAATTCGAGCAAACACGAACCGCGGTTACTCGCGCGATTTCGAAACGGGGAGATATTCGGTGGAAATAATTCAGTCCGCGATAAATAGCGTTTGAAATACGAGAAACGACGAAAGGAATCGAGTTTCCAGTGATTTCCTTCGCCGGTATCATAACGTTTACCACCATTATCCGTGGCACGGCGAGGGGGGATGGTGGTGGTGTGCCTTCTGAAAAATCCCCGACAACGAAAACCAGACTGCTTACACACGCAGACACCCTCCTCCCCCCGCGAAACGAAGGAGAGGATATTGCTTTTCCATTTCGTGGCATCGTCTCTGAAAATAGGCGGCCGTTCGATCTCCGCGTCGCGACTACGCTCGCTATTTGTCGCGGTTCTCTTTCCCCAGATTGGATTCTCCCTTTACAAATTACGCTTCCTTCTCGACGCGAATAGAGATTCATGCCTCGCGAGCCAGCCTTCGCCCGGTCGTCGGTTTAAAAGCAAACTCGGCTGGAACACGGAAATCGTTTCACCGCCCCCTCCCGCCCGAAGAACCCGGTGTTCCTCGTGGCGAGCAACCCAAACCACCCTGTACACGATACCCTTTCGAACGAGTCTCGTTTGCCTGATCGATATCGAATCGTTTAATAGCGTATCCCCATTTCCACCAATCGGAGAATCGATTTCTTTGTTAACTTTCTTACATTTTCTATTCATTCGAACGAATTTCTGTCTCAGCTGGTGTTTCGTTGACGAGCAATTTTGAAATAAATTTGGTAAGAGGACAAAGATTATTGTAAATTAACGGTATTTATTTGGTACTGGCTCTCATTAAAGATTTCAAAGATACTACCTGCCTACGCCATGTCGTAAATCTTGTCAAGCTAAACCCTAATTGCGACTAAATTAATTGATACGAATACTTGTAAACAGTAAGGACTTCTGTGGAAGTGAATCGTATGGGAGTGTCATCCGCAACGTGGACGTTAAAACGGGTCCGGACAGGAATCGCCGTGGTTGTTGAAGAAATCTTTCGAGGAAACGTTTACCGACAACTCGTAGACGAAAGGAGAGGAATCCTTCGTACTTCCAACCCCTATCAGCCGGCGATTCTCTGTTCGAGTAACAATGGTCGAAATGGAAGGTTGCGGGCAGCGAGAGGGGTCTCTCGCGAGTGCTTGGAAGACACTTTCGATGGAGTGATACGCGTTTCTCTCGGCGTGACTTTTCCGAAAAAGGGAGAGAGGGTGTGTGTGTGTGTGTGTGTAAGACGGGGGGATGTGCACGTTTCGTCGAACAATGTGCTTTTCGCGGCTGTAAGGAGAAGAGGGGCAAAAAAAAAGAAGGGGGGAGTTAGAGAGGATGGAAAGGAAAGCAAGGAGAAAAATGGGGGCAACGGAAGGAGAGCCGAGGACAAGAGGAGAAGGGGTTGGAGATGAAAGAGCCAGCACCGAAAAGGAAGCACGGAGACGCCGGGCGTCGCGACGCCAGTTTCCACCACGAAGTAAAAAACCAGAGAGCCAACCCCCTTCGTTTCGGGCTACCCTTCGTTTCGAAACTCCTCCCTACCCTTCTCTTACGCTTACTTCTCACCCCCTCGACATTTGCCTATTTGTCTAGCCGAGACGAGACACATTCTCCCCCTCGCACCTTACACCCCCGACCCTCTTTTGTTTGCCAAGCTCGAAACTTGAGGACAGCCTCGCGACGTACACCGTTTTTGAGTCGAGCGATTCAATGATTTGGAAATTTATGAATTCTGTGCTGTATTTTTGGGAATTTGGAGGTGTTAGAAATTTGGGGATTTGTTAACTGAGATATTGTATTGTGGGGAATTTAGAAACTTAGGAATCTGCAGTATTATAGTTCTAGAAACTTAAAAATTGAGAAATTTCTTAATTACTCATTAGACAGTCGCCGATAACCTTCGACGTCGATACGACTTTGAAATTAAAAGAAGAAAAGAATCGAGTATCCTGCGGATCTAAAAGAATCATTAGGAACGACATTAGTACGTATATACATACATATACGCGTGGTTCTCGAATGGCAGGAGAAGACGGTACTCGTTAGCTGTCGTGCAACGGATAAAAGAAAACGTCCCCCGTCGCATTGGCGGACGGATCGTTACGTCGCCGTGGAAAAAGCGATCTAATGGACGGAGCGGTTCCTATAATACGCTCGACGAATTAATTCGCCGTCGTCGTCGTACTTCCTTCCTTTTCCTGTCGTTTCGTCTCGTAGTTTTATGGCGACTCGTCGTCGTCGACGTCGTCGTCTGACTTTCTGTCTTCGTCCCTGTCGACCCGATGGAAATTAACCGACTGACTTTTATCCCAAATCACTGACCATCAGTCGATGGTCACCCCCTTAGATTGGAACAATTATTCAATAAGAATTTCGATTTCTTCGTAATTTTAACACGCTCGAGTTTCTTTGGGCGAAGGGATGATTTATTAATCGAAATCCGGTTAACTCGCATTCAAAATTCCCCAAAATATATATCAATTTTTAAATTTCTAAATTAACAAATCCCTGAATTGCCAAGTTTTAAAATAAGATCACCCCCCACCTTCGAGGATCGATTTCCTTGCGGTCGCCATTGTACAAACGGCTCGGTTCTCAGCCGCACCATGAAAGGATTAACAGAAATTTATGCAGCAACATCTGCCACCGTTGTCGCGATGTTCTCCCGTTGCTGATTCAATCGCGGCGAGCAGCTGGGCCAGCAACAACCCCGTCGCGTTAACATCCTCAAACTTGCCAGACGACTTAACATTTATCACGCAGAGATTAATTAATGACACCAGCCGTAAGCGTACCTGACGACCGAAAACGTTTTCAAGGTTCCCGGCCCTTTCCGTTTCCGGTCCACTTTCGCCATCTGGCAATCTTTATTTATACAAAACAAAAATAGTTTGTGTGAAAATTCTGATAGTAAAACATTCTACCCCCTTTAATTTTCTTTAACCGACTCGTTAGATTAAGAAAAGAAATTAATTTTACACTAATTCCGGTTGTGTTAATGAATTGTTAAGAAGTTCCATTTGTTGCTGCGCTAAATTTACGACGGTCAATTAATTTTTATTACAGACCGTCGTTCGTTTGACGCTTCTTTCGCCCCGTATCGGTCAGATTTTCCTTTTCCTCCATTTTCCCGGGTCCGGTTCCTTTTTCGATGGACTCCTCCGGCACGGAAGTAAATTGAATCATGCGGAAAGTAGAATCACAAACACACCCTCGGCGGTAGTTTCTGTTCAAGGGGGGAGGGGGCGGAAAGAGAGAAGAGGAGAGCCCCGGCTCTTCCAACTTGGACATTCCCGGGGTATTATCTATCTCGGAAGTTCGTCTTCCTTTTCCTACCACCCCCCTTCTGGCACCCTCGGGCTCCGGTTGTTCCCGTTCACGATGACGAAAGACGAGGGACGGTCACGCTAATCGTAGCCGGTTCGAGATTGGCTTTTAGCGTGGAGTTGGAGCAACTTGTATCGCCAGGAAATCGCGCTCGGATCCTGTCTTATGCTCCCGTTGAATTTACGGGACGATTCAGCCTTCCCTCATCCCCCCTCTGCCTTATGGATTTATACAGGGTGGCTTTATAAAACGTATACACTGGGATGTTTCTTCTTTATTAAATCTTGATGATCTCTTTTTTGATTTACTACAAATTATCATTTTTACCAACCCCTAAACTACACTCTGATTGTGGAGTGACAAAATCGAGACATTATATATATTTCAATTAGAATTAAATATAAAATAGAATTTTATTAAAGCAAGGGGTTAAAATTTGCACATTTCTAACAATACCTGTACCCCTTTTTCCAAAATATCGAATTCTGTGAAACAAACGAAAAACCTAGACTTGGTCGAATCGAGAGTAATAAATAAATAATTGAAATTCCATTCGAGACGATCGAAGAACAACTGTACGTATCCCGATGGTTGTGCACGATAGGCAAACCCAGAGGGGGATGAGGGTGGACGGTGCACACGTGCTATCGGCGTTAGACCATGTGATTTAGACCCAGGTACATGTAGGTGCATTTTATAGGCAAATTTCCTGGCATCGACGTCTGACAGAGGGTCGGGGAGGGAGCTGTATCGTGAACTTGCCTGGGAAACACGTCGGTTTCTGCGTTGAACTTTGGTCACGCGAAAAGTATACACGAGGCGGATTTAGACGGCGACATTTATGCCGGTCGCCACGGTTCTTTCGCGAAACGTCCCACGGAATGGTCGATCGTCCCCCCCTGTGCCAGAGATTCACGCGATTTTTAATATTCATCAAGATTCCAACCCCTCGGCCCTGTCTTTCGTTAGGGGTGCGTCCCTCTTCGATTTCTCGTGTTTCGATAATTGCCGGAATATATTTGGAATATACATTTGCCAAAATAGTGGGTCTTAACAATAATTGCGATTAAATGTTGCTGCACCCATTTCCGACGTTTCAGACGAAAAGGAACACACGTACCGTTTGTTTTCTACTCGGGGCTAAATAATTTCGAGTCTCTTTGAAACCAGCTGGAAATGTTTTGCAGCCGCACGGTGTAACGTGTGCGACAAACATGTTTGTTCTAGTTTCTTCTTTTTTTTTTACACTCTAACGGGGTAAACGTGTTTTGAATCGAAGTATCACATAATTCTCGTTCGCTCAACTTCACCAACTTCCCGATCCAATTTCTCTGCTGTCCCGGCCGGGAATTGCTCCTGTTCCATTTTCACGATGCTCAGGGAGATCCTTATTTCGAAATAAAAGGACATTTTAATTATCTTGGATCGCACCCTTATGGGCAATCAGATCCTTCAAATTTGAAATAAAAGTTATAGAAAATTCAAGAATATTAAGGGTGTCGTATTGTATTTTTTAATATATTATTGTCGTGGGTGTTAAACCTTTGACGTTAAATACCACTTACAGCAGAAATATTATATTTTACAATTAAAAACGTCTTTGACCCAATGGTTTTGCTAACAATTGAAGCTTTTAGCAACAAAATAAAAATGTTAAGAAGGTTATTTTGCATCCTCTGGACACTGAAATCTTCGATTTTTTAAAATACTTTTCTTGCATTCAAGGGTTGACATGATTGTTATTAGAAGACACGAATGGGTGCCTTTGGGTGGCGGAAATCAGAACGCAATTTCGTCTTCGTTTAGAAACAATACATGGTACCGCTGGTCCCCGTGGGTCCATCGGGACCCCAGCATAATAAAATGTTTATAGCGGTGCAAATACACGCGTGCGATCCGAACGAAATCCCAAACTCGTCTGTATGCAAATCCTCCTCCTCGTCCCCCCAAAAAACGGGATCCCTCCCTTCGACTCTTTCCGTCTTCCGGTCTCCCTCCTCTCACCTGTGCTACCCGATAATTAAGCGTCGCTAAGAGGTTTTCGCGTTTTACCCTTCTTACCTGCAGCTTTCGGCTTTAATTGTTGCGCATCGATCGGTGCTCGCCCCGGGGGGTTGATTTGGGAAACAGGGGTGTAGTCGAAAGAATCTGGGAAGAAACTGAAATCAGGGTAAATTTTCTATGGAATTTTCATACTAAACAGGCAACGAAGTTAATTAATTTATTTTAAAAATTATTCAAAATTTCACCAACTATTTTCGATCAAAGCAATTTTTTAATAAATTCAGTATTAATTCAGCATTAATTGATGTTCAGAATATTTAAATAACCCCCCAAAATTGGAAGGTGTTATGACAACAGAATCTGTTACGAAACAAAACAACACAAATAACATAATCAAAATTCATTATAACTTTATCGAACAAGTAGATCAAAGTGGTTTCGCGCTCTTGATGTTACCGGAAGAGAAAGAGAACGTTTCAAATGAGAACTCGTGTCTCGTCTTTTCTATTATTTCCTTTAAAAAAGAAATAGGAAACCGTAGCAACACGAGAATGGAAGAAAAAGAGAAAGAAAATTAAAAGAAAGGGAACCTGGGGAAATTTCTACCGCGACTGATTCCGTCCCGACGAAATTTCTTCCTTTTTCTTTATTTTTTTTTTTCTCTCTCCCCCACCCCCCTCCGGGTTAGTCCACAGGCAATGAGAATCAAGAGAAAGGATTCCCTTCGAGACACAAGGAGAGGGGGGAAGGGAGGGAATGAAGGGCGGGGAAGAAAAGAAAGAAAGAATTTTACGGACTTAACCGGAGTTGCTGGATCCTATGGGATGCGACGACATCGACGGGAGTGGGGGGGCCAAGGGGGTTTCGTTTAAGTGAAATTAACCGTGATCAGCCTTCGTTTCGCGGTAATTAATCGATCGTTTCGACAACTTTAATTATGGAACATCGGGACGGCAGGGACGGGTCTCGATTTTCAGCCAGACCCTTCGAAATACCTTTCGTCCTTTTGCCAAGGATAATGGTGGAATTAACCCTGTTCCTAGAAAAAAGAATTATCTCTCGTGATCTATTAAAATGTATACAATTTCATTAATTAAAAACAATTTGGGATAGTCAGTTGTTTATTATAGGCTTTATTATGGAATACAAGGAGGGGTTGAAGGGTTAATTTGAATTTTTATTTATTTTATTGAACCTTAGAGATTTCAAATTGAAAATATAGAAAATTAATGTGATTTTTTCATTTTAGATATTATTTTATTCAGAAACAAAATTTAATTTCTTACTTTGTTTTATTTCTGTTTTCCATATTTCTAGAAATCTTTTTATTTCTAGTATTTCTCAGTATTTCTTTAAGTCTGGGTCAATATTATGATTGTTATCAAAATAGAAAAGATAACAGTGAAATTACTATTAAAAGTACTCCAAGTAAAGGTCGAAGAAGGCCTTCAAGGAAATAGGTCAAAACGCAGTATAAATAAGAATAAAATCGTCTATTTATTCGCACAAGTAGCAACCCATCAACTTTATTGAACCGACAGAAAAGAGACGACTAAATAAAAAGCTTCCACCTCCATGTAGATTTTATTCATACGGTAATAAACATATAAATCAGAATTATTATCACGGATCATATCTTGTCCGACAAAGGGTTGACCTTTTTATTGTCCCGCCCCTTTGAGGAATAAATAGAACATAAGAATGCCTCTTTATATTCAAAAGAAATTTCGTTGCATCTCAAAGGGTTGCATATCAGGTCCTGTAACGTGTCCTGTAACTGCAAATTTTATTTATATGCGACCTCGTTTCAAGAAAATAGTATACAATAATAATTTTGGATACAACTAATGGATATTGTAAATGGTTGGATGTAAAAATTAACACATTTATCCTCTGAGGGGACACGAAATTTCCTTTCAAATATAATTTAAATAGAGTAGAATAATTGATAATTGATTTTAGCAGTATCGACACTTGCATTAATTAACTTATAACAAATATTTCAGAGAGTTTTCAAACAGCTTTCTCAAAAACACAATTTCCATTTCGTTTTTCGTATCATCCCCCAGGATACAATGTATATCCTTTTCCTTTTGTTTGTATTGTGTATGGAAGAATTTCATTTCCCTTTGACAGGTCACATCATTGAGATTTCTATTTCGAAACGCGTACACGTGTAGAGTTTCGTACGGTTCGTTTTTCTCCTATCTTTAGAGGAATAAACGTCGCGTGTAAACGCACCTTCGAAGTTTTGGCGATGTTCCAAACTATAAATTAGTCGAGACAGGGGAGGGGTTAATACGCGTTCGGATCCAAGATCCCTGGCGTTATCCTGTAAACCGTGAAAAGCGTATTTTTCTACCCCCAATCGTTTGTTTTGATTTACCCCTTTAACCGCGGCGTGTTTCGGAAAAAAAAGCTGGAAGGAACAGATTTTTCTCCTTAATCAAAGGACGAAGAATTATAGTCGGAGTTCAGTTAATTTTTCCTTCAAATCTTGACATTTGTAGTTAAAGCGTTAAAACTTCGATAGAGGGGAAGTAGAATTTAAATAATTGGTATTATTCGAATTAAAATCAAACAAAATTAGTGTCATTCGAATTAAAAATTGACAAATTGGTATTATTCAAATTGAAATCCGTAAAATTAGTTTTATTGGAATTAAAATTAAGGAAATTGCTATTATTCGACCTGAAACTTAGGAAACTGCTATACAAACCTTACTGTAGTCATTAAGAGATTAATAGCCACACTTTGGCTGCAACGTCCAAATATATATGTATTTTTTATTGCTCCACGATCAGAATTGACATAACATTATGTTTTCGTTGGGTGGCATGGATCGACGCCTCGGCGTGGCGGGCTCGTTCGAGCGAGGAACGCTTGAAAATATTTTTAACGAACCACCAGCGGGGATTATTTTCGGTCGCTGACACACTTTGCCTCCCTTGGGAAGGAGAAGAGGGCGAACAAAATCAGACCGGGGGAGAAATAGAGAGAGGAAAGGCAGGCAGAGGCAGGCAGGCGAAAAGAGGGGGCTCCAAGAGTAGGAAGAACACCCTCTCTCGCCTTTTTCCCCCATTACACCCTTCCCTCTCCGACTCCCTTTTATTCCCGGCTACAAACTTGGCCAAACAAAACGTTCTCCCTCTTTATCACTCCTCGACCGTTGCGTCACGACGTTAAGGAGTGCCTACCGGTTGTTTACAATTATATTCGTCGTCGTTTTCCAAGCGCGCCATCCGCCAAAGCGCCACGCTAAAGATAGACAAAACGGATCCGCCATTGATTCTTCAGGCCACGCTCGCTAAATATCCCGTGGAATTTCTGCATTCTTTCGAAATACCTCATAAACGTCAACGAACATCGTCGAATACTTAACCCTTTACGCTATTAAGGGAGTGAACCTATCCGATTTCTTTGAGAATTTTTTTTCTGAATAATTATTTATCGAAATGTTTCAATCTTTTTATAGAATATACGTCTGACTTTCGTCTTTATTTTCCAATTTTTGCTAATTAAATGTTTCACAGAATGGCGGAGTTATTCGCTATCTTTTGAGCAGTGCACATGGTTCAAGAAACGGCGAATAACTTTGTCATTTTGGAAAATTTTCAATCCAAAAAATTAGATAACAAAGTCGAAGGCTACCCATACATCCTCCAAAAAGATCGAAACATTTCATTCACTAATTATCACAGAAAAAAAAAAAATTCCTAAACTAATCCATCTTTTTAAATTGAAACAATTTGGACGAAATAATATTCGAAGAAAATCATCGGAATTTCAGGAAGGAGGGATACTTGAAAATTTAATTGAAACATCATCGAATTCTTATTTACACGATAATTAGATCGGACATCCGGTGTACGTGTTCGAAACGGGGATTATGCCGGGATCGAGAGGGGTGAATGCAGGACGAAACGTTTTCATGAAACGGTAAAATACGGAAAATTGGCCTGGCATTTCGAACAGGGATTATTGGACAGGATAGGGGGTGGGCGGGGGAGGGTCGAACACGTGCAGGAAAAGCCACGTGTGTAACACACGGAGTGTGGCGGAGGATTTTGGGCTGGTGTGTGCAATCGCATCGATTTGAGAACGGAATTCGCGAAACCAGTCTCGAATTGTTGCCCGTGCTTATATTTATGAGCCACAGCTGTCCAATCGCGTCTACAATTTACTACTCGCATCCTGTACACCTGCGTTTTTCCCTTTTTTTTTTGAGCAACAGAGGGAGGGGGATGGTAAATTATTTAACGAGCCACCGCACGAGCCCGAAATATTCGATCGTTTTAATCCATTAAGTAGAAAGGAACATATGCGATCAGACATTATACAGTTTTAATTACTGACGCTTATAAGCAGCTGCATCTGGAACCTTTCAATTTGTTATTTTGACATCGGTGTAAATAGTAATACACTACCTTTCATTTCTTCTTCGTTCGTTAAGTAGAAAGGTACGTACATAGTCAGACATTGTGGAATTTTAATTAATAATTGTCGTGGGTAGTTGTACTTCAATTTGCTATAGTAATGATACTAACTTTCAATTTTTTCATTATTTTATCGAATTAAATTAGATTTATCCTTCGACTCGTTAAGTAGAAAAGGGCGTATGTGGTCAGACATAATAAAATTTTAATAATTATACTTTGAAGAGCAGATAATCGACCAAATTCCTGTTGTATTATCAATATAAAGAATATTTCAGTAAATTATATTTGCACCCCAAGAGATACAGTGGATATAGATATATTTAATCAGACATTAGGAAATTTTGAAATTCGAAGCTTCCAATTTGCTATCCTGTTTTTGCTCCTATTTTGAAGTATTAATATGGTGATTCTTTTTATTTTCCAGATGAAGTAGACGTGATCGGGTATACGAGCAACCAGTCGGACACCGATGATCACAGCAGTGTGCAGAGCAGCAGTGACAGCGGCGTAGCAATGTCCACGTCCAGGCTGACCCTTTCCGAAATGATGGACAATCTTTAGGTACGTATCGGGTGTGTATCCCCCCCATTAGCTTCCCATTCAGTCAACAAACCTACCTGAGGATTTGATCATTTCTTTGAATACAATCAACAATCGATTAACCCTTTGCAATCTGATGGTGCCTCTGGGGCGAAACGTAAACCTTTTCTTCTTCTTAAAATAATGTCCTCGATAAGAGAAGGGTAAGTTTCGAAGGTTGTTGGAAGTTTTTGGGTATCGCACGATAACAAAATTCAACGAAGACGAAAGAACCGCGTTTGTTTTAGTGGCACAATGCAGCGAAACAACGTTTTACAAAGAAACACAGGAAGGGTTCTTTTGATACTCGGACTGTGTTTCACGGGGCACGGAGGGTATTTTATTTTACCCCGTCCTGAAATCCACCTTGGCCGTAAATTTCATTGGAATAAAGATCCAGGAAGAAACGGAGCTCGGCTCCGCGAGAAAGATTAAAAACTAAGCTACTCCCCCGGCCCTGAAAGCTTCTACTCTGTTTGATATACATTCTCCGCGGCGTAGAATAATTTTATACAGTCACGAATCGCACGTGTCCCGTGTAAAAAATCATCAAAAGGGACAACAACGATGCTCTTTGTAGAATATCACCCTTCTCTTATTGATGTTTAACAGAAAAAAGTAGAAAAACTTTTAATTAAATAATAGTGCACCTTGTGCATTGTAATAAGGGGTGTCTTGTTCTAGTCTGTTGCAAAGGAGAGCTTGAAAATGTTAATTTAATTTTTAATCATTCCTTAACGAAATATCTTATTTTTGTACAGTTGGATTTTATTAATTGTTTTATAGAATACACTCTTTTTTACAGATTTATTATAAGAAATTGCAAGCAAAATTCTACTATTGCAGAATTTGAAAATTCGATATTCCAGAATTCCAGTATTCCAAAATTCCAATACTCCAACCATTCTACCCAAAAATCAATTTAAGTATTAATTAATTTACTAAAACTTCACCCACGTCAAATCACAAGTTCGATCCCTAGATCCTCGAAACGAAAAAAAAAAAAAGCAAATCCCTGACAAATAAATTCTCACGTCCGTGCCCTCTGGCTATTTTACAGACAAAGAAGAGGTGGCGGGGTGGCGGCGGAGGAGGAGGGTGCAGGAGGATCGTTCGAGGGCGAAGAAGCGACGGGAGAAGGTTTCGTAAGAGGGATGAAACGCGCGGGGGTTGAGGGGGTACACGGTCTTGCAAGCGGAACAAGAAAGAACGGAACAGAAAAATATCAATCGACGTGTTGTAACGGGGATACCCACAGCCCTGTTGTCCACTGTCGCCGAACCTGAAGAGTCTTAAAACGTTTCTCACAAGGTGTTTGCATCCCGAGTACACACACACAGAAAAAAAAGAAAAAAAGGAAAAAAAAAAGAAGAAAAAAAGAAAGGAACGGGTCGAACGACGGGTAACCGGGGCCGAAGGAACCAAGTTACGATTTAAAAAACAGAAAAAAGGCAAAAAAAAAAAGAGGAAGGAGAGAGGATATTCACCGACCAAAAGGGGGATATCAGCAGCCTTGCGATAAACGCAATACGGCCCACCCTTGTCAAGGAGATCGTCCTCGGGAAAGAAACGTTGGAAAAATGGAGCACACAGTCGAATTGGTCGCGTGTAAATTGGTCGTGAGCGTTGTACATATTTTTAAGGGTGACTAAATTCTTCAGGACGTGAGAGGACACACACAGCTTGTACCGGGAGGACGAAACGGGGGAAGTGATAAAATATTCCAAACGTTTCTTTCTCGCGTCGCCTAAAAGGATTAAAACACGGAAGGGTCGATTTCAACGGATCGACTTTGAACGAAATGAACGAAGAGAGAGGATCACCGATCGTCGTGCGATCTTCATGGATGATACATCTCGATCGATGCTTGAAATTCGTAGCAATAAAACGATATCCCGACGATCGTATCCTCCTTTTTATCTGGTCTCATCATCGGACTGATCTTTCTCGCCCGTTTCTTCGTGTCGAAACTGACCCCCGAGAAGACGAAGAGGATCCAAAACCCTTGTTCGACTTTGAATGTCTCTCGCCGCCGTCGTTCTTTTCCTTTTCTATTCTATGTTCGTTCTTTTTCTTTCTTCTTTTCTTTCCATTCGTTTCCTGTCTTGCTTGCTTTCGCTTTCGAACAAGAGGGTGGCACGCGCGACGTACGTTTCTGTCCTCGTCGTTTTTCGATTCGAACCAACCCCTTGAAGTAACGACGCAGGAATCTTGGCGGAAGAAGAGGAAGAAGAAAGAGAGACCTTTATTTTCGGAAGAGTTATTGGGTTGTAACGCGAGTTCCTGGCGAGACGGAAGGTCGTAGCTCTATTACCCCTGAAATTTCAGAATCTTAAATTGATCCTTTGATGTTTTTGAAAAACAGGAAAATTATTTCAAATAAATACCCGCAAATTTCCAAGTTTCTGAAAATATATTTGGAAAGTTTTGTCCTGAGAATACAACGCTTGGATATTTCTGAACTTCCAAAAATACGGTATTGAAGGGGTTGATAAAGATATTTCAGAAAAGGAGAACGAGCTTGCGTTACAATCCGGTATCAGAATCGCAGGGGGTGCAAAGGGGGTGAGCGAAGAAACATTTGATCGCTAAAGACCAACCCTGCGGTTAATTAACGAATGGACGAGTATACTCAAAGGGAAAGGGGGGGATGAGGAAACTCGAGAAATCACGCGCATGCATGCATACATACACACACAATACATATATACATGTACACGAAGAAAAATGATGAAAATGATTTAAAAAAAAAAAAAAGAAGAAGTAAACACGTACACTGTATGAACCATTGTGTGTGGGTATGTTCACTTGCACACGATGGCACATACTAGATTTCCGTACTAATTTAAGGGTGGGTTCAATGGGGGGTGTTGCGTCGCGACTAACGCTAGAGCTACCAGCGTTTTTTATGTGTACGTTTATCTTTAAGTTAAAATACAGAACGAGGCGTGCGTCTGGATAAAAATTAACATTTGGACAAAGGGATGCGAACAAATTTTGTAATTTAAAGTAAGTCACCCGAGGCCAGTCGATTTTGATTGGTTTGATGGTTCTGGCGTTACGCGCGCGCTCTGAGTCAACCCCTTCGCGTCCACGGACGAGATATCTCGTCGACCAACGTCTGTTAACAAACAAATTTTGAAACTGAATATTTCTTGGCACGAAATTGAAATATTTTGTCCAACGCGTCGATTAAAATCGGCCAAAGGATCCGAGGGGGGGATGATGATCGGTCGACGACCCGTTTCGTCCGCGCGAAGGGGTTAAAATAGCGAAACGTATCTCCGTTTCGCGGTTAATACACGCATTCAAAGAGTACAAATCCCGTGAAAAATGTCCCTCGTTGGTTGTACACCGGCCACCTGTTGTTGTTGTTGTTGTTGTTCCGTAGAAAAACGACGAGGCAAACAAGAGTAAAGAAAGGTGCACAACCGGAGAACAGGTGTCGAGGATGAAACACAAAACGTTTCTGGTATGTTTGTGTGCGTGTGTGTGTATGTGTGTGTGTGTGAAAGCAAGAGAAGGGGCAGAGGGAGGGAGGAAAGAGAGAGAGAGAGAGAGAGAGAGAGATAGAGGTGGTAATTAGGAGAACAAGGTCGTAAATGGGTCCAAAGAGTTCCACGAAGGAAGAAGGGACCGATCGATCGGCTGTGTGTTACACAACAACAACAAGAAGAAATCGACCACCTTGTTAGAGTTTCCACTTTGCGGCTCGAGTGGAACTTTACCAGGGGTAACTTAACCGGTTAAGGTCCACCCACCCGTACCTCGGACCTTCGTGATCCTTGTAAACGATGCAGGAATTATATTCAACCCTTTCGATACAACGCTCGTGCACCAACACGTGTGATTATAGAAATTTCTCTACCTTGTTTAACCCTTTCGCTGCTGCGAACGAACGTGATCGTGGATCGTTTTTTTAAAGGGAAATTTAACCCTTTATTTTATAGTAACGCGTTACAGGTAACCTGTACTTGAAATTTTAACTTCAGTTTTATTTTATGATAGTATGCAGAGGTTTCTTTGTTGATTTCTATTAATATTTTAAGGGTGTATGTGGTGGCCAAAAGTTAACCCCCTTGCTGTACAGTAATTGGCTAATTGTAAACTATTCAGGGGTGATTTTATTTCTAAATTACGAGATTGTAAAATTGTTCTTTAATTTATTTATTAGAAGTATATATACATATATCAAATCAATTTTAACATTCAGAATTACTTCAGTTGCGTTCGTTTATTAACACTTTGACGACAGACATCAAGAGGGTAGAAATAACGTGGAAATTACAGAACATTACTTGAAAGTGCAATATTTAATTATTAAAAAACTTCCCGCCACATAGTATTTCTATAAAACTTCGCCCCTCGTTGAAGTGTTAAATCAAACGATCCAACCCTTAAGTACCGTTAAAATCAAATCTGTAATAAACTTCCAATCTTTTAATCATTGTAATTGAAAAACGTCGGCGACCTCGGCGAAAGGGTTGAATCGAAATTAATTAAAATTTCTCGAAGATTATTATACGAAATCTTAACTTACCCGACCCTCCCGTAACACGGTTCATTTTGTGTGAAACGAAACTTAGGCGCAACCAGAATGTAAACGTTCGTGCTGTGTAGGGACTGTGTTTGAATTGATCGAATCGTACTATATATTATATCCGGAACCGTGTTGCGAGAGGATTGAAGATTGAATTACCATTCGATGTTGTAAATATCTCGGAAACAATGGCGATGCGTCGAAAGGGTTGCGGCCGCCGTTGCGGGGGGGGAACGGAATCGAGGTCGGTGTCGGGGGTGCAACAGGTCAGACCTTGAAGCGATCGATCGGATCGCGGAGCCTTCGTGGATCGAAACAGCGAGGCAGGAAATCGTTCGAGACACACGGCTAGGTTTTAAAACGCAGACCAGATAGACTGATTACCAAACGTAACGAAGTGATCTCTGAACAAAAACAAAAAGAAACAATAAACAACGGTTTTAAGAAAAAAAAAAACGGCGTTAGTTTGTAAGAAAATGGAAAAACAAACGAAAAATGAAAAAAAAAAATAACAAACAAATATATAAGGAGGTTGAACAATCGGGGGAGGATGAGGGGGGAGCGGGCGAACCAAATTCGGAGCGTACTTTTTTGAAAGGGAGAATTTTTGTCGCCGGAGGGACAATTATTTGTCGGTTCAACCCTCGCGGTGTCAAGGGGTGTTGAAATAACACTTCAAAGTTGTACTGTAACAAATGTTTCAGTACAAAATTCAAAATTCTTAAAATGGTTGGTGATTGGATAACACCAACCCTTGAATCACAATTCTAATAATCTTCCAACCCCTTTGCATTTATATTAATCTATTCTGACAGGAAACACGTGCAAAGGTGGCGAGTTTTAGTTATTAATTAACTTTCTGAACTACCCCCTTTGAGACTAATCAAACTAAATTCGTGGCCCTCGAAATTAAGAAAATTTTTAACCTTGCGCCACAGTTATTATAATTTTACAACCCTTTTGCTGTTAAAAGTTAACGAATTCTCGATTGCCAATTAATTATCACCCCCTTTCGGATAGTTCATAAAAGAACACACTTGATATCACGAGGGTTGAACGCAGGGGTAGGAGGGATGAACAACGCTGAAATCGAACAGGAACGACGGAAACGATGTTCTCGTCGATTAAATTCGAACAGGGGCCGGGAAAGCGGAGGAGTGAAGGGAGGGGGGGTTGAAAAGAAGAACGCAATCTCTTAGGACGAACGACAGCCAACGTGAAAAAGGTGGAGGCAGCTTCGAGGATTGATCTTTTCACGGTAAAACAAAAGGGATCCCATCAGAGAAAGCGACCAAGCCGAATGAAATATTTTCAGCAATGGCAAGCCGCGACTTTTTAACGTTAAAAAGCGATTTAATATCCCTCAGTCGTTGTTGTATCAACAATCGACGATATTCTATAGTTGAAACCCAATCATATTGGTTGTTGCAGACGATTTACCGCGGCCAAAACACATCAAATACGAAAAAAAAAAAAAAAAAACAATGATGGGATTCCGAGATGTTTCGAAAGATCGTTTTTCAAGGGGAAACAAAAAGTGCTCGAAAGTGTCTTCTTCTTGCATCTTCCCTCTTCATCCTTGGTTTCTTCGAAGCACGCGGTCGAGCTACGACGAAAATAAGCAAATTTCGATTAATTTACTTTGTCGACCCTCTGTCACGTATAGAATTACAGAAAATGATAATTGTGCACGAATTTTGATGGCCACTTGTTCGAAATAAGGGATGAATCTTCGTTCGATGCTTCCGAGGCGCGTCCGATTCGGGCTGTAACAAAATTAACCCCCGCACGACGAAGCCGGGTCGCGATCGACCCGGACGATTGTTAAGCAATAAAATTTTCAAACGCAACACTTTCGCGCGGAAGAATGTTTAATGGAATTTTTGAAACGTAAGCGAAACATAGTTTAAAATTCAATTTAAATTGTTGGCTCCTCCTCGCGGCCCGTCGTCCGGGGGTTAAACGTATAAATTCCTATGGGAGCGACCGTGCGCGTTGTTAAAAAAAAAAAAAAAGAAATACTTCCGGCTCTGTTAATTGAAAAAAGCTTCCAGTGTAACTGCGGGAAAACTTCGAATTTATATTCCTCCCCTGTTTCGCGAATGCGGGGGCTGTAATATCGAGCGATCGTTGCTTCTGCTGCTTTTTATAATTGTACCGGGAAGTTTTAATGTTTGGTTATGAAACGATTGAGTGTTTAAATGTAGAAAAATTGAAGAATGGTGTCTCCAAGACGCCACCCTCGAAGGTAGAGGATGAACTTTTCTAATTAATACGATGTAATCATTGTAATAAATATCGTTGGCTGTCGTTCGTCGATCAACGAAAAAAATAGGGTGTCAAGACGGATGTTCAAAAGGCAAGGCACGATTTTTTATCGGACACAGAAACGTAAGGGTGAGTTTGGGGAGAAACGAGGGAACCACCAAAAAAAAGTAAAAAAAAAAACCACCACGGAACAAACCAAAAGAAGAAAAAAAAAATGATACACACATACACGTATACAAAAATGAACAAAAAAAAGATGCATAAATTACACAGAAAGTTTAAAGAAAAACAAACAAACAAAAAAAATAATAAAAAAAAATATGAAGGAAGAGTTGATGTGGGTCAAGGGAGGGATAAACGAGCAAATAAAATGATAGAGGGGGAAAAAAACAGAAAAAAAAAAATAAAAAACACACGTATAATTAACATTTTACATGTAAGAGGTTTCATTAAGTAATTAACGATGAATGTCTCTTGAACGTGTAGATCGTTGATGAACGCACCTTCGTAAGTTAATTAATTACTGTTTCGTTTCACTGTTCTCTTTTTGTTTCTTTCTTTCTCCTTCTTTTTTTTTTCTTTTTCGCTTTCGTTTTCGTCGTTGCCATCCAATATCGTCGTCACCGTTGTGTTTCGCGACGAATCGAACAAAAATGGAGACAAAAAAAAGAAAAAGAAAAAGAAAAAAACAAAACGAGAAACGATGAATTTTATCGTTTTTAAATCTGGGTTCGTAGTACCTTGTAGCGTGATAAAGATGTATGTATTCTATTGTATATTAAACAGGGACACACTCGCCCGATGTATTTGCACGCGAGAACGCAGAAACGATTAAAGAAGATGTTTAAAAAAAGTCATGGTTGTAAAAAAATAGATCAGAGATGATCTCGCTGGTCTTCTTTTCAAAGATTCCACGAGGCGGTCGGGTGTTTTCGATGTAATCGTATTAATATTTTAAATTAACAAATAACAGAAAATTCATCAAATAACCAACAAGATTTATCGTATTTATTAATTTTGAAATTTAAGCTTCAATTTTAATACCCCGCTCACTCTTCTTTTATTAATTATTCGAACCAAATTTTCGGGCGTTGGTCTTGCAATTAGAATTTTTATCGAGAACTCAATTAAATTATTTTGGAGTATCAGACCCTATAATTTTTCAATTCAACCTTCCCAAATTGTAATTAAACTACGATCAACATCTCCCACCGCCTCGTACGAAAGAGAAACCAAATGAAATCGATTAAAGTGACGATCGATCCGCGTTTTCACACCCACAAATCCCGTAGTGCGAACAAAACGATATGTCGGGCCGGTTTGTACCCACGAAAATGTGATATTAAAATTAACACGAGAGGGGGAAGCATAACGATGTGTTGCGGATAGAAACGAGGGATTAAATCGAGACGGAATCGACGAGGATATTTAAAAAAAAAAAAACGAAGGAAGCAGGTTTTTCGAAAGATACTGGGGAAATGGGGGATGGGGGGGGGTGAATTCGAGTGACACGTGAACCGGGAAAGAGGCATCGGTCGCGTGTACGTGCGCTTTTCTTTGTATGTGTGCGTGTGAATGAAAGGAAGGATCAAACGGTTTAAGGGGTGGAGGGCGGGAGGGATAGGGGAAAGAAAGTATTGAACGGATGATTTTTTTGTTTTCTTTTTTTTTTTTTTCAATCTTGAATGACGGTTTGGGCACAGATCACAACAGCAGCAATATGAATTGATGCAGTATTTCGAGAGCTGACAAAATGAATGACAAAAATGAAAAAAGATAAAAAAAAGAATACTTGTTAATCCAGCCGCTAGAAATATATATGTAAGATGTATAATTCAACAAGATGGATTAAAACGGCAAAATGGCCGCGCTCGGTTTTGCGGGCTCGGGGGTGTTTTCGAGATGTCTTCGTCTGTTTCGCGCGCGCGCGCATGTGTGTGTGTTCACGAGTCTTTTTGTATCTTTAATTTTTATCTCGATCTTGTTTTTTTTTATCGTATCCCCGCGAGAGACACCCTCGAGCCCCCAACCCCCTGCGGCGGGGCGGCCGTCAGTCTAACGTTTAAGGAAACCTTTAAGTAATAAACTTGATGATCGATAACTAAAGTAAAAAGAATAAAAAAAACAAAATATAAAAAAAAATGATGAAGAAGAGAAAGAGAGAGAGAGAGAGAAAGAGAGAGAGAGAGAGAGAGAGAATGGAGGAAGAAGAGGAAGACGATGATGATGCTGACGACAAGGAGGAAAAAAAATACAAATATGAAAATAATAATAATGAAAAAAAATGGGTGTTATTTTTAGATGTCTATTAGATTATCAGAACCAGAAAAACTAAAGGATAAAAAAATGCTTAAACATATAAAAAAAAAGGAATAAAAAAAAAAATAAATGAGAAAAACCTACTATTAATACTACTACTACTACTATTACTACTACTACTACTACTACTGCTGCTACTACTTCTACTACTACTACTATTACTACCGTAACTTGTAATAAGGATTTAAAAGAACATAGGAACTTAGTTGATGCGATTTCACAAAATGAAAAAGGACAAAAAAAAAAAGAAGATACGAAGAATTGAATGCAACTTTTTGAGAAGAGCGTCCCTTTCTTTTTACGAATATACCTGCGCAGGACAGGGCACGCGCGTACAGAGTAAAAATAAATAAATAAATAAAAATGAGGGGAGGTATCCGTGTGCGTAAAACCGTCTTTCCTTTTCTCGACCAAAACGAAAATAAGAAAAAAAGATACAGACGAGATCGAAACGAAACGTCTCCATAGGGTTGAAACGATTTTTTTAATTAAACGATAATATTAATAATAAAATGCTGAACGTGTCGGGAGGTCCTGTGCAGGTGGACACAGAAGACGACGAAGGGCGACGAACGGGTGTTCTCTCTTCTTCTCCCTCCCAGAAAATAAACGAAGAAGACAGGGTGTCGTCCCCCTTCGTCGGGCTCAGGGACACCTTTTTCCTCGAGACGTTTTGCCGCTTTCATTGTTTAGATGATTACTATTTAACGACAAACAAACAAAAAAAAAGATACATAAATAAATGAATAATAAAAAAAAAACGAAGAAGATTGTACGAGAGATGAGAGAAGGAGGAGAGGTGTTGTAGAACGAAAAAGGTCAACGGGTACCTTTTTTTTTCTTTCTTTTTTTTTTTTTTTAAATATATCAGGAGCGTGCGAGGTGGACTTTTCTCTTTTTCTTTTGAAAGAAAGATTTAACCACGAATGACATTCACGAAAAAAGAAAAGAAGAAAATAATCAACGTTCGAGGATCGACCTTTGACACCTGTACCTCGTCTTATTTCATAGTTTTCGATTATCGATTCTCGTTTTTAACAAGTTTGCGACGATCGGGTGGCTCGTTACGAACGTCGAATAAAATTTGAAGAGAATAACAAATGAAATCGCCGGATCGTTGTGACAAGACCCTCGATCGTTATCAACGATAGTTGAGGAACCGTGTTCGCGAACCAGATAAAACGTTAAATGGAATCGTTTCGTTGGATCGTGCTCGAAGAGAACCGCCCCCAGGAGCGTGTCTTCGGGGCGCTTCCGATCGTAGAAACGTTTCTGTCGCCTCGGTGGACCAAATAGAGAAACTGGTTCCAGCAGAAACCACGCGAGAATCGATGGTCCCAAGGAGATGCATGGCCAGGGACGAGGAACGAGGGTACCAGAAAAGATTGTCGAAGAGGGATCTTCTTTTTTCTCCCCCGCCTCCTACACACACACACACACACACACACACACACACCAGTGCCGAGACGATCGTTGCAATCACGTGGCGATACTCCTTCAGACGAAAAGTGCGGTCCTTTTCTCGGTCGTTGTTGAGCCACGGACACGAAATGGTCTCTCTGGCCACGAAGACGGGGTCCCCGTTTAACACGTTCATGGCGGACGATGTCTTCGCCGACACGCAACGCTGGCAATATTAATTACCAATATTGCTGTTTGCAATTACGATCGGACACCGATATTGCTGTTAATATCATTGACACGAACGGTTAATATCGGTAGCAATATTTAAGTTAACTTAAACAATCTTATCGATATTTCTGCTGATATTAACCATCGATGTTCAAGTTAACGATCGTACAAGTATTAACTCGAGTATAAACTGATAACGATAGCAATATTTGAATTAATAATGGTACAAGTGTTAACTTGAATATTAACGTTGTCATTAATCCGTGTACCATTGTTAACGTTAATTCTCGCTTACTTCCACGGTCGTCGGCCCACGATGGACGTATTAACCCGAAAGGACGATCCTCGAACGGGACAGTGAACAGAATCGACGAAGGTTAACCGAGTTTTCAATGGACGATGGACTACGACGATGGCGTGTGTTGTGCGTATGCGTGTCGAAGACGATGGGGTGCGTATGCAAAAGCGGAGGGGGAAGGGGTTCTTTTTTTTTAAAACGATCCTCGAGATGCCACGTTGAGCTCTCTCATTTTTTTTTTTCTTTTTTTTTCTTTCGTTCTCTGTTTCTGCGACGAGCATTTAATCAACGGTAGGGATTGCTTAGCGGACTTAATCTTAGGAAAACGAGTATACGTGAGTCGAAGGCGTGGCGCGCGCGGCTTGTGAAATGTGTTTTGTACGTTGAGAGGGAGGATTGTTCAAGATCGATGGAAAGGGTGTGAATGATGAAATGAAAATTGTATCGGAACGAGGAGAATGGTGGAGGAAGAATAAAAAAAAAAGAAAAAAGAAGATCGAGGGGATGGAACAGAGTGAGCATGTTTTTTTTGTTGTTTTTTGTCAATTTGTCACGACGATCGAGTTTTGTTTTTTCCCTTTTTTGGTATGCCGAGAATGGATATTCAGCGCGACTTTTAATTAATTACTCCGTTTAATCGATCGATTATTAACACATCTCGCGAGAGGTGGGGATAACGATAACCGGACAGACAACGGGAACCAGGATACAAATGAATTTTAAAGGGCAAAAGAAAGAAAAAATGAGGAAAAACAAAAACGAGAAAAAAAAGAAAGAAGAAGGAAAGGCAACCACTTATATTATTGTACATATTTACTTGTAAACTGCTAATTCGTATTGCAGGAGGTTTTTTTGTTCTCTCAAGACAAATGATTTCCTCGATTCTGCGGGAAGAAACAGACAAACAAACAAACAAACAAACAAACAAACAAAAAAAGAAAACACGTGAATAAAATAAAAATTTGTGTATTATTGAAAACCCGACTCCTTGTTGTTCCCTGCGCCATTTGTACAAATGTTTTTCCTTTTAATTCTTTTCACCGGAAAGCTAATGCGCGTTAAATTCTTTAATTTGGCTGTGAATTACCTTGGATAGAGCTGCTTTATCTTTACACGAAAATAGATAACGATAAAGTTATCTACTTTGGAACAAAAAACTGTGAATTTAGCTTTGACAGGGTCAAATGTTTCTCTGACGTCCTCTGTACGGAAACTACCATAAACTTTTTTAATTTGTGTAATTTTAACCCATTAATTGATAGAAGTCGACAGTATATTATTTTCAAAGCAATACTTTTTGTTATTAACAATAACACAGTAGTATAATTGTAATAAATAGAGCACTCACCTAACAAGATAACAAAAAGGAGAATCAAAATTTGTAATTACAAAAGGTACCAGACTGGCAATTTTAAAAGTTGACGAACTGATGGAGAATCGTTAAAATTTTTGAAGGTGATCAATGCGTGGCTAGTTGAGAAATTCGGATGGTGTATTGTGGTCCCTGTAATTCGAGGAAGGGTTAATCGTGACGCAACGGCATCGAAGTAGCACGCACTTCACTAATTACGAGCCCTCGACGCGAAATCCGGCCAACCAACGCCCCTCCCCGCCCTTTCAGCCCCTGCGGGCGACCGAGTTTTGCGGAAGCGTGCATCAACGACACGCAGCTCGTTTCCGCCTGGCCGATACACAGTGCTTCACCGCCTCGAGCACCCTTCGACGAAGGACGAATCCATCTGGTTAAGGGCGTCGAGTGGGCAAAGGGCCACGGGCGAAGAAACGAGGTAAATTAGGCCTTGGCTCCGAGCTGAAGAGGGAAATTGAGATCATTGGATCAGATCTGCCGAGATTCTATGATTTTTAACTGTTGAAACATCGTCACATATCATTTGATCAATGATGATAATGTTCTTAGCATAATAAACTACAGGCTTCGAAATGGTATAAACGTAAGTCAATATTCAGTTTTTCCTTGTTTCAAATAGGAAAAGTTTATATCGCATTAATTTAGTAACTTCATTGGGCAAATTAAGTTAATTCTCAGTTTCTTGATTGATTAGAACGTTGGGCACTATTTAGCAATCTTATCGGCCCCGAAACGTTCATCTAAATTAAATACAAACGTTTTATAAACGTATACGGCAGTCTCTTTAATTCAAAAGTGTCGCAGAATTCGATAAATCGATACGTTTGCGCGCGTAAGATATCGATATACAGGGTGTCCCAGAACTCCTGTAGGAGCCGGAAATAGGGGGTAGCTGAGACTATTCTGAACAACAATTTCCTTTGCAAAAATATCGGATGGGGCTTCGTTTTTGAATTATTTAGCAAAAACACTGACCAATCAGTACCGTCAGTGTAGCGTCGAGCCTAGTCGCCCTGGGACAAGCGCCTCGGTAGAACAAGAAGCGTTAAGCACAAGTAATATTGGACATAAAAGTAAAAAACAAATGGTAGAATGTTATGAGAGTAATCGTACCTTAGAATAAAGGGAATGACTGAATGGCTGGATATCCCAACAGAAGGAATAAGTAAAAATTGCAGAATATTTTTCGGTATTATAAATACAGTCCTGGGGTCATCTAATTTGAATAGTAGAAAGATAAAACATTGTATTATTATAAAATAATGAATTTAATATCGTTCAAGCTTTATTTTTCAATTGTTTTAAAGAGCAACTGAGGACGGTACATGGGGTGTTACCGACGAAATTAGCGAAACAGAAAATTGTGTTTTTTCAAAAACCAGGCCACTTTTCGGATAAACTAAAGTTACAGAGACATTTATAACAATA